>JBCFYV010011164.1:9990386-10154240 GCA_039000515.1 Timema cristinae | reverse complement strand
GTTTTGACCCCTTTATCCTTTGAAACGTTTTTCATATATTTGCTTCGTACATCGACTACACTCATAATCTCAAACAATATTATTATTATTAGATTATTATTAATATATATAATAATATAAATAATCAAAAATAGTCACCGCGTCTTACAATACCCGTCGGTTGTACGCTTTAAGTACTAACTACTCAATGGATTAGGAATTGGTAAGGTTGAAGTAGAGGAATGGAACCCCGTGGACTTGCTGGAGGGAGAGGGAAAACCATTTAGGAAAAACCACCCACAGTTCACCCAACCGAGATTCGAACCTCGATCTCCCCCCATCCTCAGCAGTCGAGCTCAACAAGACTACGCGTTAGCCAACTACGCCACCGAGGCGGGTCTCAACAATAATTAAAAAATATGATAATTCAGAGGGTGATATTATTTGTTGCAACGATAAGTTTTTCTACAATACCATTTTAAGTTTCCAGCTAAGAATTGCAACATCACCAAAATATGTGTGAATAGAGGGTGAGAAATTTAATTTCATAAGAAAACTAATCCTATGTGCCAATTTTTTTCAAACTCTTATCTCCGGAGACCTTAGTCTCACTATTTTTTATCTCAGGTTCAGTGAGAAAGTGGTGTAGTATTATTTATTATTGTTTCTCATAGTATAAAAATAAAATCAGCTTTGGGATGTTATCCATTTAAAGGTATCTTAAGTACTTAAGTATTGTATATTGTAAATATTTTGTGTTGTAATACCATGTTATTTATCATGCTAACTATAATTTTACGTTAAAATTTGCTGCTAGATCTAGCAGCCCAAGTAATTATACACTGATAGAAAGTTAAACATAATAGTACAAAGGATAAATTTATTATGTTTAGGTGGAAAATATATGTAACGTAAAATATATAAGTGATTAATATAAATCTGGTTTGTTTATTTGAAATTTTTGAACTAATGTAATGCAATATTATAGTAAGATTCAGTTAGAATCCGAATTTACAAATAATTTTCTCCTGACGGAATTGAAAATGTTTGAAACTAATGTTATAGTAGGATTCAGTTAAGAATCAGAATTTACTATTAATTTTCTCCTGACGAGAATTGAAAATGTTTGAAACTAATGTTATAGTAAGATTCAGGTAAGAATCAGAATTTACTATTAATTTTCTCCTGACGAGAATATAAATTTGAACTAATGTTATAGTAAGATTCAGTTAAGAATCGGGATTTACTAATAATTATCTCTTGATGAGAACCTTTTTGATTTTCTGATCTTTAGATCTATTGCCTGTTGGCATTGTAATGATAACAAAAAAGGAACTATGATCTTCGGATTATTAACCTCGTTGGGTTGGTTACTTCAGTATTTTATTGTAAGTGATACTGGGGTAGTCTTGTGTATGCTCTCAATCTGACTAGTTTCTTAACTTCTCTTCCTCCCTGTCCTGTCTTTCTGAGAAACTCGCTGTAAGAGAAGATACTGTCCTTCTTCAGATGTCTACCGTGCGTCTGCTTAGAAGAAAATGAGGATTCTACAAGCAGCCTACTTGCAAAACGGACTACTCCGAGGCAGTTGCAGTTGCCTACTCACAAGGGGCAAGACATATTTATGGATATACACTTTCAGATAATAGACTACCTCCTGGGGAGACTACTTTGAAGGGTAGGAGAGTTGTAGCGTTTCAATCAGACACATTGGACAGCTACAATTAAATATCAATATTTTAATAATTTACGAAAGAAAGAAGAAATATTAATGTATTTAAAAAATAATCTACCTCAAAGTTTATTTTCTATGACTAGATGCAATCAAATAAAATTACGTATCTCCCTAAATTGAAACATGTGGTTGTTCAAAAATATTGCCTTTTGATAAATACTGTAGCAAATATCAACGAAGAGGATTAATATTATCATATCTACGAATAAAATACTTTAACGCATGCTCTTTGCCATTGGATGATGTCGGATAAATTTACATACACTTGCCATGCTGTCTACAAGAAATTATAGTAAAGTACATCTATATCATAAATTCTCATTAAAATAATAGCTGAGCCTAAATAATATAATCATACCAGATATATTTAAATAAAAGAGACCTTAGTATCTACTCACCATTTCAAGATGTTATTGGATTTATTTGCCACGTGGGGGAAAATAAAAATTATTCAATGATGGCTGCCACACGTACTATCACAACTACATCTGATGAAGGAAAGAAGAGTGTATCGAGTTTGACTCACTGACCCACTGCGCGTCTGAGAAGAATAGCGGCTATTCAAGGAACCATGTTTCCCCCTTTCCTTGCAGGTAGCAGTCCCTGGTTCACTTCTCTTTCCCTCCACCTTCGTCCCTCTTTCTTCCTTTCTATATTCCTGAGCTTATCACCCTTTTTGCTTTGTTTCGTTCGTATCAGATTTGGGACTATATATAGGGCTGCTCTCAGGTTCACATTATACCCATTCTACTACAACACAGCGTCGAAGGAGGAACTTCTGCACCGTCACGCAACGAGGAAAACGACGACCATGAAGTATTGGCCATCAGATCCACCGCTGCCTTGGTCAGGACGACTTACTTGGAGCACTTAAGTATCCTGGAAAACGTCGTCAAGTCCTTATGACTTAGAGTCTAGTTTTTTGTTGTAAAAAACTAGACAATGTCTGCTCAGACATATTTGTAACCTGTATATTGTCGGAGATGATTTTCTTTTGTTTTGATAGTATGTCGAGTTGAAAGTTAATCCACTTCAAGTCTTGTTCACTCCAAAAGTAAAAGGTTTATTTTATTGGTTAGATGTTGTGTCCTCCAGTCTGAAGGACAAGTGTCATTATGACTATTATTAGATTGTGTACATCAGTCTTAGAGACTATTTTTCCATGTGTCCTTATGATACAGTCTTTACATTATGAGCCTTTGGCTTAGAAAGTAGTAATATGTTAATCATAGACTTGCTAACTTCCACAAGTTCCATTAATTTATTTTGAGCCAATGTTTCTCTTGATGCCGTGCACGTCATGTGCATCTGTTTAATATTTGGATGACTACTACCAAGCTGTCTGTCTTATTTTCCATATCATAGTTGGGTTAATGGAAATCTATATTTTGAGTTAGTCAAATAGTCACGCTTCACGTGCAGTATTAGCTTCGGTAAGCAAACTGTGGAACTGCACTAAAGTCATAGTGGGGTCCACGCAAATAATACCTTTTTCTTTACCTGTTGTTTGGCTCCTATTGTTTATGTGTTGCTCTTAGTGTAATTACTATTAGAATTTCACGTAATATTGAATGCTCTGGCAGTACCGAAAGGGAAAGAGACCAGCCATAATACTAGTTTGTTAACACCTGTTTATTAGCCATCGACCGCTGTTATCAACAGATCCTTCTGTTGTTTATCATCATCCGAAATTTTTAAAGGATAATATCTTAAAACCCAATCAAGCAAACTGATCAAAATTCATATGTATACCTTGTTCAATACATTTTGTTAATAACTGTCTATTGTTTTCTCCTTTAGAAAACTTCTACCTGCAGCCTGGCGCCTGCACAGCCCTTGTAGCTACAGTCTAATCTTCACATTTCACAAAATCTTTTCATTTGTAACTATCTTCAAAACTATACTCTTGTATTACTATTGTAAACCTAATCATAATTATCTCTGTTTTTAATAAATTTATTTATTGTTTAACAAATTCTTGTTTACATTTAAATTTCACCTTGTTTGTAACGTTAACAAATAACCCCCATAAGGAGTAATGCCTCAAACTGCGCCACCACAGCACTAGACTCGTGCTGTCCATGTTGCGGACATATCCAAACAATTGCCCAGTATATATATCTCTCTTCTTCCCTCCTCCAACAACTATTCTTTTTGTTCATTCAAATGAATGCTTTGGGATTTGAACTGAAGGATCTCTGGGGAATAAACAGTGTTCCTTCTACCGAGTGAGCTAATTCATCTCCCTGGATCCCATCATACAATGTTTGCCCTCTGTGAGGGACTTGACCCATCTACCCTTCCTCTTTCGTTTCTCTGACTGCTCTTGCAATGTGACCCAATTCTGGAGATACTACCCCTTTATCGATCTGACATAAGCTTTGAGTTTGCCTCAGCCATCCTCAGGATCGTCCGTGGCTTGTGCTCCCAAATGGAATAAGTTTTCTGTTGGCCTCAGTGGTCCTCAAGATCGTCTTGGATTAGTTCTAAGGGTCATTATCAGTTTTTTGCCTTCACTAGTCTCAATACCTATCTACTCCTCACCCCTGTACTTCACATAATATTACCATAAGAGCTATTTGCATATTTACATACATACATTAGCCATAAAAGGTAGATTTTACATGTAGAGCACACGCATTTGTGTGGAGGGTGTGTAAAAACAATTGAGGAAAAATAGATTCAATACATAATAATAATAATAATAATAATAATAATAATAATAATAATAATAATAATTATTATTATTATTATTATTATTATTAGCACCAAGTCTTACTACTCGTTCGGGTTATACGCACTTACGCTAATATGTAATGGTAGGATGATTGTGAGATGAAATGGAGGTCCTACAGTTTAACGTGAAATACGAACCACGGTGGAGGCCTGGCATTCCCCACATTGACAAGTTGTGATTAATACACGTCTCGTCAGAGGTGAAGGAAGAGTTTGGCAATCAGACAAATATGTGCTGGGACCGAGGATTGAACCCCGGACCCCCTGCACAGAAGTCGACACCTTAGCCTTAGACCGCCAGGTCACCGACTCAATACACCCAGTCGAGATTTGAGCCCTGCTCTCTCCGTCTTTCTCACACACATATAGCCAAACTGTTAGTTTAGGTGAAATGGTTGACCGACTCGTTAGCTCAGTCGGTAGCAAGTTAGCCGCACCGGCTGTGACGTGGACAGAAACGTCAACTTTGTCTATCCTAGAATACTAGTAACGGAAAGGCCAGGTTTCGAATCCTCTTAGGATGTGTTGAGGTGGTTATTTCTAAATTGTTTCTCACCATTCCTCACGCAAAATATAGTTCCAACCAAGATGACTCTCTCATCTCATATTAAAGATTAAAAACACGAGTTAAATAGCATCTTTATTTTATTATCGCGTCCTACTACCCGTTCGGGTTATACGCTTATGTACTAGTTACGCTATGCTTTTAGGGATTATGAGGTTTTCTTTATAAGAAATGTTTCCGCATTTGTGTGTAGGAAGAGTGGAAAACTATTTTGGAAAAAACTACACTCAGTACACCCAACCGAGATTTGAACCTCGATATCCCCATCATTGATAGTCTAGTCTAATGCAAGAGCAGCGCGTCAGACCACTCGGCCACCGAAGTGGGTTTGAATAGACTCAAATAAGTATATTAAAAAGTTACTAAATTATTAATATTATTAATTAATACCTTTTACCATATATTTTCACGAAGTGTTATCACTGCCCAAATAAATTGTTTTAGTTGACTACAGTAGTGAACCTATATTTGTTTTTGATTGGTTGAATGCAAGCCTACTTCACTATATAAACGTAAGAAATGAGTAATGTTTATCTCCTAACAGTTCAGATATACAAATGCGCTTGCGTGCGCTATTGTAGACAGACTGATACTACTACTACTAGTGTGAGTTCAACAAGCGGCGACGACTGGTTTTAGACAGGGCACAAGTTACCCTCGGGACTGTTCATCAGCACGAAGAGCTAGGCTAAACAGTATCGACTGATCGACGGGCTATCGGACCGGAGAGACGGACAGTTTGTGTGTTTTTGTCATGTTGGAGCGGAGAAAAGGAGAGGGTGGCTTGGTGTGGTTTGGACCGGTCATTATCGAAACATGGCCACATGAAATGTTTCACTTGTGGTTCACACAGTCGTACTCAACAGTAATAATGACTGATGAACACAGTGGATACCGCGGTTTTCAGAAGGAAGGGGGCCTTGAGGGAGAGGAGGGAAAGTAAATTCACACCAACACAATCAATTGGTTAACCTTATAAAACCATCATTTTTTAATTATATTTTATCACCATGGTTTACTAATTGTTCAGGTTAATCGCATATACAGTATGGTTGACTAATTTCTAAAATGAGGTAGGAATAAGGAAGGAATAGTTTTAGAGGTAATATATACGCATTTTCGTGAAAGGAAGTGGGAAACCATTAAAAAAAATCCTCAGTAGATAAAACTGGGATTCGAACTTCGATCGCCACGTCATTAGCAGGCCAGTCTAACACAAGAGTGACGCCCTAGACCATTCGGCCAGAGAAGCGGCTTATATGTAATTATCAAAATATCGCAACCAAACGGAGACCTCAACAATTTTTTCTCTCCAATTCATATATATACAATTATATCAGCGAGTGGCTTACAAACTAACGTAAGTATAGAACAAAGAAAACGCCCAACCTCCAGCCATCAGTGCGAAGAGGAGCATCCATTTTTAAAATTGTTATTTTCTTTTGCCTTGCTGGCAATTGAATATCGAGCCCCTATTAATGTAAGAAGACACGAAGACTAGAATAAGGATTTTAAATGTTTGTCCCGTTCTCATTAAAAATAAATGGTATGGAACTCCACAAGGACTTTCTCGCTCTTTTGTTTAAAAATGGAGATATTTACTCAAAATTCTGAATATAATATACATTAACAAACCCGAGAACAAACTGCGCTAGACACACGTAAAACATTTTTTGACTCACGGTTTTAAATTTTATAATTTTATTTTTAAAAATCAAGTTTTTATTTGTATATTTGAACCAATAAAAAAAAAATTATATTAGGCTGTAAGGGTCAACACTTCATATTGAAATTTTGAGCTGCGGCTAAAATTTTCGGCATTATAATAGCGGTTGCTCATCTTATGGTTATTGCATTGCCATTAAATTCCTCATTTATAAATGTTGACGAATACAATAGGTAAATATTGACTATTGAATCTAAAATTAAAGAGATAGATAATTGCTGTACAAACATTTCCCCTAAGAGGTTGAAAGAAAGAGAACATACCTTTTTTGAGAAACTTACTTATGTCATACTCTATGGAATTTTACAACAAGGCTCACCAAATTATATTAATATATTTGTCTACATCTCAGAAACTGTTAGTTTTATAAAAACATATTTCATAGAATTAATTTTTAGTTTTTAATAGTATTAAAATGTTGTAATGATAAGTTATTTAGTATCTCAAATAGTTGTGGAAAACATAAATTTCCGTTTCTGTAAAGTACGCTAAAAGAACCGATTTTGAGAAAATAGTTTTTTCTCTTTTTTCTTTTTATGAACTACTCTTAATTTTGGGATTAAAAAGAGACACTAACAGATGGCATTGCAAAGACTACTTTTTAAAGTTCGGGGGTCATGAGACGTCGACATCCATCAATATTTCGGGTTAGATTTTTTTTTACGGTCGCAATATTTTACCTTTTGTTTCGAAAAGGTAAATAAGTATATATAGTTCCGTATAGCTTGAAAGTTATTGGTTTTATAAAATTATGTTTTGATTAAAATATTTGTATTATAAATTTATATACATATTTGAAATGATAAGTAATTTAATATCTCAAACAGTTTTGGAGATATGACAAAAAAAAAAAAAGAATTTATACACCAGACCGGAACTCTTAAAGTCATTTTGCCAAAATATCGAAACTAGCCTTTTTAAAATATTTATACATGTTTTTAAATTAAATTTACTCAAAATCGTTAAAGCCAATTTTGAGAAAATCAACTTTTGCTTTTTCACCCCTCAGTAAACTACTCTTAATTTTAGGGTTAGATATCCAATTCCAAAAACCCACGGGGCAACCCTATGAAAACCCTAGATACCAAGTTTTAGCCCATCAGTAAAATAGTTTAGGCTCTAGTCGGAAGTACAGATCGACAACGGAAATTCAAAAAACACTTTTTCGGATTTGGGGGGTCATGAAACGTCGAGATTCATCAAAATCTCGAGTTCAATTTTTTCGACGATGACAATACTTTCTCTATCTGTAAGATAGCGAGAAAGCAAAAATTAGTATTACTATAGTGAGAATTTTAAACATTGAAATTGTAAGATCCTCAATATCAACCGAATATATCTGTCTGCCCTGATATAGTTTAATGGATTCCGTACAAGCTTGATATTTATACATTAAATTATATTCCTTGAGGCGACATTGCGATTTTAATTTATTCCTCACAATCATGACAATATGCCACCTATCTTCCTTCCAACGAATTAGGAAATTATGTAGATCCACTTCAAACATTGTCGATGCACCCAAACACAGAACCCTGAACACAGTCTATTACACCCTAAACACAGTCCATACACCCTAAACACAGTCCATACACCCTAACACAGTCCATACACCCTAAACACAGTCCATACACCCTAAACACAGTCCATACACCTAAACACAGTCCATACACCCTAAACACAGTCCATACACCCTAAACACAGTCCATACACCCTAAACACAGTCTATATACACCTAAACACAGTCTATATACACCTAAACACAGTCATACACCTAAACACAGTCATACACCCTAAACACAGTCTATATACACCCTAAACACAGTCTATATACACCCTAAACACAGTCTATATACACCTAAACACAGTCTATATACACCTAAACACAGTCTTTATACACCCTAAACACAGTCTATATACACCTAAACACAGTCATTACACCCTAAACAACTATATACACCCTAAACACAGTCTATAACACCCTAAACACAGTCTATATACACCCTAAACACATCTTTACACCTAAACACAGTCTATATACACCTAAACACATCTATATACACCTAAACACAGTCCATACACCCTAAACACAGTCTATACACCTAAACACAGTCCATACACCCTAAACACAGTCCATACACCCTAAACACAGTACATACACCCTAAACACAGTCCATACACCCTAAACACAGTTCATACACCTAAACACATCCATACACCTGAACACAGTCTATATACACCCTGAACACAGTCTATATACACCCTAAACACAGTCCATACACCCTAAACACAGTCCATACACCTAAACATAGTCCATACACCCTAAACACAGTCCATACACCCTAAACACAGTCCATACACCTAAACACAGTCCATACACCCTAAACACAGTCCATACACCTAAAAACAGTCCATACACCTAAAAACAGTCCATACACCCTAAACACAGTCTATATACACCCTAAACACAGTCTTATCACCCTAACAAAGTCATAACCTAAATACAGTCCATATACCCTAAACACAGTCCATACACCTAAAACAGTCATCACCTAAACACAGTCCTACACCTTAAACACAGTCCATAACCTGAACACAGTCTATATACACCCTAACACAGTCCATATACCAAACACAGTCCATACACCAAACACAGTCCATACACCCTGAACACAGTCTATATACACCTAAACACAGTCTATATATCAGAGTTACTCCACTTTTATATCCTGATATTATTACAAATTATCACCAGTTTAGATTTATTTTTGCAAGTTGTTATACGATAGGATAATTTTTAGTTAATTAACATCGTGAATTTGTTTATTCTAAAATGTGTAGGCGTACTTTCAAACTGGGCTTTTAAATTTTAACGACAGAGCTTGATTGTGTTTCGCTTCCACTTTGAATGCTTAATATAATTATATTATAACATCCCATAATATAGCTGTTTGTTTTAATATTATTTGGTATGTATGACACAAAGACCAACTATAAATAGTTGGGATAGCGAGTATATTTTAAAGGAAATTAAGTTAATGTTAATCTGAAGAAAGGAGAATAAATTTACAGTCAAAGTGATATGGAGATAGACAGACCAAATAGCGGGTATCAATTTCATTGTGATTCTAATGCCTTAGCCCACTAGGCCACACTTCTGGTATATTCAAATGTAACATTAGTGGACTGAAATTATCACTTGAGCCATTAACAGGTGGAACACAGCCTCGTTTAGTCTTCTGACACGGCTGAATGGAAAACATTACTTTCTTATATCTCTCTTTTTTTAGTTACATGCGCATTAGTATGATAACTGATTACAGTCAAATCAATCAAACAAAATTCGGATATAGATCTTAAAGACGCAACTTTGAATTTAACCTTTTTCTATTTTTGCTCTTTTTTTTTCAATGACAGGTCTGTGTTATGACGCAAAAGAAGGAAACATATTATATCTGTTCAAAATTATAGTCCCACTAAGAGGATGGGACGGACCTAACGAGAAAGACGATATGAGAACGAGATTATAAATCGAATTACGTATTGATCTTTGTACGTCACTCTTGATTTACGTTATTCGGGAAATTAGAGGAGGGAAAAAAACGTCATGGGATGATTCTAATCGTTTCAAGCCCAAAGTGACGGGTCGATTTCTGAACAAATACTAGAAGATTGCAATTCGTGTGAGAGTTTAAGGTGTGGTCAGAGTTCAGCAACAGTAGAGGTTGGAAGAAAGGTACAGATACCAGTGCGGAGTTTTTTTTTAAAAACATGAATAGCGTTAAAAGTAAAATATATATAGGGGAATAGGTTGAACGTATTGTTTTACATCTTCGTGGCTGAGTGGCCAGGATTGTTTAGTTGACCATTTTAACTATTAGCTCCCGCGTCAGTGGAGACATGAGATTAGGCACAAACTTCTTCTGGTCAGTGTTCAGGGTTCAAATCCCGGACAGACATACTGAGTGTTTTTTCCTAGTTGGTTTACCATTCTTACTATATTTTTTTAATAGTGGATGCAACAAGGTTTTGTCGGCTAGATATTCTCGGGCTTCTTATGGAAGTGGCGGATATGTAACCGTCTTCTGGGGTTGGGCCACGATGTAAGTCCAGTTACTTCCTCCCGATGATATGATGTTATAATGATGATAATGATGAATTTCCAGTGCTAGTAGAAGTCAAATGCCTTGTTTATTATGTAGCAAGCTGGAATCTATATTTTGGGAGCCATCATATTGGGAGAAGTAAGCTGTGTTCATTATGCTAAATTTTTGGGCCAACATCCTGGACCCTCTTCTAGTTTTTAATTAGTATAACTATTTCTGGTGGTGGAGAACGACGTAATATTTGCCATTTAGTGATTTATTGTGCTGGCAGAGAGAATGCTCTTGCAGAAAAGAAACAGAACTTAAAAATACGATGGGGGATTCAAAAACCTTAGCTATTGCAGTAAGTGTTTCTCCTAAATTATTTGAATTGTTGTGATCAGCTGAGGTATTGTTAAAAAGAACAGAATATTTTCGATACAACTAAATCAGTTGTGCTCACTTTCTTCCAATCCATGAAAACAAAACTATGAAACCAACATTGTTAAACTAATCTCAAAACAAAACACGTGCGTTGCTAAGGCTAGACATCGCCTCGACGCCAACGCGCATGCGCAGAATCTCTCAAGTCAGCCAACATGTTGTGTTGGGTGTTTATTATCGCCAATACTAATCGAGCCAACACAACCCAACACAGAATTTTGGCAATGACAGGCCCTATCAACTCAAAACTTATTAGCCAACATCGCCAACAAGCCGTGAATACGTTTATACTGTAGCACAACCTCTTGGGAACGTGTTTTCTGACATGGGGTGTGGGTATAAAGATTAAGCCTAATTAACCAGGAAATGAGGACCATAGGGTCAAATTTACCTGCAGGAAAAATGCCTATGTTGCCTCCGGGAATCAAACGTGGGACCTCTAGGCTAATAGCCAGAAATACTAATCACTAGACAAGAAGTTGACTCCTCCTCTATTCAAACATTTCCTAGTCCCTAACGCTTTAGTGTAAATATTCATTTATCAGGGGAGCTGCTTCGGTGTCCACGTGGTCTAACACGCTAATCTCATGTTGGACTAGACTGACGAAGACGGGCAGATTGGTGTTAGATTCTGGTCGGGTGCACTTTGAGTGTTTTTTTCCCAAAATGGTTTTACACTTTCTCTCCACGTAAATGCGGGTGCATTTCCTTTAAATAGGCCTTCCTAATCCTTAACTCATTTGAGTAATTAATACATAGGCGTATAACCTGAACAGGTAGTAAGATACGGTGCTAAAAAATAAAAGCTATCAGGGGCGGGGGGTGGAAGTGGGGGTAAAGGTCTAGTTCACAAAAAATACCATTATAGGTTGCCTAAAATAAAGGTTTTTGATTTGTGGATATGTTTGAAAAATTTGTTTTATCCACACATTTAATGCATACTAAAATAAACTTGTTATAAATACATTTATATTAAACCCAACAACCAAATTCAGACCCCATTACATTATTATTATTCAACTAAAGGGAATAAATTCAATTTTTCTCTAATACGTTTTTGGTTCGCCCCAGTGAGTTCAACTCAAGACCATCATATCATAAATCAAACGCTCTACGAGCTGAGCTTATAGGCGTCAAAATGTTCGTGTGCGTATTTGTTCTGCGATAGCTAGATATTTATTCAGTTAAGGCTAGAGATATGTTTTAGACTAAGCTGTTTTTCAAACCACGTACTTACATACACTTTGAATACAATATATTGAACCTCCATCCAATTTGTTCATGGATTTGTTGTTTATATTTTAATTATAGCTAGAGTTTTATGAGACATCAAAATAAAAACTGCCAATTAATTATTATTATCATACTACCATAAAGCCACATGGCTGACTCACTCACTGACATTAATGTTTACACACTTACAGATGAGATAGAAACTTTAAATTTGGCAAACTTATAGATTTTAGCCTCTAACTGACGGGAAAATTCTAAAAAGTTAAAAAATCTAATTTCTAACCCCTGAAAAAAAAATCAAAATGACGGAGCAACTTTAAAGTCGGTGCGGAACTTTCTTTGGAAGTATCTTGTTGCTAAACGGTTAAGACCTATCAGAAAACGGTTCTGGAATTACATTAGTTTAGATCCACTTGTAAATAAAGCTCACTGGGGGTTTGAGGGCGTAGCCCCCAACGAGTATAGCAGTAAAAAATATAAAAACACAAAGTTCTTTGTGTTGCCTTAAAAAAAACTAATTTGCTAAATATGTTTGTTATTAATACGCTAAACTTTCCTAACCCTTCCTTCACCTCTGACAAGATATCTTGTGAATGTGGGGAATGCCAGGCCCCACCGTGGTTCGGATTCCACGTTAAACTGTAGGTCCTCCATTTCGTCTCACAATCACCCTACCATTACACAATAGCGTAAGTGTGTATAACCCGAACGGGTAGTAAGACGCGGTGCTAATAATAATAATAATAATAATAATAATAATAATAATAATAATAATAATAATAATACGCTAAACTCAAGGCTGTAATCAAATTGACCAAAGGAGAAAGAATGAAATTAAACAGGAGGGAGTGGGTAGTGTTCGTATGTATATACTTTGGGAACAGCGATGTATATAAATATTCCTCTTTGTGATCAGTCTACTATGCAAGGTATGGCAAGCTTAATAACAGTGCATTCAAACGAAGTAGTGTAGAGATTTAATACTTGTCATTTAATTAATATATAATCCTATTATTAAATAATGCAAAAACAATACAATATGCCATCAAGCACATCCTACGATGTCATATTTTTCTTCCCATAAAAGGTAATTAATTTAGTTATTTGTTTAGTCAAATTGAAGAAACGTTATACCTACCATTAACGTAATTTACACACAGATCTATATTTTATCAAATTTATCAATACACGTCTTGGTTTGATATTTTATTTTAGAAACTATTTATATTTTATTTCAAGACTACACGTTAAATAATATAGTTGGTGGAAAGGTTATCTGGTTTAGTATAAAATTTAAATAAATTACACTTTGTGTAAATTAAATTCTAAATCCTTAAAATTGAAAACTCCAAAGATAAATAAGTATAATTGAATATTTATTATCATAGTGGTAGCAGTATTTATAGTGTTAGTAGTGTTGGTATTGGTAGTAGTGGGGACAGTAAATTATTATATCAAAATTATCTATAAACCAAACACAACAGATACATCCAAGATCAGTAATTTACCACTTAGCGAAATTGGACAGAGCCAACTTCTCAGTGATAAATTATCGGCTTTCCGGGGATCAAGCCATGAGGTCATGACCCTTCGATTAGTAGTCCAACACCTACCAGCTAAGATAAAGTGTAAATGTATCTAATTTCCTACTCACTAGTACCACCTTTATAAAATTACATTACCCCAAACCTTTTAGCTTCAGTCTAAGAAGGTGATGTTTGTTTTATACCAACTAACACACATTACACTGGCGGCTACGTTTAGCAGAAGGTCCTACTTCAGCTGTAAGGTTGGTACCGCTGAAGTCATGGAAGAGGAAAGTTATTTCAATGTTGGTTTCCCTGAGTCAGCAGAGGCTGCGAATGTTTGTTTTGTTACACACGCAATGTCCTTAGAGTCCATTAGTGGTTGATCCTAAACATATTCATTAAAACACGACGACACTTCTGAATATTACTCTGCCAATTAGCTTTAGAGAACAAGTTCAATTCTCAACAACACATTTTGAAACACTACAAAAATATATTCTTTACCACTTAAAGGCGCACTTTAGAAGATGAACCAACACTTAATCAGATTAAAAAGTAAATCAAAGTTATCTTAAAAAACCATACGAAGCAGTTTAAACTGTTTATATGTAATGTATGAATGTTTAGATATATAATACATCATTCAAATTTTATAAACATGTGCTACTATCAATAGTAAAAATATAAACCCGTCTCTTCACAATCTTTTTGAAATGAACTGTTTTAGTTGGTATTTTATCATATTTTAAACTAACAAAAATTTAAAAACAAAGTATCGGCTTTTCATTTAATGTATAACAATTTTACAAAGAATAAAATATTAATTTTTATCTCTTTTAGTTTTCTAGATTTATATTTCCTTCCATTAATAAAATGTAATCCCTATATGTTTCTTACAAACTAGTAAAATAAGCTAAGAGCTATCTAAGTAGTAATAGGCCCGTAGAAAAAAATTTGATGGTGGGCCCTTCCCTTACCCCAAGAAAATAAAGGCCAAACAAACATCGACATTTAAAACTCCTTTCTTCTTTCTCTGACCTCTGCGAAATTGTCTATAATTTTCTCCAAGTCTAGACTACGGACAGTACCTGATCAATAAACAACACAGCTAATCCCTGCAGCCTCTCTTGATTTATTGTAATTCTTAAATAGTTTTTAATAATTTTAAGTTTAGAGAATAACCTTTCAGCTGTTGTCACTGTGACGGGTAATGTAAGAAATAAAATAAAAGCTATTGAGACTTTGGGGAAACTGGATGATAAGGTATGATTTTCGATAGTCAGAAAATTAGCAAATTCTGTAACTGTAAAAAATGAGGAAGGTCATCTCTAAAACAGCTAGCATGGCAAGAATTTCCTGCGTAAATATCTCGTGTATCTCATTTTTATATATGTTGACAAACTTTAGGGCTTAATAATAAATCTCTTCATCAGCTAGCTCTGTTAGAACACTTAGGATTCAAAACAAGAAAAAATAGACATAATTTCTCTTATTCCCTTAAAGCCAAATGTTAATTGATTTATCGTTATGTACAAAGTAAGATAAAATACATTCACTCGAAAAGCACTTTCTGCATCTATTAGCCTTTCATCTTCGCAAAGCTCATCAAAATGCTTCTTTATTTTTCCCAGACGAGATTTTTTAAACTCTAGTCGAGTAGACCAGCTATGCGCAAACGATTTGGCTTCATCAATAAGAGAGTTAAAGTCATTCGTGTGCGAAACAAATTTATTCAAACAAACTTGTAGAAACATTGACGCCTTTGATAAGTCAGTTGTCTGTGACTGAAGTGATTTGGATACAATGTTCATGAACTATACCATCTTGCACGGAAACACCAACAGATAAATAAAATCATAGCTGAGATGTTAGTTAAATAAAATAAATATGTCAATAAAAGGTTTAACAGAATTACTAGTTGATTTTGGTCATGTAACCAGGTGGTCCCCATTTTGGACATTGGCCCATGGCATTTTGCCACCTACGCCACCTTATAGCAAAGCCAATGAATAAGATATGTCTAAAAACCCATAAATAAACCACTTGGTGGCCGTGTGGTTTAAAGTACCACTTTCGCAATAGAATAGACTGCGGAAGACTGGGACAGTTGGACGTACTGAAGTTTTTTTCAAAATTGTTTCCCATGCTACCTCCTTGCAAATGTGGGTACATTTCCAAATAAGCTAGTAAAACTATTGTAAATAACACATTATTTCTATGCATATTGCCCGCTACCTATGAAATAACATCTTCTTACAAAATACCTTGTATGGCTACGAATAATGTGTGTTTTGGAATTATTTTTTAAATAATTTTAGCTACACACGTGTTAATTAAAAAATGATTGAAACCATTCTTAGGTTGATCTCCAAATAACTCTTATCACGCCTACCATAGAAAGATAAAATATCAGTTTCGTAGTTAGATCGAGCAGCCTCAAGTGAAGTCACATACTCAGACCTAGCACATCTCAAGTGCGGTGCTACACTAAATACAGGTTGACACCTACCTAGACCAAAATGGAATGGGGTAGTTTCAAATTGGGACAGTTTCACGTATGAAACTGCTTTATATTATTATTATTAGCACCGCGTCTTACTACCCATTCGGGTTAAACGCAAACTGCTTTATAGCTTTCAGGTATCATTATTTTTAATCCAAGCTTTAAATTATATATATATATTATACTTTTATTTTAGTATTTGAGGTATTTGTATATTAGATTTGCATAATTTTATTTTAAATAATAGTAATATTTACCCCTTTTTTGTTTAAAAAAAAATAGGGGTACATTTTATTAATTGATTTACATAAATCACCAAACATTATTTAATTAATAAAAATGTGAAACTGGGCCCATTCCATCTGCGTCCAGGCCAGCGTCGTCCCGTATTTAGTATAACAGTGCCCTTGAGGGATACTAAGTCCGACTATGAAACTAACCATAAGATTGACTCTTACCCGGACTTAAACCAGAGTCTCTCGAGGGGGATTGTAAAAATCTAGACCATATCTTAAGCTGTAGAGTGTTTGGATTGTTTTACTCCTTTCTAACCTCCTCACCTCTATCTTTTATAGGTGGTAACACAACTTGAAGCGGGCGTCCCAGAATGACGAGATTTTCTGCTCTATTAACAAAAATAGCAGTCAAATTGAGACCAGTGAAGCCATTTTACTTTAAAAAATACAATAAAAGTGAAAAAGAGTTATTTAAAGATTAAAAATTTGTTAAATCAAGCTTAACCTCACTGTCGGCAAATGAATAATGCAGAAAAACTACGCTTGGATACGTTTTCTGCTTTGAGGGTACACTTGTATCAAATACCACGGTTAATCGGTCTTGTGGGGTCCACTCACCGAGGCACTAAGACGCGTTACAGACGTTCAGAAATCCCACCTTTTCTTAAGAAGTGGTTTGTTGTTTTAGAACAGGATAGCAATCTTTTCATTCTAAGTCTTATAATTTTAAATAAAATCATGAAAATATGAAATTACAGTAACCTCATGGCTTCTTTGGTGCTGACTGGACAGCTGACGGCTTTGAAAAGTTACTAGACCAATTTATGTATCCCTACGCCAAACCATATTATCTGAAAAAACATGTGTTTAGCAGAGCAGCTGTCTCTTCTGACAGTCAAAATTTAGGTATATACCTAAATGTTGAGTGTCAGAAATCATCTGTGAGCTGTCAATCAGCAGCAAAGAAGCCTTGGGGCTACTGTAGTTCATCTTCAATGATGTTTCCAAGCAGTATGTCACACTTTTCATATCAAATTAAATGGTCAGCAATATATATATATATATTCTTTCTCAAATAAATAATAATTTTAACAGAGTCACAACAAATACTTCTAAGATAATTGAGGATTGTTTTAGTGGTTTAGAAGCTTCAGAACCATCAATCCCATAAAAAATACTAAAGTGTGATGGTATTTCTCTTCAAGTAGGTGGTATCCTTAAAGTAGTTTATCACTGCATAATAAGAACAAGAGTAATTGCAAAGCTATCCCAGCGCCAGCGGTTTAGGCTGGCGAGCCTAGCTTGGGCCAAGAAAGTATGGACTAGAATTTTAATTATTTCCAGGTCATCAATGCTAGATAATTCCATATTCTCCCACTGCCTGATCAACATAATAATTACCGCTGTGTTACAAGAACAATTAATACATAAAGATACAATGTAAGATGTATTAATGAATAACCTTTTTAATTATTGTAATCATGTGTAATATATATCCGACACCTTAGCTCAGTCGGTAGTATGTCTGTCTACTAAGATAAGGGTCCCGGGTTCGATTTTCAGCATGTCCGAAAAATTTACCATTGGTGAAATGTGAGTTTACCTTTTCACATTGATAAATTAACGGCCGGGGACTGGATATTGTGACTGGCCTAGTCTTAGGTTAGATTATAAGGCATATGGCAGGCTTAGTAAGCCGGTAGTGGAAAATATATGGTTTGAATAAAAAAGTGCATCGATTTATATGATTTCCAAACCCTTCCTTCACCTCTGACAAGACATCTTGTGAATGTGGGGAATACCAGGCCTCCACCGTGGTTCGGATTCCACGTTATACTGTAGGTCCTTCATTTCATCTCACAATCACCCTACCATTACACATTAGCGTAAGTGCGTATAGCCCGTATGGGTAGTAAGACGCGGTGCTAATAATAATAAAATAATATAATAATAATAATAATAATAATAAATAATATAATAATAAAGTGACCAGGCCACAGGCTGGAAACAGTAATGGATGTAAAAACAATCGAAATATCTTTTTATATTAAAAATAAGTTTAGTTGTCTTAATATTTGTATTTTGTTTGACCGTAAGAACACTGATTCAAATATCAGCCTAAATAAAAGGCGTGATAGGCCTACAGGTTATTGTGGGATAAGTAATTAGGTTAGTAAAATAAAGACGAAATTGTTTATCCCACGTCTCATTTCTCGTTTGGTCCATACGCATATGTTTTATTTACTGTACAGAGTTGGGGATGAATAAGGTCATATTTATAGGAGGTGAACCCGCATTTGTATAGATGAAGCTTGGAACATAACTCACTACAGTACACCCAAATGGGATTCGATCCCTAATATCCCCATAATCGGCAGTCCATTCTATTTCGAGAGTGATGCCTTAGACCATTCGACCACCGGAGTTAGTTGAGACTAGGCAGAGTTTATAGGAAATAAATACACCCACATTTTCGTGAAGGGAGAACTGCAAACTATTTACATTACTGTAAAACATCCATAGTACTGGAATTGGGTCTCCAATATCGTCCCAGGCATACTAGTTTATATACATTTGTAATCAGTTACGAGCTTATAGGCTAGTGTTAATGTTTGAATCTTTTCCCTCCCCTCACCCAAACAAGATTTGTTCACGTCTACAAAGCAAGCAATCCAAGAACCAACTTGTGTTTACTTTGCTGTGTTCCTACGGCCTCATTCTGAGTCAAACACAAAGAGATAACGAATATCCCAATTGAAGAGCGTGCTTTTTGTGATCAAATATTTATCCCACCTCTTTGGTGAGGGTTGTGGGGGTCAAATAGGGATAATGTGTGTGTAGGAAATCTATTACACTGAGTCTCAATACAATTTCACAAAACAATGGCTTCTGAGCTCTTAGATGAGATCGTCGGCAGACAATCCTTTTAAGTTGATGTGGCACTCCTGAATGCTATATAATAATAATAATAATAATAATAATAATAAAATAATAATAATAATAATAATTAATAATAATGTTGGAAGTATTGAATATCTATTAACACTGATAAGTATATCAATTTAGGATTTCTAGTATTTACTACAAAAACATCAAAAAATTCACAATTAAATGATTAGTTATATCTTAAAACCCATTAACGTAATTATATCGTTTCACCACTAATTTTTCTACATTTTTTTAGATCATGAATTTTATTAAAAAAACAAAATAATTTTACGCTCAACACCAAAGCTATAATGACTTGATTTAAGAGTTTGAATAAGGTAGCTTATAATAGATTCAGCTCTATTAGCCTGGAGAGAGGAATGGGAAATCTCTAAGAAATCCACACTTAGAAAACTCTATTACATCCTTACGGGATTTGAGCCCTAGCCTCTCCACAAATGACAATTAAGTGCATTAGAATTTAACTTATAACATCGTTCAATCACATTTGTGGTTTTAAGCTCAAATGAAAATAATAATATAATTATAATATATGTGTGTGACCCATTTTAAAATAATATATTGATTTATACTGGTAGGAACGTTGGTCTTAGCAAGGGCATCTCCAGTTTATTTTTCATTGGCGTAGCTAATATTTAAAAAAAAGTGTAGACGGAAATAAATTAAATTGAAAGGAAACGTGAAATAAAGTCAGACGAGAAGACATTTTATGGTAAAATAATATTAAGCTCAATTTTCTTCTAAGTAAGATGATTTAAGACTAGAGGATGAAATTCAGCAACAGCTATGACATTATTTAAATCCCATTCCACTTTCTTGAGAAAAGCACTTTAGATATCTTCGCTCAGTAATCATTTCTAGGGAACTTATTTTACAAGCAATTGAGATTGGAACATATTATATGTTTAACATTTGATATATTTGAAATACAATGCTTCAACTTTTATTCAAAACGTGTGGGGGGAGGGGGGAAGTATGGCTTAGTATTGTTCTTTGGGTAATTGAAAGAAAGACAATACACACGATTATTTGTATTCGATAAATGGAGTCTAAATAATAATAATAATAATAATACATAAACGCTCAACTTTTGCATTAAAAAATATTCATGCCTTTCTGTCGTAAAATGAGTTTATATTATTCTTTACATTCTAGTACATACCTTAAAGAGATACCGATAAAAAAATATACATTTCAAACGATTTTATTTAGTTAAAAGCAAGTATTTTTTATTTAGTCTAAAAATTTGATCTACATTCTACCCAAAGGCATGTTTATGTAAGTATCAGATATCCGAAATACCCCATTTAAAACTCAAAATATTGTTGAAATATTTACTCTAATACACCCCCACCTTAAGTTAAACACACCAAGGATATGTTAATTATTGTGCACTAAAAATAATGTCCCAAATTTTAAAATAGTTTCTCCAAAAACAAAAACATTATTTATTATTATTATTAGCACCGCGTCTTACTACCCATTCGGGTTATACGCACTTACCCTAATGTGTAATGGTAGGGTGATTGTGAGATGAAATGAAGGACCTACAGTTTAACGTTGAATCCGAACCACGGTGGAGGCCTGGCATTCCACACATTCACAAGATGTCTTGTCAGAGGTGAAGGAAGGGTTTGGTAATCAGATAAATCTGTGCCAGGACCGAGGATTGAACCACGGCCGCCAGCACATAAGTCTGACACCTTACCCCTAGACCACCAGGTCACCAATAAAAAAAACCATTAATTTAAATATTTTTATAAATCCGAGTAAAAATTGTAAGAATCCACTTACTTTTTTTTAGCATCACGTCTTACTGCCCGCTCGGCTTTATACGCCTTTGTACTATTATAATTGTGATTTATGGACTAGGAATAATCAATTTAGAAGAAGTGCATCTGCATTTCCGTGGAAGTAGAGTGGAAAACCATTTTAGGAATAACCACCTTCAGTGATCAATCACCGATCTCCCCGTCATCGGCAGTCTAGTCCAACATGAGAGTAGTGAGTTAGACCACGTGGTCACTGAAGGGGGTCTTAAACTATATTAATATAATGATAACTAATATAATAATTTCAATTTCATTTTCCTTTGTTATGTTGCTGGCCATCAGTCGTAGGACCTATAACAGGCCAGAACTGAAAGTAACAAGTATCTTACAAATACATATATTTACACGAGAAAATAAGATAAACAAAAATGGCTAAATAATGTTCTAAATGATAATAGTAATAATGTTAATATAATAATAATATAATAATAGTAATAATAAATAATAAAAATAAAATATAATAATAATAATAAAGCTATTCATAGTTTAATAAGGCCAAAAGTTTGATGACATTTCATATTTTTTTATGGTACATCGCAAACAATGCACATGGGTAGGCCTATATAAATTCTGTTCGTGAGCAACAGGTTTTGTAAACCTTTTTTTATAGGTCATTCTTTGGTTATTTATTTGCCATTATGAATTTTTAGCTCATTTTCAGGGATTTTTGAGTCATTTTTAGGCATTTGTATTTAATACATATGTGTTTAAATACTATCAATCTTATATAAATTGATAAGCTCGTTTCTGGTAGTGGAAATTATAAGTAAATCACTAAACAGATTTTAACAAGTAAGCTCTTATTTCGTTAGGGGCAAGGATGTCAGGAAAAATAGTAGTTTCCAAAGAAAATAAAAATCTCACAGAGAATTTTTAGTTTTCATTCTTTGCTTTTATCACCATAGAAACAACGATTTGTGTATTATTGTGCATCGGTGAATAAAACATTTTTCTTTGATTAAAGAAAAATAATTCAATTTTTATTTAAGCGATATGACGCAACAAATAGATATAGAGCTGGAGGAGGGGTTATATAAAAGTTCTCATCGTATTTGAAGGGGGGAAATTTCCGTTTCGCTTGAAATTAAACACAAAATTTGATATAGCTTTTTACGGGTAAACCATTAACAAGAAAGATAACCTATAAAAAGTTTTGAATATATTTTAGCGTGATGATCTGTAGACATCGCTGCAACGATCCACTAGTATTTTATAAATCCATAAATATTCCAAACTAATTTTTTCATTGTTGGAAATAGTTGCGTTGGAAGGATTTTGCAATTACTATTGAAGCAGATATGTTTGTAAAGCAATATCATATCCAGCAGAATACGATATTTTAGTTGGAATTTTCGTTATATATACTTCCATTTGTATTCTTTTGCATTCATTGTGTTTTTTAAAACATAATTATGTTTAAATTTGAGGTGAATATTTAGAATTTTTTGGTCGATTAAGAAGCTATTTTTAATTACTTTTTTTTGATCATTCATGTCTGGACCCTGGTTATCACTATAAATTATTATAAACTTTTCTATGTGTTCTATCTCATTCATCAATTTATATTTTCCCGTGCCACAAATCTTACTACCAGTAGGTCTACAGTATATTTACATACTTAAACAAATGAAGCAGTTCTTGCATGGTTCAGGCTAGGACCTTCCCGACGAATGATGAAGAAACAAATATTATTAAAGATAAAATTTTAAAAATAATGCTAATTAAAGGTTAGACGAAAGTATTTTAACAGAATCTTTAGGAAATTCAAGGTAGAATTTTTAAAATACATAAACCCTGAGTTTTAAAATGCTTATTGTTTTCGACCTAATGTTAACTTAATTTTAGTTTCAGAGCTTTGTTCCAACTTGAAAGTAATCATTTGGTATTAACAGACGCTTGCATTCAGTAGAAATATTCTTCTTACTTCTCAACTCTACCTTTTCCTGACTTGACTTTTGCTCTATTGTCATGAAGAGATGAAGTATTAATAATTATTAATGAGAGAGAGAAGTCACGGAGTTGCTAATGTTTGTTTAACTAATAAGTAATAAGTAAGGACCGATCAAAACAAAATAAGTTGTGTCAACAGTTTGTCAACAAAGAGTCGGCGTGGACCAGAGATGCAAATTTGCGAGTGATAGTAAAGACACAAACTTTGCTTGGGACCAAATTTCCGGCTTGGAGCCCCTAGCCCCCTGGGGGTGGATGTAGTATATTAGCTGCCATTGAGACGTTATCTCTTTCTATTCTTAGAACGTTTATTCCACGTGATAGTCACATCTTAATTAATAATGAACTGTTTAAATGCAACTGACAATAAACTTTAGGGATTCTAATAAAGTTATTGAGATTGAATTGAAATATAAATATATATAAATGTAAATATTTAAAAAAAAGTCTATTAGTATTTTTAGGAGTCTGCAAAATTTTTATATGTCGAAGTCGAAGGTAAAATATCATTCACTTTGACTTCTTCAACCACAATAACCATCGCACCATCGAAGTATTTCCAAGGAAGCAGAAAACTTCGTTATATTATGAACAGATTAGAAATATAAATAAATATGACATATTTCAATATATATTAATTTTTATAACAGTATTTTTACACCGACTAGTGATTAAATTAAATTAAATTCAGATATGTCAGCACAAGATAATAATATAAAGTACTTATGTTTGTTTCTTTGAGTTTTTCTTTTTAAATATAGATGAACTTAATAGGTAATTTAAAACTAAAAGTAGTGTTCTGGTGACCACAAACAAAACTCTCGGATTTGACTCTGCTTCGTATTTAAAAAGTTATTTCGCACCCCTCGGAGCCTTTTAGACGAGAGTGATTTTCCTGGAAAAGTTTTTCAGTAGATATAAATAGGTTCAAAGGAAAACTTAACACACGGAGGGAAAGAATCGTGGGTCAAATTTATGTTTCTCTTAATGTAGCGACCAAGTCATCACTTTCCTAGTTTTTTAAACGTGTGCTTATGCTGTTTCCAACGCTTATATATCTTATTCTTTCTCTCTCTTTTTCACCACGACTTACGACCATTCGGGTTATATGCTTTTAATGAGGATTACTCCATCTAGAACTCATATTCTGAAAATTAAAAATTACACCTGGAAACGGGAATCGAACCCGGGACCTTTGGTTCAGTACTTCAATACTCTAACCCTTGAGCTATCCAGGAATCGTTCTGTGTCCAGGGTCATTCTTCACTCATGGAACGATTCCTGGATAGATCAGTGGTTAGAGCATTGGCGTACTAAGCCAAAAGTCCCGGGTTCGATTACCGTGTCCAGGTGTCATTTTTCAATTTTCAGATTACCTATGTACTAGTTACGCTAGTGATTTTAGGGACTTGGGAGGTTATGTAATATAAAGTGTACCCGTATTTGCATGGAAGGAGAGTGAAAAACCATTAAAAAAACACCCTTATACACTTACCAAGATTCGAACTTGGATCTCCTCGTAAATGGTAGTCTAATCTACCCCAAGAGTAGCGCGTTAGACCACGCGGCCACCGAAGCGGGTGTATATTTTATTAGAGCTTAAAATAATGGTAAGAAATTGGTGTGAGATAAAGAGTTTTTTTCTGAATTTGGTGATCAATTCCTGTCTATGTACACAATCTATTTATCACAACGAACCGATAAAAGATGGTTTGTATGGAATGTAGAAGCGCGTGTTGAGGTCAAATTTTGTAGTTTCTATAGCAAAGTGCATTTTTGACCAAAGACAAATTAAATATCACTACAGAAGATTCATTATTTTGATTTTAAACATTTATCAATCTTAATAGTTATTGAAATTTCATCACGGAAAGCGCAAAATTTGGATATAGCCTTTTATTTTAATTTTATTTGAAATATTTATCATCAAATTTCAATAAGCTCATTGTGGATGTTTAAAAACTGGTGATATAGTCATAATATATATAAAATCGAACTAAACGTAGGCCCATCTACTGGAACATTTTTTTTTTGGCCAAATATATATATATATATATATATATATATAACATGAAACCATCCCGACGTTAAATCGTGCACCCATTCATGACCATTAATTCACCGTCTTAATCCTTTTTTCAATTTTCTATCTAATTTTATTAAAAAAGGAATCGTCCAGTGGCACTGATTTTATAAAAAAAAACATTTTTTTTTCAACATTTTTATGTCTGCGGGCTGTACGGAATTCTGTAATAGCTAATTGTGTTTGGTGTGTGTGTGTGTGTGTGTGTGTGTGTGTGTCTGTATAAAGGTGGTAAAGGGGTAGAAGGGCGTGTGGACAGGCCGATAGAGGACTGGTACTATCTACAGCCCGACTTGTGTCGCTTGACGTTACAGCTGTCAAAAGCGTATTCGAACTCAATCCTTCAAGATGATATCGCCCTTGGACTTGAGACTGGTTCCCCACGTCTGGGGCTTGGCTTATTTATTAGCACCGCGTCTTACTACCCATTCGGGTTATACGCTAATATTCTAATTACCCTTATAGTTTCAGGACAAGGACGGTTATATCAATAGGAAGTGTAACCCCATTTGCGTGGAGGGAGAGTGGAGAACCATTTAGGAAAAATCAACCGAGAATCAAACCTCAATCTCCTTGTCATCTACAGTCTAGTCTACTGCAAGAGTAGCACGTTAGACAATCCAGCCATTGAAGCGGGTTGTTTTTAATTAACCAAGATTGAAAATACAATGTTTTAAATACGTGTCGGCAAAAAAACAGACATTTGCGTCAACTCAACTTTAATAAAGCTTAAAACTATTGGCAGGATAGAACAACACATAGAAGAAACTTAATGTACAATTTTCATACAAATGTTTTTTATAAAATACAAACATAATATTTTGAATTCAACATTGATAATACATCTGCAGATCACATGACTTGACGTGCGTATAGGTTGAATTAACAAATATAGAGTTTATAGGTAGATTAATATGAAAATTGGACAGTAGGATAATATTCTGAGGAATTAAATAGCAGATAAATTATTAATTAAGTAATTAATAATGCAATTAAAATATTCAAAACTTTTTGGTCATTTTTTTAAGCATCCCAAAGTATCTGATAAATATATATTTCAGCCTCCACGAGAGGGATAAGATTATGGTGATTTTAAGTTGTGGCAAGAGCAAGAATACTGAAAGAAATAATACTAATATGACCCTTTTATTCGCCACTTATTACTGTTTCTCTTTTTTAACATATTCATCTATGGCAATTAGCCACGTCTTACATGGCCTACCCCTTAATTTTGAATCTACACACTTACCTTCATATATTTGTTTCGTCACTCGATCCATACTCATCCTATCAATATCCCAAACCACAGTAAGACACCCACCTCGGTGGCGTAGTTGGCTAACGCGCTAGTCGTGTTGAGCTCGACCACCGAGGATGGGGAGATCGAGGTTCGAATCTTGGTCGGGTGAACAGAGGGTGGTTTTTCCTAAATGGTTTTCCACTCTCCCTCCACACAAATGTGGGTTCACCTCCTCTAATTCAACCTTCCCAATTCCCAATCAAATAGCGTAATTAGTACTTAAAGCGTATAACCCGAACGGGTAGTAAGACGCGGTGCTAATAATAATAATAAACACAGTAAGACACTTCCTTCACATTGAGCTATTGGATTCCCTTTCAATCCACACTCCTTCACACCCATTCATTACGACTTTGTCCATACGAGTTTTTCCACATACATTTCTTAGATATCTCATTCCAATCGTATTCACCTTGCTTTTGTGTTTCTCCTGACAAACCCACGCTTCACATCCGTAAAACAACGTTGGCATTGATTAACATACTTTTATATACTGCCATATTTGCCTCTTTTTATAATGCCTCATTATTTGCAATAGTTACATACATCCAACTCAAGATGCATTTACTCCGTCTGTAGATTTTACCATATATCCTTCCATTTTTACAGAAATTCTGCCCACCAGATACACAAAGTCATTCGCGTGTTCTAACAGTTTTCCAATCTTTACAATCATTTCCTGATCTGTCCTTATAAAAAAACCAATACTTTTAGGTTTAGAGACATCTATACAAGGATCCATTCCACCTGTTGCCCCATTATATTATTTAATGCACTCTGTAAGTCACTTTCCTTCTCAGCCATTAATACGGTTATCATTTGCATATAACAGCAGCACTCTTACATTCACATTGTTCATTTGTACAGCAACCACGTACTCACAAGCCTCCCTCATACATTAATCCATTAAAACATTAAGCAATCATGGAACAAACACAACCTTGTCTAACACTTTGTTCAATTTAAAACCATTCGCTCAAAGCTCCATCCACCCTAAGGAAGCTCTACTCCATCATACACCACCTTAATTGCATTTACTAAGCATGCATCTATACCACACTCTCTAAAAACATTCCATGAGACACTCCTTCCTATTCATCTAGCCATACGCTTTCAAACATACTATTTAGACGTCATTTGGCCATACCTCAAGGTCATAGCGTGGTTTTGATTCTAGCTCGAAAATAAAGGGTTGTTAACTTACTAACGAATGCTTATTTTGTTTGAAATTTTTCGAAAATGGCATAATTATTTTGTTCAAATTGGATAGCTAAGGAATGTTTTAACATTATAACTAGCTATGTGTATTCTATTTTGGTAAGAACATTTAGTAAATAGTATCTTATTATTTTCTGAAGATCTCAGAATTTTATTCAAGAATGTGTGGACAATTCTACAGTATTATTTATTTTTTAATTTTTTATCATAACAAGCAACTTAAATAAATATTTTCGAATTATTCATACACCATAGAAAATATCGTAGAAAGTCTGCAATAAATTTAGCTTTAAAACTACGAGCATATTTTCCTCCAAATAGAAAAGTAAGCTTCCAACATCAACAAAAAATCTCTGACTTAAAAATAAAAATGTAGTCGCAGCCTCTGTTGAAACGTAAGAATCGCCCATGTGTATAATTTATACAAGATAGAAAGAGAGAGAGAGAGAGGGATGGTATGAAAATCGATTGTGTGCCCTAACGTTGGTTTATTGGCAGAACATTGAATCAGTCGGACTACTCCCCTGTGGCCCGTCACGTGACTGGGATTCGTTAGATTGCAAGATGGGATTACCTCCCCTGATAAATCTGCTTCCCTCCCGTCTTACCATCAGGGATGCTGAACATTTATGGCGCCATTTCCAGTCCCCCCCCTCCCCCACGTCATCTAACGGAGGAAATGCCAGCTACCACGGACTAGGTGCTGACTATAGGTCTTGCTGGTTTGATAAATTGGCCCATCATGATTTTTTTTATGTAACTCTAACGTAGGTGGTATCGTTATAGTGAAATTTTCATAGGAAATACCTTATTTTACAGCTAAAAAATCTACTAGATCTACTTTTACGTATGCGTAAATAAGTCACGTGATCTGGAGTTGTCATTTATATTACCAATATTTATAAAATATCAAAAGTAAAAATAGTTGACAGCAACAATTTATATTTGTGTTTTTTAACAGACTCGCACCATGCACATTGAACTCTAGCAGCTGATATTGAAACCGAATATACTATGTGTCGTCTGATTTCTCAAAGATATTTTAACCAGTATATTTCAGAGTCGGTTGTCCGTACCTGAGGATTCTATGCTCTAAATCAGTCTCTGGCTTGATTCGTTTCCATTCAGGTATTCAATATACCCTTATATACACAGAGAGTATGTCAGAACATGACTTACAAACTAATCTAGCCAATTTAAGTTGAATTTTTTATGAGAAAGGCCCCTTATCTGACAGAGATAAAAGTTTCAAAAACTACTTTCAATTATTATTAATACGTTTGGTTCTGTGATATACAGATGTAACTTTTGATGGAAAGTATCGATAATGTTAAATATTATTGTTAATAATATGTATCAATGTTGGCCGCAATTTTCTGAAAGGCTCTTCATATTAAAACTAGACTGTAGCTTTAAAATATCAATTGTAGCATGGTGTGAATAATTGCATGTTCTGGAATAAGTCATTTGACTAAGTGACTTTTACTGGATCCAGCACTTGTGAACACGTGTTTGGGTGGGAGGAGGGGGGGGGGGCAGGACTCATCCCCTTTCGTTTGTTGGGGCCGCTAAGGTTTGAATTCCGACTTGACATGATTTCTTCTAAACGATTTTCCCATTTTCCTTTCACGTGTGTATATTTCCTCCAAATTATAGCTTTCTCACACCTACCTATAATTTTAGATATTAAAGTGGATAAGATCTAAGATATAACGTGATGCGAGTTTTTTTATCGAATATTTTTTTAGAACAGTTCCCAATTTAGATGTTTATGTGGAATTAAAATACCGTTCTTGATAGAAATGATTTCGATTCAAGGAACTTTCTCAATTTAATTGGTTTATTGTTTGTTAACATACCATGGCATGTTTAATTTACTTGGCGAATTCCGTCAATTATATCCACACGTTGTGTTTATTGGGGCGGAGCGTGGACGTTGCGTATTTTCTCTAATTCTACTCAGCGCCTGCCAACATTGAAGCTAAGACGCAATGTTATACATAGTAATTATTTTTACTCGGTTTATCAAATTATGTAACACAAAAAAAAAATATTCTGGGATATTTATGTATGTATAGTATAAATAATACGTGCAAGGAAACTACAATCTGTGACAACCACTGATAGAACTAGATTATTATTAGGACTAAGTCTTACTACCCGTTCGGGCTATATCACTTACGCTCATGTGTAATGGTAGACTGATTGTGAGATGAAATGAGGACCTACAGTTTAACGTGGGATCCGGACCAAGGTGGAGGCCTGGAATTCCCACACATTCACAAGTTGTGATTAATACACGTCTTGTCAGAGGTGAAGGAAGGGTTTGGGAATCAGATAAATCTATACCGGGACCGAGGATTGAACCCCGGACCCTCAGCACAGAAACCTGACACCTTAGACCTAGACCACCATGTCATCTTAATAAAACTATAGATATAACAGTTTATATGTGATCGTTTGTTTCTGTACATTACAATCTGTGACAGCCCCTGAGAGCAATTTTTAAGACATAAAGTAGAAAAATTAATAGAAGTGTTTAATATTAAATAGTTATGGGATTATTTATACATTATTTAAATCTATACATTAATGATGAAACTTTATTCGTGCGGAGGTGTTAAAAATTGGAGTGTTTGGAAGGTTCTCTATCCAGGACAATTTTTAAATTTGGATTTCCCTTGATATATTTAGGGTGGTATTAGCCTGGAAGTTAAAAATAAAATTGGAATACTGTATGAAGCTATTTGGATTTTGATGCAAAGCCATTATTCAACTTCATAATCCATAATATCAAAAGGGAGTGAAATAAATCTAGAGCGGAGAACATTAATCCCAGAGGTATAAATGTATTCCTGTTCGGGGAAGAAATTCTTCCCAGGTATAGGTATACCCCCTTCTACCCCCACCCCTTATGTCTCCCACGCCAATGGTATCTGGTAGATAACTTTGAACTCCTAATGGCAATAGTTATCCGGTAGCCATAAGACGCCTTAAGTCATTTGAACCATTGAAAACCCCTTCATTTACTCATGGTCTGTCATAACTCTCGCAAAAGACTAGACTGTCGACGAATGGGAGATCGGTGTTCAAATCCCGATCGGGTGTTTTGAGGGTCGTTTTACCTACGTGGATTTACTCTATTCCTCCACGAAAATGTAAGTACATTGACTGTAAATAAACCTTCCTCACCACTAACTCATTAGGGTAATTAGTAGTCGTGCGTACAACCCAAGTGAGCAGTAAGATGCGGTGCTAAAAACTACTATTGGAAATCTGCACTAACACGCAAGAGTAATCACCTCAACTACTACACTAACTGGCACCGTGTTGTAATGGTTAGTGCCCCTGGTTACGATACTAAGGGTCTCGGGTTCTATTTCCGGCTGGTATCTTGGGTAATTTTACTGAAGTTCCACAACGGTCATCAAGGTTTAGTTAGTTAGGTTTAAGTGTTTAGACTGGTTCCACACCCTCAGACTCACTCTCACCCTCACCTACTCTCATCGGGACATGGAACGAGCCTCCACGAAAAGGATGTACGATTAGCACATTCGGAAAATGGTGCCTTAGTATTGGTTAATCTTTCCACAACTTGGTTACAAATAATATAGCCCAAACGTGCAATATTATTATTAACTACTACACTGACAGTGTTAAATGGGGTATTAAATATGCTTTCTCACCCATTTAAAACATTGTTTCACCCTGAAAGGCATCACGATTGTTTTTAACATTTCTCATTATATGATTGGATCACTGTCATTGAAATACTGCTACCTTTTAGGGTAAAGCAATGTAGAGTGCATTTTGAAAATGTGCTTATTTACACCTAATCTAAGGTCACTTCATGTTTGTAAAACCTATAAGTTTACACAACGTGTGTGTGTATATAAAATTAAATCCTATTTATAGAGGACCCCCTAACCCCAATAATATTGTTTAATGGCAGGGACCCACAAAGGGGAGTGAAGTAAACGTACGAAGTGGATGTTTGTGCCAAACTTCCGCTTCCACGTGGCTTCTTTGCCCTGCTAAATGTCATTGAACGCCTGACCCGGAATTGGGCTTTAGACAGCAAATGTTACCTTCTTGTTTTTAGTGAGGTGGAAGGATGGCTATTACGTCCATAATTATTATTTAAGGTGGAAGGATAGCTATCAGGTCTCTAAATATTATTTAAGGTGGAAGGATGGCTATCACGTCTATAATTATTATTTAAGGTGGAAGGATAGCTATCAGGTCTATAATTATTTTCTAAGGTGGAAGTATGGCTATCACGTCTATAATTATTATTTAAGGTGGAAGGATAGCTATCAGGTCTCTAAATATTATTTAAGGTGGAAGGATGGCTATCACGTCTATAATTATTATTTAAGGTGGAAGGATAGCTATCAGGTCTATAATTATTATTTAAGGTGGAAGGATGGCTATCACGTCTATAATTAGTATTTAAGTTGGAAGGATATGTATCAGGTATATTAATATTATTTAAGATGGGAATGTAGGGAATGTGAGAAAAGGTTTATTGTGTTTTTGCAATTTTTATATCCAAACTTTTTTGGTCAAAATAAATCAAAGATAACTTCAGTACAAACCAAGAGTTTAATTTACTTTATATAGTGACCTTAACATTTTATTAAATATCTGTCAAGTGTGTCCTGGAATTTTAAGGCAACTTTTCCTCTTCGTTTAAAAAGTTTTTCGTCTAATGCCGCTATGCTCATGACACATATTCAACAACTGTTGATATCATCATGCGAAGAAAATTAAATTCCAAGTTTGTACTGGAGAACTATTTTATTTATTTTGAACAAAAAAGTTTTGCTAAATAAACCAAAAAAAACCTGGCCTTTTCTCGCGTTTTTTAGATCTCCAACTTAATCTGTAATTTACAAACACAAGTTGGATTGAACATTAGTTAGAAAAACGTTTATTTTGGTCCAACTCTTTAGCTAAGTTGGTAGCGCGTTTGCTTCGGATTCGATACCCGATAAGACAGTTTTTGTGTGTGACATTGAGGCAGTCATGAATCAATGTCTTTTGTACTTATTTTGTGTTGGTTCTAGAGTTATAACACTGATCAATTTTCATTGGACTAAATCTGAAAATTAATAAAGCTTTTAATTATACTTTCAAGTATTCATACGTGAAGTCAAGGGATCTACAGCTGTTGCTATTGATAGATATTCCCAAAAAATATGAACTAACACAAAAAAATACCCCATGGGTTCAGCCCACAATCGAGCTATACTAGCTTCTGTTGGCAAGGATAGTTAGGATAATCTCAGTTTTCCAGGCCGAAGCTTATAATTTTTCATTAAAACATAGTAAAATATAACCAATTTTGGCCACATGAAAAGTATTTTATTTTATCAAAATGTTTTTAAATGAAAATTAAAATTGTAATATAGCTTGTAGGTCGTGTTCTAATAAAATTAGTTGTTTCAGAAAGCGTATATTATAAATTCCAATAAATAATAATAATATGAAAGGTCTGCAATGTTATGAATTCCTTGTCAAAAGTTAATAACCTTCCATCTCAAGACATTAGGAAGGTAAGGGCGTGTAAGCCAGTAGCACACCCGGTTAATTTGAGGGAGACATTAGGAAGGTTTGGGCGTGTAAGCCAGTAGCACACCCGGTTAATTTGAGGGTGACATTAGGAAGGTTTGGGCGTGTAAGCCAGTAGCACACCCGGTTACTTTGAGGGATACATTAGGAAGTTGGGGATGTGTAAGCCAGTAGCACACCCGGCTACGTTGAGGGATACATTAGGAAGGTAGGGGCGTGTAAGCCAGTAGCACACCCGGTTACTTTGAGGGATACATTAGGAAGGTAGGGGCGTGTAAGCCAGTAGCACACCCGGCTACTTTGAGGGATACATTAGGAAGGTAGGGCCTTGTAAGCCAGTAGTACACCCGGCTGCTTTGAGGGATACATTAGGAAGGTAGGGGCGTGTAAGCCAGTAGCACACCCGGCTACTTTGAGGGATACATTAGGAAGATAGGGGCGTGTAAGCCAGTAGCACACCCGGTTACTTTGAGGGATACATTAGGAAGGTAGGGGCGTGTAAGCCAGTACCACACCCGGTTACTTTGAGGGAGACATTAGGAAGGTAGGGGCGTGTAAGCCAGTAGCACACCCGGTTACTTTGAGGGATACATTAGGAAGGTAGGGGCGTGTAAGCCAGTAGCACACCCGGCTACTTTGAGGGATACATTAGAAAGATAGGGGCGTATAAGCCAGTAGCACACCCGGTTACTTTGAGGGATACATTAGGAAGGTAGGGGCGTGTAAGCCAGTAGCACACCCGGTTACTTTGAGGGATACATTAGGAAGGTAGGGGCGTGTAAGCCAGTAGCACACCCGGCTACTTTGAGGGAGACATTAGGAATGTAAGGGCGTGTAAGCCAGTGGCACACCCGGTTACTTTGAGGGATACATTTGCAAGGTAGGGGCGTGTAAGCCAGTACCACACCCGGTTACTTTGAGGGAGACATTAGGAAGGTAGGGGCGTATAAGCCAGTAGCACACCCGGTTACTTTGAGGGATACATTAGGAAGGTAGGGCGTGTAAGCCAGTAGCACACCCGGCTACTTTGAGGGGACATTAGGAATGTAAGGGCGTGTAAGCCAGTGGCACACCCGGTTACTTTGAGGGATACATTAGCAAGGTAGGGGCGTGTAAGCCAGTACCACACCCGGTTACTTTGAGGGAGACATTAGGAAGGTAGGGCGTATAAGCCAGTAGCACACCCGGTTACTTTGAGGGAGACATTAGGAAGGTAGGGGCGTGTAAGCCAGTAGCACACCCGGTTACTTTGAGGGATACATTAGGAATGTAAGGGCGTGTAAGCCAGTAGCACACCCGGTTACTTTGAGGGATACATTAGGAAGGTAGGGGCGTGTAAGCCAGTAGTACACCCGGCTACTTTGAGGGATACATTAGGAAGGTAGGGGCGTGTAAGCCAGTAGCACACCCGGTCACTTTGAAGGAGACATTAGGAAGGTAGGGGCGTGTAAGCCAGTAGCACACCCGGTCACTTTGAGGGAGACATTAGGAAGGTAGGGGCGTGTAAGCCAGTAGCACACCCGGTTACTTTGAGGGAGAAGACATAAAAATGTGTTAAAGTTATTATTTAACTACTCATTTCTAATGGGAAAACTTTAAGACATTTTTTATGTTTTAAGTGTAATATTTTTAAATTTCAATCTATAAACCTTGGTATCCAATGATTTGAAAGAAGTGCCTGAATTCCATCTACTCGGAATATACTCCATTCCCTTATTTCTCAAACAAACAAAGAGATGAAAATATTTAATCATATCCATTATAATTATTGGAATTATGTACACAACATCTATTCAATTTTGTGGTTAGCCAAATATAGAAAAAAAATAATTACAATGACAAGTAGTAGTCTTACCTTTACAGACTATACTATCGCCCTATATGACTGTAGTTGATCATAGTAGTTTATTCATTTTACAATGATTCTCTCAGTAGACTAATACGCCGATGACGGGGAGATAAAGGTTCGAATCTCAGTCAGTTATACTAAGGGTAGTTTTCCAAAATGGTTTTCCACTCTACCTCCACGCAAATGTGGGTATATTTCCTCTAAATGTAGCTTTCATATTCGCTAAAAACATTAGTGTAATTAGTACATAATCGTATAACACGAACGTGTAGTAAGATGCGGTGCTAAAAAAATACAATGAAAGATAGGAGTCTTACCTAGACAAACTACACTATGAACCCATCTTATAAACTTTACCATAGTGGAGCCAAAATTAAAACACTTATTGTACATATTGTACACTATATATGTCAATGCTATATTATGTTCAAGTTATCGTTGTATATTTATGATTGGAGACTAACTGTACTAAAGTTGTGAGTCAAGAAATCCAGTGAATAGGAAAAGAAATTACAATCAACTGTATGGGCTCTATGAGATCCAATATTTAGCTTAACTTCCTCTCTAAACATATAATTTACACATTTGATGAGATCAAAAAGGCATAAAAAACGAACATTTCCCTTTTAGAATATTTATTCCAACTGAGTGTATTTTTTTTCCCCGTCCCTCTTGAAACCTCTAGTCCTGAAGGCATATATTGGTGTCGGGTTGTGACAATGTAGGTCACATCGACCGACCAACAGCCCGCGGCATGTTGTCACTTATTTCGAAATGTCACCTTATTGCTTGGCTCGGTATGAGGAAGACGTCAGCGCCATGCATTTATCGCGCCATGTGACAGTTGACAGTTGGCTTCACGTGACTTTGATTATTACCTGAGAGGGTGGTAGCACTGCTTTTGACGGATAAACGACACGAGACTCCCTGCTGGAGGAAATGTCTGTAATAATTAAACTCATATTACTAGGATCGTGTGACACAACCTAAACTGACTGAAAAATTAATTGCGCCCCATGGACCCCGTTTTATTTTTCATGTTTTTGGAAAAATCTTTTTACAGAAATAATTTGATGTTGACGTTGATGGTTTTGAATTAAGTAGGCTATATTTTATGCGTCAAGAATTTAACCTGGATAAAATGAAATATTCTCATGTAATACATTTTTATTTAATTTAAAAAGCATAGTAGTATTATGATAGAGCTTGATAAATAATTGTTAGGTTTGAATATATAATCATAAAAATAAACTGCATGGCATTGGCCCGAGCAGCCGCCGCACTTTTGTAAAGACAATGCCAACATTACGGATAAAGGGTGTCATATGGTCAGCACAATGAACCCTGCAGACGTTTATCTCAGTTTCATTGACAATATCTGCTGCTTGCTTATTCAAGTAACAAATCAATTGTTCTCACGAGCCTCTGTTGATACCATTCTAGACCCACTTCTTAACATAAATATCTAGAACTAGGGATCGAACCCGGGACCTCTGGATCTGTAGCCAGACGCTTTGACTACTAGAGTTCAGAGGTGGCCTTCTTTATAAAATTTGAAATTATATTACTTTTTCGCTAGATAACAAATCAGATGAGCTAAATCGTATTTATATTCTCATTATGTTATTCAAACTTATATTAAATAGGCTTAATGACCTTGAATAATCAACACAACACGCTAGACAAGCTACGAAACTAAATAAAATCAGCTCTTAGCAGCACACACAGCAAATGGGGAACTATATTTAGCGTGATAGGGTTACAAGAGCTATACACAATAATTGAGGAATTAAAATTTCTTGGAGAAATGTTTATGGCCCAAAACCATGAAAACTACATTCTTGAAGAGAACACCTGGAATCAAACCAAGGTCCTCTTAGTCTAAAGTTGATCTTTTAGCCTGCTATTTGCAGAGACAAGTAGCCATTTTGCATCAGTGGGCCGTGAACATAACTACTAAGACGCTAGTCTCTTCTTGTCTGCTTTCCCGGTGAATTGGGAGGCTGAGTCCTACGCAGGTGTACTGAGCTGCTTTTTCCTAAATTATTTTCACCACTCAAGTGTGGGTACATTTTTTCCAAACAATATTTTCCTCGCCATTATTCCTTTAGTGTTACAATGCGAATAGCCCTGACGGGAGGTAATACGCATTGCACGTGTTTTTTTTTTACCGCGTTTCCCTCTCGTCCAGATCCACACTAATTACATTAATAAGTAAATGTGGTAGAATAGAATAAATGTACTCGCACACACGTGGAGGGAAAGTGTAAAACCATTTATCTAAAAATCACTTCCAGAATACCCTGCAAAGACACAAACCCTAACCTCCTTCAACCATTAAAACAACCTAGATGAGCCTTACGCTTTGTTCCACGTGTCCACCTTAACGGTAGTCACTTAAGAAGCAACAAATCGATATGTAGACAATAATTCATACGTCAAACCTAATCACGCCGTTTCCTTACGGGTAGGCAAAAACTGTGCATTCAGCTCAAAAAACAACTCCGTACTTATTCCATCCTCAATAACTTTCTCCAAAATAACATTATTAGTAAGAAATAACATTTTTAGGCCAAATGGTCCGTCGTCACTCTCGTGTAAGACTGGCCTGCTGATGAAGGGGATATTGGTATTCGAATCCCAGTCGGGTCTACTGAAAATAGTTTTTCCTAAATGGTTTCCTACTCTCCTTCGCAAATGCGAGGAGATTACCTTTAAAAATGCTTCCGTCTCCATCCCTACCCTATTAGAGTAATTATCATATATGCGTTTAACCTGAGCAGGTAGCACGAAGTGGTGATAAAACAACACGTGTTTATCATCGTAGCTTGGCTTGTCTTTATCGAACCAGTAAAACGATAGCAATGTTTTATGTTGGAAATATCGGATGACTAACATATAAGGCCTTGTAGAAGTCGAGAAACTTGCGAGGAAGAAGTCACGTGGTGGTGAACAAAGGACGAGGGAGGCAGGATCTCATATACCCAGGTAGCCCTAGACGCTAATAACCCATCCTTGTTAACATTAAGAGGGTGCCAAGTTGGTATAAAATTTTGGAGAAGACGTCAGCTAGACAGGCTAAGATTATTAGTGGAGCTACCCACTTTTATGACTGCATGGTCTAAGACGCTACTCTCACAATAGACTATTGAGGTTAGAATCTAGGTCATGTGCACCTTCTTTATTTATAAAAACATTTGCGTAACAATAGGTAAGTGTATAAGTCGAACGGGTAATAAGATATGGTGGTAAAAAAACAACTAAAAAACCTACTGGAGTTGTTTAAGATAGCAACTCGCAAAACTACTGTACGTAGACAATTTTTAAAAACAAGCTTAAAATTAATTTTTAGTTAAATTAAATGTGAAAATCAAGTTATTATGTATTAAGTGCGCCGCACATCCGAATGCTGAGACTGAGACATGTGTACTCGCAGCAATATTTCATCATTATTTCGGGATAATTGTCGTTCCCTGTTTGACTCGACAGTTATATCGTAGACTACAAACAGTACAAACATTAATATCTCCGAACAGTCTCTCTCGAGGTAGAAGTGGAAAGATCAAATTTGATCGCTGTTTTGTATTTTTATTGCCTCATGCCTTAAATTAAATCGTTAGGTTCTTGTGATTCGGTAAGTGACGATGTACTAATGTTTCAGAGCATGTGACATTAAAGCTTATGTTAAAAAACTGTGTATTGGAGAAGCTCTGGTGTGTATGAATGTGTTGGGTTTGTGTGGTGTATTGTTGGGCGCTGCAGCGAGCTCGCGTTGAGTTGTAATGAAAGGAGATATCATATTTTCATTTGTTTCTGACTAATACTAATTACGGTTTTTATCATTCTTATTTTATCCTTTCCACCATTTTTCATCTTTAATTCGCTTCCATTCTTATCCTCTCACTTGCACACTCCTCTGTTATCTGCTCCTCTAACTTCTTTATTCGGCCTCTTGGTCTTTTTCCTAAATACTTCATGTCGACAGAATTCTTGCTTGTGCAATCTCTCTTCGTTATACATTCATCATATAACACTTATTGGACTATAAATAAATCTGAATTTTTTTACTGATTTGACAGGTATATCACTGATGAATAAGATATCGGTTTTCTTAGTCTATATTAAATACTAGGATAATACTCAACACCTACTCGCCGTCTGTCAAGATCATCTATGTAAATTTATGTACTTAGAGATACGATTAACCAAGGTGTGATTTGTTTGAAAGTAAGGATTGTTAAACTCATGGTTATATTTTTAATGATGCGTAAAATATATGTGTATTATGGAAATTGTGTATAAAGAAGAATAATCCGCACTACAACTCAAATGTAGGTATAATCTTTAATATGTGTAAAAAACATAATTATGTATATACTACATAATATAGGGGCGTCACTCGATGGGGGCTGAGACTCTCTTCATCTCCGTCTAGACGATTTGAGCTAGGAGAAAAGATTGAAAAGTTGTCGGCACACATATTCTAGCGGTAGACACCTAGGGGATAAGTTCCAAAAAATGTTAACAGTTTTATAATTTTTTAAAACCCGCCTGAGAAAGAAAAGAACTCCTTAAAATGCACTATATAAGTAGGTAGTGGACCTTTTCTTGGCTCGGTTTCTTGTGGTTAACACGGTTAAGACCTATGCAAGAAAAAGGCTCTGTTAATCTCAGTTGAGGTGTGTCTCATGCGCCACTCGTAGGGGGTGGGTCGTGTTGGGGGTGTGAGGGGCCCGCTCGCGCCAAGATGAGCTCAAGGTGAGTGTGGGTATTGGGAGTAATGTTTATTATTTTGTGTATTGGAATTTGTAATTATGTGAGAATTTAGCCGGAGTCGCGGGTGATGTGTCTGAGGCGGGGTGGTCTGTAAGGGGGGTGGTGAAGGTGTTGGACTCGATCGGGGGTGTGGGAGGTTGTTGGGGTTGGCCGGTGGTGTCAATCTATCGCAGGTTCGGGCGCGCTCGCTCGGACATCAGAATTGATGTGGGCGTGATGTGGGATCTGAAAGACCGCCGCGGTTTCTGGTTGCGCAGCTCTGGTCAAGGAGAGCGTGTTGATAGGATGCAGACCTAGAACAGTGGGAGATGTTTTGCTGTGGTGGAGGGGAGTTGGCCAAGGCCTGGTCCAACGCTCTCCAGTGGGTTGCTTGGATGCCAGCTTGTTGAAGATCTGTGAGGGTGTCGCTATGATTTTCATGTCTCACAGAGGATCAGCGAGCGCTGTACGCCTTACAGAGACTATGTTTGTGTAAGTTGATAAGTTGCGTGATACCCGAGAGTACGGTGTGGGGTAGAGTGATGACTCTGAGGATGAGCGGTAATAATAATAATGTTGGATTGTAATGGTACGAGTTGGAGGTGGTAGATTGTATGTGTTTTGTGTTTTAGAGCTATCGCCAGTTGGGGTGTTTGCCGAGGGTGTTATCTGATAGTTAAGTTCAGGAGAGTGTGTGAGTGTAGTACTGTCGCACAGAAGTCTGGTTGGGCTAGATGGGGAGTCGCGGATGGGGGTGTGTACGGATACGTTCGCACGCTGCTAAGATCTTTCAGTGGGATGCTTCGCAGTGATGGGGGATTATTGGGGTCGTTGTTCGCTTGAGAGTGGGGATGTCAGACGCGCTATTTGGATGTATGAAGGTTTTTTTTTTTTGTCTCTGAAAATGTTTTCCTACTCTTGTCACTTACCAACTCGTAAGTCTAGGTTAACATTTAACCATGAGCTTCTACTTTCTTGGTCGCTATATGTCCTTCATCATTAGCAGTTATTGGCCTAATCCTTCGGGTTGTAAGACGTGGTGTGTGAAAATAGTAAAAAGATATCATATTATTTTTGAATAGTATAGTGGTTTAAAATATTTTAATTACGTGCGCTGTGTTGTTGGCTCTATGAGGGGTGCGTGTGGTATTGTTTTACTTTTCGAAGTGAGCGCGTGCACATGGTGGAGGAAACGAAGAGTGTAGTAGTGGTGCAGTTATAAACTTCTTAATTCATTTTGATAACCAGATTATTATAGTATTGTATTCTATTAATACGCTTATGTAGTTTTTGATCAGGGGGTTAATTAACTCCCCTAACGGTGAAACCACACACACACAGCACACACACACACATTTATATATTAGTATATTATATATATTAATATATAGTTATTATATATAAATTATATAATATTATAGTATATTTTATAGTATGATAATTCTAGTCGGATAGTGATCAGACTGGGCAGTAAGACGTGGCACATCAAATGTATAAAATTACTTTGAATAAAACATGATTTTTGTAAAATTACGCTAACTCATGTGTGGCAAAGATTTTATCTTACTATATTATATATGTATAGGTGATAAAAACTATTATTTCTTGAACAGCTCCTTCCACAATGTTTGTATTTTTTAATAAATCATGGTTTATCAAAGTATTTTTTATTTTGTGTTGCCACGTCTTACTGCCCAGTCTGTACTATACGAATGCGTTACATTATAGGGATAAGGGTGAAGGAAAAGTCCCTCTTTGGTGGAACACATGTCTAAGTCGTCTCTATTGTAGACTACTAGAATCTACGGATGTTTATAGGAGATTGAGGTATTGATATATCGTCGAGGTGTACTAAGGGTGGTTTTTCCTTAATGGTTTGAATATCGGTCGGGTGTACTAAGGGTGGTTTTTCCTTAATGGTTTGAATATCGGTCGGGTGTACTAAGGGTGGTTTTTCCTTAATGGTTTGAATACCGGTCGGGTGTACTAAGGGTGGTTTTTCCTTAATGGTTTGAATATCAGTCGGGTGTACTAAGGGTGGTTTTTCCTTAATGGTTTGAATATCAGTCGGGTGTACTAAGGGTGGTTTTTCCTTAATGGTTTGAATATCAGTCGGGTGTACTAAGGGTGGTTTTTCCTAATGGTTTGAATATCAGTCGGGTGTACTAAGGGTGGTTTTTCCTTAATGGTTTGAATATCAGTCGGGTGTACTAAGGGTGGTTTTTCCTTAATGGTTTGAATATCGGTCGGGTGTACTAAGGGTGGTTTTTCCTTAATGGTTTGAATATCAGTCGGGTGTACTAAGGGTGGTTTTTCCTTAATGGTTTGAATATCGGTCGGGTGTACTAAGGGTGGTTTTTCCTTAATGGTTTGAATATCAGTCGGGTGTACTAAGGGTGGTTTTTCCTTAATGTTTTGAATATCGGTCGGGTGTACTAAGGGTGGTTTTTTCCTTAATGGTTTGAATATCAGTCGGGTGTACTAAGGGTGGTTTTTCCTAATGGTTTGAATATCAGTCGGGTGTACTAAGGGTGGTTTTTCCTTAATGGTTTGAATATCAGTCGGGTGGTCTAAGGGTGGTTTTTCCCTAATGGTTTGAATATCAGTCGGGTGTACTAAGGGTGGTTTTTCCCTAATGGTTTGAATATCAGTCGGGTGTACTAAGGGTGGTTTTTCCCTAATGGTTTGAATATCAGTCGGGTGTACTAAGGGTGGTTTTTCCTTAATGGTTTGAATATCGGTCGGGTGTACTAAGGGTGGTTTTTCCTTAATGGTTTGAATATCAGTCGGGTGTACTAAGGGTGGTTTTTCCCTAATGGTTTGAATATCAGTCGGGTGTACTAAGGGTGGTTTTTCCTTAATGGTTTGAATATCAGTCGGGTGTACTAAGGGTGGTTTTTCCCTAATGGTTTGAATATCAGTCGGGTGTACTAAGGGTGATTTTTCCCTAATGGTTTGAATATCTGTCGGGTGTACTAAGGGTGGTTTTTCCTTAATGGTTTGAATATCAGTCGGGTGTACTAAGGGTGGTATTCCCTAATGGTTTGAATACCGGTCGGGTGTACTAAGGGTGGTTTTCCCTAATGGTTTTACACTCTCACTTCGCGTAAATGCTGGTACACTTCATTTAGTATATCCTTCCTAAGCCCTAAAAACACTAAAGTAATTAGTACATGAGCACATAACCCAAACAGTTATTAAGACGTGGTGCTAAAAAAATAATAATTCAATAATGAAGCCGTATTCTTATCTTAGAGCAATAACAATATTTGGGAGCCATGTTTACTAAAAACCATGGTCTTTTTTAAGGGCTATAGTTTTATCAACAAAATGTGTTGCTCCAACTAATAAAAGGTATTGAAAATATGTTTCTAAAATGACTCCTGATACAGAAGTCTTAATTAGAGAAATATATCCAAGACTCGTCCCTTGCTCAGGATCACCCTACTCATAATGAACGAGTGGGTGACTTGCAGCAGCCATCGGCGACTCAAGGTGGACATTTACACTGCCACTTCTACAAAAATTGAATTGTGCATGGATAGCGATAAGTCTAAGTGTCCCTGATTATATTACCATATATACACACACACACATATATATATAATGCATTTAAATTAACTTGTGTTAGACTTTATAAATGATAGTTCCCATCAATCGTGATTTAAGAGTAGTTTGGCATGTTCTATAAATTTACGTTCTAATTTTCATAGAAAGGTCCTTATTTGATGAATAGAAAACAAGTTAAATTATGTAAGATTCAACTGTAAATTTTGATATATACATACATATATATATAATCAATACTTCTTTTTGTTAGCTACTCGTTCGGTTTATACGCTAGTACAGTTGTGCTATCTAGCGTTATATTAGTTTTTTTTGGGGGGGGGGGAGAGCGGGGGTGAGGGGGAGCTTGATTCACTATATATACTAATAGATCCAACAAATAAAGCAACTATAGTAAATTATTCATGATCAAGAGGGAAAGTATAAGAGCCTTAGTAAAGGAAAACACTCATGCAACAATACGTTACTTTATTCAAATGATTGCGAACAATTTTTTTGTGAGAACAAATATTGTATGTATCACCTAACTTACATTCTATTTGGCTTCTTAGCAGAATAGTTCCGTGGATAAAGACTTTTTCTTGACAGAGAGTTTTTTTACCAATTTTATTATTAATATTTTTTATTTAGAACCACATGTTATTAACCGTTCGAGCTATACGATTAATTACTAAATACGCTATTGGGTTAGGAATTCAGAAGGTTGAATATAGATGAAGTGAGCTCACATTTGCGTGGAGGGATTTTGGAATACCATTCAGGCAAGACCACTCCCAGTTCACCCGAGCAAGATTTGAACCTCGATCACCCAGTCATCGGTAGTCAAACTCAACTCGAAACTAGCGCTTTAGCTAATTACGCCACTCAGGTGGGTTATTATTAAATTAAATCTATATTTGATTTCTAAGAATTACAAACAATAGATGGTGGTTAACAAAATTCTTCTAAAGGATATGGTTCTTATAATTTGATTAATTAATAAAAGTTCTGGTATTAAGATTTAAGAGGGGTATTTTAAGTTTAATTAGATATGTATTTTATTGAAAGCACTAAATATATGTATTTATGTGAGGCCTATTATAAATTTGTTTAATTCAAATTCTAATCTACCCGTTGGATGTTTATTAAAAGCCATTAATAATATTTTAAATTATTAAAATAGAAATAGGCTAACCATTTCCCAAAATTCCATCACAAAATAAATTTTTAAGAAACATAAAATAAGTGGGCTTTGGTATTTTAAGTGTAATATTTTAATAAAACATTGTTTTCTTATGGAGTTGGATAAGGTTTAAACAACCGTGTTACGTGTGTGTGTACTCACCCGTCCTGAAGTTGACGACGATGTCAATGAGGAAGATAGTGTCTGAGAGGCAGTTGAAGGCGATCCACCGAGTACTGAGGTCGTCGTTGAAGAAAGATATGGCCACTGGTAAGATGATGAGGTTCGCTACAAGAAGTAGTAACATGCACAGGTCCCAGTAGAACCTGGAACACAGGACCTTCATGTTGAAGATAACCTTAACTAACATTGTATAACGGTGAGTTGTAATAGTTTAACCTAACAGAATGTTATGAAGAAGGTACTTAGTCTCAGAGACTTAAGCTCCCTAGTCTAAAGTAACATTAGCAGGAAGATGGAAAGTGCCAACATCAATTATAATACAGCTAAACTAATATTCTAAGAGCTGAATATAAATAGCGTTAAATATTAAAGAACTGCCGCTGTATCCATCCTTAGAAAAAGATGGGAAACTAGAGATTGTATAAAATATCATATCAGTGCAATCGGTAAGGGTTTGTTTACCCTTTCTCTCCTGAGTCAGAGGCAGTCGTTCATGCAGGAGATGACATCAAGTACATACTAGTCTAAAAATCGCGGGTACATTTTAACACATAGTTCTTTTTTATAAAACTAGAAGCTAACAAAAAATATAATGGAAACATATTTCAGATAATTCTTGTAATATTATGAACAAATTGGCTACTTCAAGCCAAAGATTGAGTTTTAGTATTGAAACACACATATATTTTTATTTGTAATATAATATAATTTTTGGTAAAGTTGTACAATTCGTTTCAATTTAGCAAAAAAACAACATAGATATATGATGTAATATAATAATAATATAGGCAATATAATTTGATTCATATCTGAAAATATTGGTAATAATAATTACAAGTTATGATATCTTAAAAAGACAAATGTGATACAATCATTGAAATTATAACAAACATCTAAAAAGTTTAATACATATTAAAAATTGTGAACTTTTGAGTCAAATTGCATCAAAACAACGTTATGAAGGGATGATGTAACCATGCATATTTTACGTGCCTTGTATTATATTGATTAGTTGTGAAAATTTTGCATATATATAGAATGAAAAAATATATGTAAAAATGGAATTACTTCTTTATCTGTAATTCCCTGTTCCTTGGATACTGAGATGTTGAAGAAAAGGGGAAATACCTTTTTGAGAGACTTACTTATTTCTTACTCTATGGCATTAAATAATCATTGCGTTAAACCTTAAATATTATCTCTTTACAACTAAGGCTCACCAAATTGTATTAATATATTTGCCAATATCTAAGAAAATTTTGGTTTTAGAAAGATATATTTCAAATAAAAGTTTTATATTTTCAATAGTACTACAATTTTGCAATGATAAGTTATTTAGTATCTCAAATAGTTGCGGAGATAGGAAATTTCCATTACTGTAAAGTACCCTAAAATTCATTTTCATTGGAAAATAAAAATAACCATTTTATTTATAATCTTAATCAACACCTAGATACGAATTTTAATCAAAATCGTTAAAGCCGATTTTGAGAAAATATATTTTTTCTCTTTTCGATTTTTATTAAAGTACTTTTATTATTATTATTATTATTATTATTATTATTATTATTATTATTATTATTATTATTATTATTAGCACCGCGTCTTACTACCCGTTCGGGTTATACGCACTTACGCTAATGTGTAATGGTAGGGTGATTGTGAGATGAAATGAAGGACCTACAGTTTAACGTGGAATCCGAACCACGGTGGAGGCCTGGCATTCCCCACATTCACAAGATGTCTTGTCAGAGGTGAAGGAAGGGTTTGGTAATCAGATAAATCTTTGCCGGGACCGAGGATTGAACCCCGGCCGCCAGCTCAGAAGTCTGACACCTTACCCCTAGACCACCAGGTCACCTAAAGTACTTTTAATTTTAGGATTAAACACAGACAGACGTCATTGCAAATACCACTTTTTAGGGTTTGGGGGTCATGATACATCAACATCCATCAACATTTCGGGTTAGATTTTTTTACAGTCGCAATACTTAACTTTGAGTGTACGAAAAGTTAAAAATAAATAAATAAATATATACATATATTTGCGTATAACTTGAAAGTTATTGGTTTTTTAAAAATATGTTTAAAAAATATTTATATTATAAATATACTTACATATTTGCAACTATAAGTAGTTTCTATCTCAAAGAATTCCGGAGATATGATAAAAAATGATAATTTACGCATCAGACCGGAGCACTTAAAGTCATTTGGCCGAAATATTGGGGCAGCCCTATGAAAACCCTAGATACCAAGTTTTAGCCTAATTGGTAAAACAATTTAGGCTCTATATAGTCTGAGGTACAGATAGACAGACAAATGGAAATTCAAAAACAATTTTTTTGGAATCGGGGGTCATGTAACTTCGACATTCATCAAAATCTCGAGTTCGATTTTTATTTTTGGAAATCACAATAATTCCTCTACCTGTAAGATAGCGAGAAGCTAAATATTAGATTCAAAAGATGTTTTGTCATCTAAATCAGTGGTTACCATAATCTCTAGGATAATGACTCAATTTTTAGAACAAAAAACGTTCTTGACCCACTTATATTTAAGCACATGAGGGGATAATTTTTTAATATTTCCTACTACTTTTTTTAAAACTTATCAGTGACTATAATCTTATAAAAATTATTTCGTTCTCATAATGATACGTATGTGAAGGTCGCGTTGGATTCCAGTTTGTATTGATGACGTCATCGATTTCCACGCCACAGGCACGAAAATAAAACCCGATTCTCGTATCCGTATAATAAGGTGGGGCTTTAGGGAAGGCGAGACAAGGTAAGCGTTTTCGCAGTTTCTTAGCAACACATTTTTTAGGATAATATAAATAAAATATTGCTTCATTTCAAACTTTACTTTTCTTCACATGATAATATCAACATTTCTTGAGTATCTGTTAAGGGTGTCCTGGAATTTAATGGCAACTTTTTCTATTCATCTAAAATGTTTCTCATCTAATGTATTTGTGTTCACGACAGATATTCAACAGATGTTGAGTTCACATAGTGAAGAAAATTAAACTTTATGTTTCTACTCGAGCAATATTTTATTTATTAAAAAAAAGTTTTAACACAAAAACTGCAAAAATACTGCCCTTTTATCACGTTATCAAGATCCCCGTTATTTATAACCTTTTTCTAATTTTATATTTTATCTTTAACTTAATTTTTTTTTTTTAATTTTCTATTTTCAATTAACTATAAAATTTTCAAATTCTTAACAACATTTTATTAGCCACAGATTGGAAGACACTTATTCCAAAGATATTGTATTGCTCTGTGGTGTCTTAGCGACTGAGCTCGCAGTGAGATGCGGGACTGGTCCCGGTAGAGGGAGTTATTGAGTGCATTTCACCGGTTATATAAAACCAGCACGGTGCTCTCAAGTTGTTGGTAGACCCGTTCCTCACTGCTTGCCCGTTAAAATAGAAGATTTTTGGATTCGTGAATGTTTTTATTTTCAAAATATTGAGGAAAACGGGATGCAAGGAGAGAGAATGGGTGCGTGAGAGAGATAAATATTTAAGAGCAGTAAGGGCGGCGAAAATTCCTTGCTGTCATTCATAATTCAACAGCCTCTTGTGCCTGGGGTGTAATTAGACTACTTCTCTACTGCAGGGGTAGACAAGGTTGCCAGCATTCCAGGCGAAATTGAGAGTGTTACTGCTTTTTAATCATTATAACATTTTCCTTATTTATAATATTAAATTATAATTTTTATTTTAAAACCAATATATATATATATATATATATATCTTTTTTCAACCGCGTATTACTACCTATATGGAAACTACATATTTTTTGAACTACCCTAACAGGGTAAGGATGATCAAGTTAGAATTGAGAGAAAATGTACCAACATTTTCATTGTGGGATGGGAAACCATTTTAGGGAAAATATCCCTGAAAATACAGAGATCAGATTTCAATCCCAAACTCAATACTGCCAGACAAGTCTAGACGAGCCATACATCTAGTGCGCGTGTCCACCAATCTGGGATCGATGAGGTATTTGTCTTCTTTTAAGCTTTATTTTATTTGTCGATGCGCTAGCCAAAGTATTTACCCATACTGGTGAACATGTTGTATGAATATCAAGCTCATTTAGTTTAGCTTTCATATTTTGGAGCGATTGAAGCTCGAACCCCGACCGCATGTAATGGTTTTAAATTCTCATTTCCCACACATTCAGGTAAGGGTGTACATTCACTTTAAATTCTAACCTTCTCCTCCCTATAGCACTATCATATTTAATACTTTTGAGTATAGCTCTAGTGGAAAGTAAGGCACAGATTAAAAATAAAATATTTATTACTGAATTAAGATGATTCTGTAGGGAAAAAAGAAAGGGGTGCTGTGAGGGAACATATAATTTGTTTAGTTAAACGTAGCGATATTAAACATTTTTCAACTCACAGCACACTGAACATGGCGTTAAAATTGTCAAGGAATACCAAAAGTTTTTATCATTAAAATATTGAGTATTAAAATTTTGTTTACAAATTCGATAGAGTAGCTAAAATTTGAATAATTCTGTTATTTAAAAAAAAAATTCATCATTACTACTGTAGATTTAAAAAGAATTATTTTCGCTCAGAAAAAAATGCTAAAAAAGGCTTAAATGGATGATGAACATTAAAATAATCTCTTCCAAGTCACCAATCTGGCATCAGAGGTGGATCCATTGGGAGGCGTGAGGAAGGCACCCCCTCAAGAAATTTTTAAGTTACTATCAACAATAATGATTAAAAAATAAAACCAATTAAATCCATGCTATAGTTCCTACTAGTTTTAATATCACTTAATAGCTCATTAATCGGTTGCTTCACGTGGTAATTACCGTCAATAATAACTAATTTACATTTGTAATACCTACATAATTTAACTAAACAAATTAGCAAAATACATAAATAAATAATCAGCATGTATGCGTTTTAATTTTTTTTTAAATTACTTTCAAATTTTGAAGATTTTTCATCAGAATTTCTGGGAGGAGAACCTCCCCCGACTCGCTTCACCCTCCACCTTATAAAATCTAGTCCCACCTCTACTCATGAAAATCATTTAACTGCCTCTGTATGGGATTAATTCAAAATCTGACCTCTCAGGTCATAGTCAGGCCAGTTAAATACGATTGTGTTGCATACTATACTTGCCATTATGTTTATAAACTAACTAATAAAATTAATCTTAATTGAGCTAGGTTGCTACCTGCATGTGTTCTGCTCGTCCATTTCTTTATCTTACAGGGTGTTCTATTTTATTAAAATTTAAACAGCGAGTTTCACAACGTTATACTGCAAGCATATACTCTTCACTGAAATTACTCCAGTTAAATATAATGGCGTTCAAATAAGAGAAAGTTAAACAAAACATTATTTTTTACCAGTTACTTTTTATTTGAAAGCAACGTAAAGAGATACATGAATGAAAAAAAAACCTTCGACTTTATAACAAAGTAAGGAAACAAAATGAAAATAAAATTAAAAACTAAAAAAAAAAGCATTAGAATTGTTTTAAATTTTAAACTTTAAAGTGTTAATATTTTACGATTATATTGCATTTAAAAAAAATGTGTTTAAAAGGTTCTATAAATATACTATATTAATGAAACTAATAGTAATAAAATCTACAACCCACTTTTAAACTATTTAATTTAGAAGCTTTAAGTTAAAGAACGCTACACAAAAATATATTCTCTAGTCCTATCAATTGTTTACTTATTTCACTTTTTCTTATGCTTTCGTACACTAAGGATTTTAGATAAATATTCTGAAATACCTTAGATGGTTGGAAAAGTGTATTTCAAGAGAACCAATCCATATTCGTCTGGAGAATGCCTATAAGGAAACCATCTTATGACCTTTCAATTCGAAATGAAGCATGCCTAAGGCACCTAATTATTAGATAATAAATAATTTACTAACCACGACAGTCACAATTTGTCTTATAATTTTTTATAGAATATTTTAGAATATTCTTTTTTGAGAAGTTAGATAGCATTCATACTGCAAAGTAAGCATATTATTGGTATCTATTTACTAGTTGTTTCGTAATCCCAGTGAGATTTCCAAAGGAAAGCTATTAATTTTATGTGAAACATTTTATATAATTAATTAATTAAATATTAATTATGTTACTCAGAAGGCATAGGCATGATTTTAAACCCAATCATTATTTTTGAATATATAATATATTAAATATCTCTGACATCAAAGTGGCATTAGCTCGTACTGGTGGTCACATAGTCTAAAGCGTGAATCCTTCAATATATTATATTGCTGGTGAGGTTCGAATATTGGCTGGGTGCTTGAGGGTAGTTTTTTAACTGTGTTTTATTGCTATGGTTTCATCGCTCCGTCTCCAAGCTAATATACATGATTTTACCCTAAGGCGCACTCCTAGTACTAGGCCCTTATATTAAGCTATTAATAACTTCTTCGGTGGCCGTATGGCTTAAGGCGTTAAGTTTGCAATAGAATAAACTTCTGTAAACTGGGAGATGGAGCTCGATCCCGTTCAGATGTAGTGAGAGAGGTTTTACTAAAATGGTTTTCTACTCTCCATCTACGCAAATTCATGTACATTGCCTTTAAATTCAGAGTTCCTAATCCCTAACACATCAGTGTATTTAGTACATAGACGTATGACCAGAACGGGTAGTTAGACGCGGTGCTGAAATATAAGTTGTTAATAGTATTGGGGTTGAAAGAGTTAATTAAATACAGGTTATAAGAAAAGGTTGAAGTACAGTCAACTCTCGATTCTACGACCCCAGGAATAGCGTCCCTCTCGAAGTAACGACCATTTTTTGGGGAACCGTGAAAAATGTGGGAAAAAAGGTTGAAAAGTTTAAGGAAATCGGCTGTAAAATGTGTTTGTTGCATTTATTTAGGTCGCTGCATTGCAATTATCTTTTATTACTAGTAACTGGGGTGGGTCAGGTATAAAAATAGACACCACCTCATCAATGTCAGCCAATAGCACTTGACTCTGTCCACCCCCTCCCACAAGCAAGACAATGTTTCCCCGCGCGCGAATGCCGCTACATCACGCGCCAGGCTTGCTTTTGCCATTGTTATTTCGATTCTCGATTTGGTTACTATTTTGGTTTCATTTTGTGAACAATTTTTGACGACCCATGCTATTGTTTAACTTTGTTATTTTGATTTGGTTACGTTTTTGGTTGGATTTTGTGAACGATTATTGATGACCCACGCTATTTGTTGTCTAAAAAATGCAATTTTTTCGTATGAAGGTCAGGGGTGGAACAAAATCTGTTAAAATTCCAATAAAGACCCCTTCGAAATAACGACCCTTTTCCAGGGAACCGTGAAAGGTCGTAGAATCGAGAGTTGACTGTATAAGCAGATATAAGATCCATCTGATAGCTCTGAAACATTTAGAGCAAGTTCATCACAGCTTCAAAAATTCATCAGATAATTTTTAGATGATTATGTTTTGTACTTTTCTGTATTAACTACACTCAAGGGCTCAAGGGCTAAAAACACAGATAGGTCAAGTGTCTTATAAAGTCTTAACAACAAATATTAAAACAACTTTTAAACTAGTATCAGAAAATGCCGCTCAATCCTGGCAAGAAACTTACCACTAATTCTAGATTCTGTTCACGTGGTTCAACTATATCTCAGAGCTTCCTTTCATTTCCTCGACCAAGGGTAACTTTAATCCCTCCCCCCCCGCTCCCCCCTAGGGTGAGAAAGAGAGGGCGGGCTCTATGATGGGGAGAGAGAAACGAACCAAGTTGATCTCGACCGACCCCACGGTTCGAGAACTGCCGTCAACCAGCCGGTAGTAATCTAGAATGTATGTCTGGAGCTGTGATATTCCCCGTTGAAACGTTAATACGCACCTCCTCATATCACGCGATGTTCATATGACACGTGAAATCTGCCGTATCCTGTGATTAAACTCCTTATGGACTTGATAAATAGAGAATCAAAGATAAGTTTCGAACAACACGATATAAAGACTGATCATTCCAATTTATTATCATGATATTATATTTTTCAGAAGTAAGAACTTTGATTTTCGACATTTAAGATCTTAAAATTGGATTCTTGATAAAACCTAACTGTTTTTCTTTTATTTGGTCTGGACATTATAATTACATAACTTTATTTAAATTAATGTTAAAGGAAACTAAATAAATAAGGTATGTATTGATACAGTGTTTAAAATAAAAACATATTTTGGATGAATAAATTATTGCTTCGGTAGCAATTTTTCTGTTTGGTACCACGTCTTACTTCCCGTTCGGGTTATACGCTTCTGTACTAATTAATAGTCATAGGAAGTGTACCCCCATTTGCGTGGAGGAAGAATGAAAAACAATCTTGGAAAACACACACTCCGTACACCTGACCGAGATTCGAACATCGATGTCCATGTCATAAGCAGGACTGTGAGAGTAGCGCCTTAGATCATGCGGTCACCGAAGTGGATAGTAGATATGAATAATACCATTATTATAAACACATATTGATTCAAACAGTTCTTTAATATTTGTCATGAGCGTAATGGCATTTCAATCAAGACTTCTTAACTGCAATTGCAAACATAGACAACTAAATTTACCCCCCGTTATCTATCACACCTCCAAACACTCAAAGGAATTACGATTGATTATGTTTCAGGTAAAGGTCAGATTTTAAACTGGTCAGGTTTGTTGAAAAACATGTATTTATAAATTATTATTTTTTAAATGGGACGTTAAATATTTAAAACTAGTTGTTGTGTGTTTGTCGATTCTTGTCTTAAACTACGCTGCCAAAAAATCAAGTAGAGATAAATTAAAAACTACTTAAAACAATTAAAACGAAGTTACAAATTATATATTTTAATTTTAATATATCCATCTATACAAAAAACAAAAATAAAAAGATATGCAAATAACAATAAAAAATTAAAAATAATAATAAACAGATAATTCCATTACAGTCATTAACATTTTAACATGTAAATTGATTAATTTAATCCCACGTCTGTGGACACATAAAACCAATGCCAAGGTCACTTAATCTGGTACGCGAGCTATGGAAGGTCGGGGCTAGAATCCCAGTTGGCTGTAATGAGGTTTTTTTGAAAATCGTTTCCCGTTCTCCAATATGCAAATGCGAGTACATTTTTTCTAAGTTATACACCTATTATTTCTAACCTATTGGCGTAACTACATGTTGCCTATCTGGGATTTTTTTTCACAAACCCTGAAATTTGAATGAGCAAGAAAATTGCCTTTGACTATTTTTTGGCTAGCTACGACAAGTAAAAATTAATTTTAAATACTAAAAAATAAAGAGTTAACACCTTTAAAACATATTTCTTCCCTACTTCACCAACATTCCCTTCCCAGATTATATATACTGTGAATGATTGGGAGGGTTTGTTTAAAAAATGTTGCTGGACATATACTCTTGGTTCTGAATGGAAAGATGAGAAAGCGTATTAAACATTTTATTGATATATCCAAGGTTTTGAAAAAGAGAGCGATGAATGAAACTTGTTAGGATTCCTCGTCACATTAGATACCACTATATTTAGTTTAATTCTCTACATAATATAATAAACTGAAAAGTATCTGAATATTTGTCACGGACAACGTTAAATTTGAACTGTGACTTTTCTCTTTAATTTAAAATGTTTTTGGTCGAATTCCAGAATGTCCATGACAAATATTCAAGTATTCTTTTGAAGTTGTAAAAAATCAAGCTAAATAATATCTACTGAATGCATTTACGATTTATTTTGGCCAAATGGTTTTTGTTATAGATAACTGTAAGAATACTTATCTTAAGAAATGATTCCTTCTATTCCCCTTTAAACACAAAAATGAACCTTAAATAAATTGTCTGGGTGCTCAAGGTGTTCTCTCTCTCTCTCTACTTTTAGCACCACTTCTTGCTATCCATTTGTGCTATACGCTTAAGTACTAGTTACACTAATGTTTGAGGGATTAGGAAGATTTAATATAGAGAGTATGCACTTGCATTTGGGTGAAGGGAGAGTAGAAAAACTATTTAGGAAAAAACCTACAGGGATTGAAACCCAAACCCAAACTCTCCGTCTTCGGCAGTCTAGTCTATTGCGAAAGTATTGCCTTAGACAATACAGCCACCGAAGCGGGTCACTTTTAATATTATTATCCGTATATAATAGCACAAGTAAGCGCAGTTGCATGTCGGAACTGTTGGTATCGCTTGCGTTCAGCCAATCCGAAACAAATGTAGGAGCACCACTGTATTTAAATTAAGCGAATAATTAGTTGTTCAAGAATAAAAGTTGGTGAAAATATATAGTAAAAGGTATTGTAATTTAAATTCCTCAATACAAGTAATAACTTAATACATATTTAATATCTAATTATTATTCTAATTAACTCGCGTTTGTAAACTTTAACATGACTTTGTTGATGGAGTCATATTGGTTGAAATTACTAGTACATTTATTGACATTTTTTTGAAGACAGTTTTTGTTTAGGCAGAAAAAACAAACGTGAACGAGAAACGTCCGACATGCAGGTGCGCCTGATTGTCGAGTGGCTGGTTATACACGGTTTCCTTATCTACCTTCCCCAACCTCCTCATCCCTACACAATAACCTACTTAAGGGTGGATTGCCTGGATGTGACGAAAACATTACTATTGAAAAAGGTTTGAAAATATTGCTATAAATTTTGCATTTATTAGTAAAAGTTTATTAGTTTAGTTCTCGGAAAATCTATCATCTTGTAATAAACAAGATCCTTAAATTTAGAATCTTGAATTTATCAACTTTGTTAGATCATCATGCGTGAACAATGGACTATAACTTACAGGAGTGAGGCAATTTTACAATCCGGTTTATTACTCAAAGGTTGGTAAGCTGTGCTACCACAAGAACCAGTAACAATAATACTGTCGCCAAGAATACTTTATTTTTATGAATGGCAAATAGTAGAATAATACCTCCAGCAATGAATGCATCGTCAATGTTTACTGAAGAACTAGGTTAACCCTTGCACATTTATCAACGTGAATTTGCTCAGGAACTTGTTTTTCATAAGGATTTTTAATGAAAACTAAACCAAACAACCAAAGATAATATTTTAATTTATATTGTTTCCTTTAGAGTTTATTGTTAAAAATCAAACTTATTTACTTACTTTATGGCATTAAGGACTAGAAAATACTCTGCCACACTTACAAAGGTACGCCACCTATCCCTATCTTGAGTTAGTTATATCCAGTCCACCCTATCACTTTCAGGTCCATTCTAATATTATCTTCCCATCTCCGTCTAGGTCCTCCCGATATTATATTCCCGTTGGTTTACCAGTCAATATCCTGAACATGGTACTAGATTCTTCCATACTCGCTGCATGTCCTGCCCGCCGTAATCTACGAGACTTGATTGTCTTAACAATGCCTTGGGAAGAATACAGGCTATCTAACTCATAATAATTTAACTTCCTCCACTTTACATTATCTTAATCCCTTTCTTGGACAAAATATATTGTTTTCTAGTAACCTATACATTTATTTTCGTCATGTATGCCAAGAGAGAACGTTTTACATGTAGCCTATAAGGAACAATCTGTACAATTATTATTCTCTATAATTTTAGTTTATTAAAAAATTTAATATGACCAATAATATTAATCCTACACGATAGTTTCACCGTCTAATGAATGAGGCTTGCAATATACTGTGGATTGCGAGTGATGGAGAGGCTGAGATTCGAATCTAGGTTGGGGGGAATTAAGAATAGTTGACCAAATGTGATTTATCACTGCGGTTTTCCTATCTTCTCTCCCCGGCAATGCATGTACATTTGTTATAAGTTACCCTCCAAATCACTATTCTTAAAATAAGTAGTTAATAATCTTGGTGTTAAAGTATTGATTATCCTCTTAATATTTTAAACGTGTTGGATGTTTAAGATCGAAACAAAATAAATAATTTAATCTTTATTAGATAAGATGAATGAATATTAATATCAACAAATTAAGTTTTTAAAGATAACACATACACATAGGATTAACCTGTATCGGTGGTACAATGGCTTAAGGCGTCATTTTATAGAGATATTGGATTACATATTACTGAAAGATTGGGGCTCGAATCTCGGTCGGGTATATTAAGGGTGATTTTTCAAGATGGTTTCTCACACCTCCTCAATGCATCTTTCTATACAGCTAGTATAATTAGTATGCGGATAGACCGGGTGAGTATTTAGAATTGTTACTCACAAAAAAATTTAATTGTGAGAACATAACAAGAAAATAAGTTAAACTTATCTTGGTTTTTATCTTCTCAAAAATTGATATTTCTGGTTAAATTTTCTTCAACCTTGGCATATTATGTCCTGGTTTTTAACTTCAATTCTAAAACAATTTCACCAGATCAAGATTATTGTTCCTACTGTTTATTTAAATTCCTGATCCAGATAGTTCTGGTAGCAATGTGAGATATACTTTCACACAGTATTCTGTTTGTAAATAGTTTAATAAAACAGTCATTAGAAGAAATATGAGCTCTCAATGTGGTTTCCACGCACTTAGTCTCTGAACTCAAGTGGACACAATGCAAATTAAGAGGGTCACATACAATGGTCAAACAGTTGCATTCAAGTTTAATGGGAAGATCATTTGGAACATTTAACACGCCTCTCAGTACATTTTATTAATAGTTTATTTTGTTTTATGTACTCACTTGATGTCATAAGAGGTAACCTGTTATTTAACTTTTTAAATTTATTAATTAAGTGAAATATTTTTTTTCCCGGCATTTAAAAAGAAAAGAAATTGTGTGTATGCCATGATACAGCTTATTGTTTTATATTGTGTCGAAATGATAAATTCTAGCATTCAAATGAAAGTTCTGATAAATTGATGTTACTCTTCTTCTAAAATCACCTTCTAATATATACTCTTTAGATTATTATTATTAGGTGTTCTGTCTTACGACAGGTCCATTCCTTTTGTCCCGTCAATGCGCCCTGTCCTTTCCTCCTCCCTCAGTTCCCAGATTATATTATGGCGTTTAAATAGTTCTGGTGTTGAACGTGCCAATAAATATATTTACTTCTGAAGGATGTAAGTAGAACTACCATGAAAATGTATCCTAACTTGCTTTAAAGGAAAGAGGAGGGGACAACTTATTATGAAATACCCTCAGAGCCGCTTTCTAAGCTGTCACACTCGTGCTAGAATCGCTTCCCGAAGATGGGAGGAACGGAGGTAGAATACCTGTCGAGTCTACTGAGTGTAGTATTCCCTGAATAGTTTCTCAATCTCCTTTCAAGCAAAATACGGTAGATTACCTCTAAAAAATATTCCTTACTCAACCTGACCCCCTAGAGTAATGATCATATATGCGTATAGCCTGTACAGGTAGTAATATACGGTGATAAAAAAAACTACCCTTAATACACACGGCCAAGGTTCAAGGCGTGATATTCCCACCAAATCAAATTAGCTTAACGCCTTAGTCTATGTGAGCCTCGATGAAGGTCCTAGTTGGCAAAGGGCAATTGGTACAGTAAGGGATAATCCCAACTAAAATAGCCTTATAAATTCTTCCAGGTTCCTAATAGGACGTTTGGAGGAGTTATAAAATACCTGTTAATCTTTCCTTATACAACCGACTCGCGTTTATATAGTCAGTATCTTTAAAATCAAAGATAATTAAGTTAGGTTAGGTTAGGCTATGTTACATTAGTTTATTCTAGGATAGGGTCAGGTCATTAAAAACGAAAGGAAATCGTCTGATGTTTAGGCTAGGTTAGGTTGTGTTCGGTAAGTTTAGCAAAATTGAAAGGAAAATTGTTGTTTCTCGTTGTTCCAAACGTCCTATCTCGAATGGCCCAAAAAATATCTCATTTAATTAAAAAACTGTGCCAAACATCCTGTATATAGTTTGGTCCGAACAGGTTTCCTGGGGATGCATACAAACCATGAAGTTCTTCATTATGTTACTTTCTCCATTCTCCTGTTTGTTCATCCGTCTTAAGCTCAACTATAGTTAGGTAAAATATCAAACTATAAATAATACAAATGTGTTTGTGACGTAGGGATATGTTTGCGTGCCCCTTGACTGCACCTCTATAAAACTTATAATGTCATTAAAATCCACGTTATGTGCGTGTGTGCGGTCTGTGACGAAGATAATTACTAACATACGCGTTCTTCTAGTATTCCACAATTATCGAGCTTCGATCGTCGTACTTGGTTTGATTATGGCCACTGGAGAGTTTGTTATGCTATCAGGAGAGTAATAAAGGTAATATCACACGAGTATCATTAAGACACATGTGAGTGGATTGGGCTGATGGATTGAAGTGAGCTTATAATTAAGAGGGGCTACATTAATTTTGTGTTGTGTGTTTTTAATAAATGTCATAAATGTATTAGAAAAATAATTTAACTAAATATTAATGTTTTAATGTTTCACAGCTTTATTTTTGTATATTGGAGGTAAGAATGTAAGTATTTTCGTACTATTAACAAGGAAGAACAAAACTAGTTTTATATTATTTTAGAGCATTTATCTATCAACCAATCACTCCATCCCTCCCCATTTATATCCATCCATCCACTTTACAAACCAATTATTTCTACATCTACCCACCCAATACCCTCCTACCCATCAATCAACCCATACACCCACAACAATCTACCCACCTACCATTCCACCCAGCCATCCTCTAACCAATTTATATATACAGCTATACATACATTTATCCATATATATATGTATATATATATATGGATAAATGTATTTATAGCTGTATATAAAAAATTCGTACCTAAATTGCTTTCTCCCCGAATAAAAAATTAACACAAAAATTTATTGATCCAGTCTGGCTTAGAACCAAAGTAGCACGCATCAGAGTTCACGCGGTATGAATGTCAATCTCATTTGTTCTAGTCTTCCGTTGATGAGGAGGCCGTGTTTCATATTTTGACCGAGAGTTCTGGGGATTATTTTTAACAGTAGGGTTTCCCACTTTTTGTCCACAAAAATGAAGCTATATCTACTATAACTATATCAAACCTTCCTATTCCCTACCTTACTAGCGAAATTAATATGTATACTGCCAACATGATGAAAAAAGGTATCTCAATTATATAAGAAAATTAAGTGGAGAGTTCTAAACAGAATCCCTCCACAGATGTGGTCCCTTTGGTGGGGTAAGTTTGACTAAAGTGCACAACCCACCAATCAGTATCCACGTTCCTTGTAACGAGTTACTAGGTCCAGAGCTGAGTGACGCCTCCTTGTAACGAGTTACTAGGTCCAGAGCTGAGTGACACCTCCTTGTACCGAGTTACTAGGTCCAGAGCTGAGTGACACCTCCTTGTACCGAGTTACTAGGTCCAGAGCTGAGTGAAACCTCCTTGTAACGAGTTACTAGGTCCAGAGCTGAGTGACACCTCCTTGTACCGAGTTACTAGGTCCATAGCTGAGTGACGCCTCCTTGTACCGAGTTTCAAGGTCCAGAGATGAGTGACTCTTCCTTGTACCGAGTTACTAGGTCCAGAGCTGAGTGACACCTCCTTGTACCGAGTTACTAGGTCCAGAGATGAGTGACTCCTCCTTGTACCGAGTTACTAGGTCCAGAGCTGAGTGACAACCTACTTGTAAGGAGTTACTAGGTCCAGAGCTGAGTGACGCCTCCTTGTAACGAGTTACTAGGTCCAGAGCTGAGTGACGCCTCCTTGTAACGAGTTACTAGGTCCAGAGCTGAGTGACAACCTACTTGTAAGGAGTTACTAGGTCCAGAGCTGAGTGACGCCTCCTTGTAACGAGTTACTAGGTCCAGAGCTGAGTGACGCCTCCTTGTACCGAGTTACTAGGTCCAGAGCTGAGTGACACCTCCTTGTACCGAGTTACTGGATCCAGAGCTGAGTGACACCTACTTGTATCAAGTTACTAGGTCCAGAGCTGAGTGACAACCTACTTGTAAGGAGTTACTAGGTCCAGAGCTGAGTGACAACCTACTTGTAAGGAGTTACTAGGTCCAGAGCTGAGTGACACCTCCTTGTACCGAGTTACTAAGTCCAGAGCTGAGTGACGCCTCCTTGTACCGAGTTACTAGGTCCAGAGCTGAGTGACGCCTACTGGTACCGAGTTACTAGGTCCAGAGCTGAGTGACACCTCCTTTACCGAGTTACTAGGTCCAGAGCTGAGTGACACCTCCTTGTACTGAGTTACAAGATCCAGAGCTGAGTGACACCTCCTTGTACCGAGTTACTAGGTCCAGAGCTGAGTGACACCTCCTTGTACCGAGTTACTAGATCCAGAGCTGAGTGACACCTCCTTGTACCGAGTTACTAGGTCCAGAGCTTAGTGACACCTCCTTTACCGAGTTACTAGGTCCAGAGCTGAGTGACACCTCCTTGTACTGAGTTACTAGATCCAGAGCTGAGTGGCACCTCCTTGTACCGAGTTACTAGGTCCAGAGCTGAGTGACACCTCCTTGTATCGAGTTACTAGATCCAGAGCTGAGTGACACCTCCTTGTACCGAGTTACTAGGTCCAGAGCTGAGTGACACCTCCTTGTAACGAGTTACTAGGTCCAGAGCTGAGTGACTCCTCCTTGTAACGAGTTACTAGGTCCAGGGCCAGTGACACCTCCTTGTACCGAGTTACTAGGTCCAGAGCTGAGTGACACCTCTTTGTATCGAGTTACTAGATCCAGAGCTGAGTGACACCTCCTTGTACCGAGTTACTAGGTCCAGAGCTGAGTGACACCTCCTTGTACCGAGTTACTAGGTCCAGAGCTGAGTGACTCCTCCTTGTAACGAGTTACTAGGTCCAGGGCCAGTGACACCTCCTTGTACGAGTTACTAGATCCAGAGCTGAGTGACACCTCCTTGTACCGAGTTACTAGGTCCAGAGCTGAGTGACACCTCCTTGTACCGAGTTACTAGATGCAGAGTTGAGTGACGCCTACTTGTACCGAGTTACTAGGTCCAGAGCTGAGTGACGCCTCCTTGTACCGAGTTACTAGGTCCAGAGCTGAGTGACACTTCCTTGTACCGAGTTACTAGGTCCAGAGCTGAAATACACCTCGTTTTACCGAGTTACTAGATCCAGAGCTGAGTGACACCTCCTTGTACCAAGTTACTAGGTCTAGAGCTGAGTGACGCCTCCTTGTAACGAGTTACTAGGTCCAGAGCTGAGTGACACCTCCTTGTACCGAGTTACTAGGGTCCAGAGCTGAGTGACACCTCCTTGTACCGAGTTACTAGGTCCAGAGCTGAGTGAAACATCCTTGTAACGAGTTACTAGGTCCAGAGCTGAGTGACACCTCCTTGTACCGAGTAAACTAGGTCCAGAGCTGAGTGACAACCTACTTGTAAGGAGTTACTAGGTCCAGAGCTGAGTGACGCCTCCTTGTACCGAGTTACTAGGTCCAGAGCTGAGTGACACCTCCTTGTACCGAGTTACTAGGTCCAGAGCTGAGTGACACCTCCTTGTACCGAGTTACTAGGTCCAGAGTTGAGTGACGCCTACTTGTACCGAGTTACTAGGTCCAGAGCTGAGTGACGCCTCCTTGTACCGAGTTACTAGGTCCAGAGCTGAGTGACACTTCCTTGTACCGAGTTACTAGGTCCAGAGCTGAGTGACGCCTCCTTGTACCGAGTTACTAAGTCAGAGCTGAGTGACAACCTACTTGTAAGGAGTACTAGGTCCAGAGCTGAGTGACGCCCCCTTGTACCGAGTTACTAGGTCCAGAGCTGAGTGACCCCTCCTTGTACCGAGTTATAGATCCAGAGCCGAGTGACGCCTCCTTGTACCGAGTTACTAGGTCCAGAGCTGAGTGACACCTCCTTGTACCGAGTTTACTAGATCCAGAGCTGAGTGACACCTCCTTGTACAGAGTTACTAGGTCCAGAGCTGAGTGACGCCTCCTTGTAACGAGTTACTAGATCCAGAGCTGAGTGACGCCTCCTTGTACTGATTTACAAGGTCCAGAGCTGAGTGACGCCTCCTTGTACCAAGTTACTAGGTCCAGAGCTGAGTGACACCTCCTTGTACCGAGTTACTAGATCCAGATCTGAGTGACACCTCCTTGTACCGAGTTACTAGGTCCAGAGCTGAGTGACGCCTCCTTGTAACGAGTTACTAGGTCCAGAGCTGAGACACCTCCTTGTACCGAGTTACTGGATCCAGAGCTGAGTGACACCTCCTTGTACCGAGTTACTAAGTCCAGAGCTGAGTGACGCCTCCTTGTAACGAGTTACTAGGTCCAGAGCTGAATACACCTCTTTTACCGAGTTACTAGATCCAGAGCTGAGTGACACCTCCTTGTACCAAGTTACTAGGTCTAGAGCTGAGTGACCTCCTTTGTACGAGTTACTAGGTCCAGAGCTGAGTGACACCTCCTTGTACGAGTTACTAGTCCAGAGCTGAGTGACACCTCCTTGTACCGAGTTACTAGGTCCAGAGCTGAGTGAAAACCTCCTTGTAACGAGTTACTAGGTCCAGAGCTGAGTGTTACGAGTATAGCACCTCACTCTTGTACCGAGTTACTAGCTGTCCAGAGCTGAGTGACGACCTCCTTGTACCGAGTTTCTAGGTCCAGAGATGAGTGACTCTTCCTTGTACCGAGTTACTAGGTCCAGAGCTGAGTGACACCTCCTTGTACCGAGTTACTAGGTCCAGAGTTGAGTGACCCTCCTTGTACCGAGTTACTAGGTCCAGAGCTGAGTGACAACCTACTTGTAGAGTTACTAGGTCCAGAGCTGAGTGACACCTCCTTGTAACGAGTTACTAGGTCCAGAGCTGAGTGACGCCTCCTTGTACCGAGTTACTAGGTCCAGAGCTGAGTGACAACCTACTTGTACGGTTACAGGTAGAGTATACTAGTTGTCCAGATACAGTCGAGTGAGACCCTCCTTGTACGAGTTACTAGGTCCAGAGCAGAGTGACCCTCCTTGTACGAGTTACTAGGTCCAGAGCTGAGTGACACCTCCTTGTACCTAGTTACTAGATCCAGGACTGACGGACACCTAGTGACACCTCCTTGTACCGAGTTACTAGGTCCAGAGCTTAGTGACACCTCCTTTACCGAGTTACTAGGTCCAGAGCTGAGTGACACCTCCTTGTACTGAGTTACTAGATCCAGAGCTGAGTGGCACCTCCTTGTACCGAGTTACTAGGTCCAGAGCTGAGTGACACCTCTTTGTATCGAGTTACTAGATCCAGAGCTGAGTGACACCTCCTTGTACGAGTTACTAGGTCCAGAGCTGAGTGACACCTCCTTGTACCGAGTTACTAGGTCCAGAGCTGAGTGACTCCTCCTTGTAACGAGTTACTAGGTCCAGGGCCAGTGACACCTCCTTGTACCGAGTTACTAGATCCAGAGCTGAGTGACACCTCCTTGTACCGAGTTACTAGGTCCAGAGCTGAGTGACACCTCCTTGTACCGAGTTACTAGATGCAGAGTTGAGTGACGCCTACTTGTACCGAGTTACTAGGTCCAGAGCTGAGTGACGCCTCCTTGTACCGAGTTACTAGGTCCAGAGCTGAGTGACACTTCCTTGTACCGAGTTACTAGGTCCAGAGCTGAAATACACCTCGTTTTACCGAGTTACTAGATCCAGAGCTGAGTGACACCTCCTTTGTACCAAGTTACTAGGTCTAGAGCTGAGTGACGCCTCCTTGTAACGAGTTACTAGGTCCAGAGCTGAGTGACACCTCCTTGTACCGAGTTACTAGGTCCAGAGCTGAGTGACACCTCCTTGTACCGAGTTACTAGGTCCAGAGCTGAGTGAAACATCCTTGTAACGAGTTACTAGGTCCAGAGCTGAGTGACACCTCCTTGTACCGAGTAACTAGGTCCAGAGCTGAGTGACAACCTACTTGTAAGGAGTTACTAGGTCCAGAGCTGAGTGACGCCTCCTTGTACCGAGTTACTAGGTCCAGAGCTGAGTGACACCTCCTTGTACCGAGTTACTAGGTCCAGAGCTGAGTGACACCTCCTTGTACCGAGTTACTAGGTCCAGAGTTGAGTGACGCCTACTTGTACCGAGTTACTAGGTCCAGAGCTGAGTGACGCCTCCTTGTACCGAGTTACTAGGTCCAGAGCTGAGTGACACTTCCTTGTACCGAGTTACTAGGTCCAGAGCTGAGTGACGCCTCCTTGTACCGAGTTACTAAGTCCAGAGCTGAGTGACAACCTACTTGTACCGAGTTACTAGGTCCAGAGCTGAGTGACGCCTCCTTGTACCGAGCTACTAGGTCCATAGCTGAGTGACACCTCCTTGTACCGAGTTACTAGGTCCAGAGCTGAGTGACGCATCCTTGTACCGAGTTACTAGGTCCAGAGCTGAGTGACGCCTCCTTGTGCCGAGTTACTAGGTCCAGAGCTGAGTGACACCTCCTTGTGCCGAGCTACTTGGTCCAGAGCTGAGTTACGCCTCCTTGTGCCGAGTTACTAGGTCCAGGGCTGAGTGACGCCTCCTTGTACCGAGTTACTAGGTCCAGAGCTGAGTGACGCCTCCTTGTACTGAGTTACTAGGTCCAGAGCTGAGTGACGCCTCCTTGTACCGAGTTACTAGGTCCAGAGCTGAGTGACACTTCCTTGTACCGAGTTACTAGGTCCAGAGCTGAGTGACGCCTCCTTGTACCGAGTTACTAGATCCAGAGCTGAGTGACGCCTCCTTGTACCGAGTTACTAGGTCCAGAGCTGAGTGACGCCTCCTTGTACCGAGTTACTAGGTCCAGAGCTGAGTGACGCCACCTTGTACCGAGTTACTGGATCCAGAGCTGAGTGACGCCTCCTTGTACCGAGTTACTAGGTCCAGAGCTGAGTGACGCCTCCTTGTACCGAGTTACTAGGTCCAGAGCTGAGTGACGCCTCCTTGTACCGAGTTACTAGGTCCAGACCTGAGTGACACCTTCTTGTACCGAGTTACTAGGTCCAGAGCTGAGTGACGCCTCCTTGTACCGAGTTACTAGGTCCAGAGCTGAGTGACACCTCCTTGTACCGAGTTACTAGGTCCAGAGCTGAGTGACGCCTCCTTGTACCGAGTTACTAGGTCCAGAGCTGAGTGACGCCTTCTTGTGACGAGTTACTAGGTCCAGAGCTGAGTGACACCTCCTTGTACCGAGTTACTAGGTCCAGAGTTGATTGACTGAGTGTAATGAGAGGGACTGGGTAGAGCTATCTCAAGATAGGAATAGGGTGTAATTTGATGGACTGGATAGAACTATCTTAAGATAGGGATATGTGACGAACTTTTGTAAGTGCGGCAATGAGGATTTAAGTTCCTAGTGTCAGGAATTAAGTAATTAATTCATATAAGGCTCTTTCTTTGAAGATTGGTGTATATACGCCCAATAAATTTATTTGCTAGACAAAAGGTAAGAAAGAGTACAAGTCGTTTCAAATGTTTTGCACCAGCCCCACGTGGTTATAACAGCGGTTGTGGCTCAACATTTGTCGGCCACTAGTATCATTAGGTTGAACAGGGAGAACAACACGTGCTGAAGAGTGGTACGAAATAGCCCGAGGAGAGCTGCTTCAGACATCTTCATACGAAGCGAAGGATTGTTGACATAACTATATTATATAAGAGGAAGAACGCACTATGTGTCATCTGGCAGGGGCCCATCTATTGGTCACGTTACAGGCGTCCAGAAAACCAGTGTCATTTAAGGAGTGTCTTGTTATTTAAAAATATGGTTCACGCAAAAATAAAATAAGTGAAGGGCATCAAAATGTCCCTATTGGATTAAAACCTTTTAACTTTTATTATTGTGAGATAATTTCATTTAAAAGCAAAATTAGCTCATTTTTAACTATGCTTTAAGGGGAATGTTGCCCTTCTGAGATCAGCGTAAATGGTGAGAAAAATTTCGTAGATTTAGGGCCGATTGCAACAGTAATTGATTTGATCAGAGATCAGATGTAAGTTGATCTACTATTATGATTATTATTATGATTATTATTATGATTATTATTATTATTATTATTATTAGCACCCGTTCTGGTTATACGCACTTACGCTAATGTGTAATGGTAGGGTGATTGTGAGATGAAATGGAGGACCTACAGTTTAACGAAGAATCCAAACCACGGTGAAGACCTGGCACTCCACACATTCACAAGTTGTGATCAATACACGTCTTGTCAGAAGTGAAGGAAGGGTTTGGTGATCAGATAAATCTGTGCCGGGATCGAGGAATTAACCTCGGACCCCCAGCACAGAAGTCTGACACCTTACCCCTAGACCACCAGGTCACCTGCCGATCTACGATCAATATTTCAAACCTAATATTCAGTAGCACCATTAACAATTAGAATGTAATTGTCGATAAAATATCTGGTCAAGCTAATCGTATAATTATTCTCTCTCATAAAATATTTGATTTTCCGTTCATGTTGATAAAAGACATAACTAATTCATTCATTAAAACTTATAGGTTATTGTTTTAATATTTAAAAAGTTTGTGTTTGATTCTTTTAAGCATGACTTATTTTTAAAGATAGTAGTGTAAATTATGGCCTTTTCTGCTTAGATAAATAATGTTTTTTTAGCCAAATAATGAAGTATAGAGAATGGTTTAGTTCAAAAACAGTTAGAGGAAATAAGGTAACTTTTCTTTAATCATAAAAAAATAATTCAAGATGAGATCTAAACTGTGTGCATTTTATTGTGTATATTTATTAATATCACTACAAAATTGTTTAAAATATTTTTCTTAAATAATGGGCCCTAATAGCAGTTTACATAAATGAATATATAAATATCTGGCAGCCTAACTATAAGTTATACATCATAGCCAAGTTTATATTTAGATTTAGGTTATTTATTTACCAGATTTTTTATCAAAACATTTTTACAGTGTTGTCATAATTGTTTTACTTGATAATTTTATAAACTATATGGTGAGGTGATCGGAGATTTTGATCTCTAAATAACTTTGCTGCAACCCAAACATTTCATGATCTAGGATCAAATTTATTGATATTCCTGTATTTGAATAGGCAATATGATGTTTGTGCAACTAGCTCTTAGCTTTCCTCAAACAAATAACTCGATTCTTAACAGTGCCACAACAGCTGATTCAAAAATGTTATCCTAAATAAACACAGCAATTTGTGGATATTTCAATTTTAGGTAGCCTAACAATTTTTTTATAAACTTAGTACCAGTGTGTTAATTACCATTCACTTATCTTTGTTTAATTTTATACTAGAAACTAGAACCAAGCCTCAGTATTACAATTTAACGCTCTGGAGACTTTCTAGTAATCTAGTTCAGGACACTTAGCTTTTTTCATATTAAGTTGCGATATAGTAGATAGAGTTGGTATTATTGATAATTGGCCACGTTGGTACACACGATGCAATGCTCTGAAGTAGATTTTGTTATACCTAGCCATGCCTGATTAATGGCATTATTAATGTGTCCTACCACAAAAATCTTATCTATATTGAACAGCTTGATATTTTGCTGTGAGGTTTTTAGTCATTTACATTTATAATGAATCGCTCTATGCAAAAGGGCCTCAGTAAAAAAAAAGAAGAGTAGTTTTCATAATTCCCTACAGAAAGGGTTTCAATCAATGACTTAAGTCCTTTCTGCAAATAAAACTTAATATACATGTTGTTTTTTAGTTGCTCTTTGCAGAAAGAGGTCATTTCTGCATGGAATAATTGAAACTACTTGTTTTTGACTGTGGCCCTTTTTGTATAGAGTGACTCAATTAATAGAGCACATACATTTGTTTATTTTTCCCACATGACTACATTTATCTGTCAAAACTACTAAACACAAGTTCTATACATGCTGAAGACGAGGGGATTAAGGTTATAACCCCAGTCGACTTTTTTTCCTGAACGTTTTCCCACTCTACTTCCACGCAAATGTGGGTTCACATCCTCTAATTCAACCTTCCCAATTTCTAATCCATTAGCGTAATTAGTATTTAAAGCGTATAACCCGAACGGGTAGTAAGACGCGGTGCTAAATATTAATTATTATTATTAATTATAGTGGTCCACTGGTCTGTATGTAAACAATCTAAAAGTTTCACATCGCAACAAATTGACCTTAATGTTTCATATCCTCTTCGTCTAGTACCATGATAGAAATCTTTTGAAATGTATTACTAAGATCACGGACGTTTAGTAAAAGTTTTTTTCAACTTTTTTTCATTAATTTCCATAATTTCGGGGTATTTTTTGTCAAAAAATTATTTTGATATTTCTTAAGGTAAATAATTTAAAGTATGTGTTTATTTATGTTGACATGTTGTATTTGTATTCAATGGTCAGTGCAAGCCTTCTCCGATCCAAATATAAAAATGGTGAAACTTCACGCCTAAGATGATGCCCAGTATGCTTCCATATATATTCCCCAAAATTTTCCTCAAAATGCTCTCCAAATTGTTACCCACAATATTTTACAAGCTTCCCCGAAATGCATTTTATTTCTTTGCTCCTTATCGCTAATCACTGATCAAAGAGAAAACTGGTGTTAAGAACTATGCTGAAGTCACACCCAACATCATTAAGTTTATCTTTATCTGACTAATCCGTGTGAATAATTTAGTTTAATAGTCAATGTTACTTCATTATAAATCCCTACTGAAAATGGAAGAAAATACAAATATTGTAAAACTTAATTCTTATAAGTCAGCAATTAAATGAAATTAGTTATATTTAAGGGCTTTTTTCAAATAATATTATTTCTGTATATAATTTGCTAAAAGTGTGTAGGTGTCTTTACACACCCTACAGAAGCCCCTAGATGACCTAAAAAGATTAAACCTTGCACACTTATAGTATATACCGCGGGACAGAACATAAAAAAAACCAAATTTTCATTTTTCAAATTTTTTTCTGGTTGAAACTTTATTTAAAACAATCCCCACTTAGTGTACTACCAGTTCTTCTGTCCAGCGATAGAATTCTCAAATCCTAGAAGAAATAGAAGGCTGAAATTCTGTAGAAAATCAGCCCTAAACCAAAAAGGGAGCATGTATACTTGGTAACCAAAAACTCCCATGGGCCCCCCCTGAATGGAGAGTCTACTGAAAATCCAAATTAGAACACATTTTGAAACCCAAAATTCCTAGGAAGTGAAAATTGTATAAGCAGGTAGCCCCTAATACAAAAGGTGAAGGAATATTTTCTGGACAAAAATTCCCACCTAGGCCACAAAAATGAGGGTTTCTAAAAAACTAGAGCCGAAAAAATCTCTGAGCTCAGAAAACATGGGAAGCTGAAATTTTTCAAGGATACAGGAATATTATGATGACCAAAATCTACTATAGGGGCTCCCAAAATTGGGTGCTTCCAAATACCAAAGTCAAAAAAATCTTAAATCTTTGAAGATCTAGAAAGCTTTCACTTTGCAGGTAGGTAGCTCCAAGCCCAAATGGGTGCAGGAATTATTAGTGACCCAAAATTCCCATGGGGGTACCTGCTATGGGTTGGGAGTCCTACAAAAAATTCAAAGTAAAAAAAAAATTGAAGCCCAGAATACCTAGGAAGCGGAAATTTCGCAAGCGAGTAGCTTCTAAAACAAAAGGTTCAGCAATAATTTCTGAGAAAAAATTTCCATGTAGGCCACAAAAATTGGTAGGGAAGATTTTCCAAAAGACTAAAACAAAAAAAAAATTAGAAGCTCACAAGACAGGAAATTTGATAAGCAAGCAGGTAACCCATAGCTCCAAAGGGCGCAGGAATATATAGTGACTGAAAATTAGCATTGAGGCGTCCAAAATTGGATACCTGCAAAAAATCAATGCCAAAAAATCTCGAATCCCGGAAGATCTAGGATGCTTATATTTTGTAGTCAGATAGCCCTTAGTTCAAAAAGTTTTAGTAATACTTGGTGACAGAAAATTCCTAATTGGGCTGTTGAAAGAAATCGAAGTAATAAAAATCTCCAAATCCAGCAGACCCAGGAAGCATAGGCATTTTATAGAATCCCAGGCTTACTTACAATGTCGTTAACATAAATACACACACAAATAAACATTTCCTAATACTTGTATGCACCCACTTCCTCTATAAACCCCTAGACTACCTAGAAAGGTGCATTTTTTGCGCTTTTTAGTACAGACCACGGGACAAAACCTAATGAAGTCATTTTTTGTTTTGTTTTATATAACTTTTGGCTTAAAGCCTTTCCTGAATGAAGTGAAGGGTTTGCGTTTTTCAGCTTATACTAAAAATATATATTTTCTTCTATAAATTCAAGTTTTGTTCACCCGTTGCCGACAGCCTTATACACTAGTTTATTATAAAATACGATATTTTTATTCTAAGGTTTTCGTTGCACTATTAAAACATTTATATGTACGTAAAAACGTTTAAAATATTAGAAAATTTATATTTAGTGAAAAATGGTCACCAAATCAATGGTACACATTTGTTCCCAAGGTGTGTTTAATATAATTAATGGGGACTGATCCAAGCACATATTTCAAAGTCTCACTAGTGCATCCCCTCGCTGCATATTGATATTTATAGTGTTTCCAATATACTGGTAGAATACGTTAAGAAACGAATACATTATATGACATATTGTAAACTCAATAGATATAACTATTTATGAAATATTTGATACAAATATTACAATTTTAAATGAAACCATATCACGAGTATGTTTAATATTTATTTACAGAATATTTTACTGTTCAAAGGCATATTGATTACAATATGGGTTCGCTGGCTTTATTGCGAAATAGGATATCAAACGGCCCACTCCATTAAACCCTCGCATTGCCACAAACCATTATGTTTATTTTAATTACTAAACATATGTATATAGCAACTCTTTGTGCAGTAACAACACAAATCATTACTATTCATATAATTGATATGATTCATTAGTTCATGAATTGAAACGTTATCTCCGGACATAACGAATTCTAAAATCTTAATAGCTAAATATAACTCGATACCATGATACAATTATTATTCACGGGTGTTTCTATATATAAAGGGTTCGATTCTATAAAAAAAATGCAATTTTAACTCGTTAAATTTTTGTTTGTACCGGAGTTGTAAAATGCCGGTGTAAGAGTCTTCTATGGTGATTTTCTTATATTTAATAAAAAATAAGTCACTACTTTCCAACACACAGGCATTGCAATTAAATATAGCAAGTACCAACAGGACAAAATACAATACACTTTAATTAGTGTTATATACATTATTAAAATATTTTAATTTGCTGATAATTAGCTTAAAATATTTATTCAAACATTAATTAATTAATTTTAATTTAATGAGAGCCAATGTTATCCTATTATAAACTAGCTAGCTTTAAAACTTGATTTTGACCCATAAAATAAAATATATTATTTATGGATTAACTTTAATAAGTTAAACATATTTATTTACTCATATTAATATGCACAATTTAACTAATTTAATGTTTATAAAGATTTTTTCTCCTGTAGCCTAATATATCCAAAAGTGAATAGGATACACTGTGATTGGTTCGTTTAGTTTAAGGGGTAGTTAAAGTTTTAGAATTAGATATTAAGATAATTGTATTAGTTTATAAAACAAGCAGTTTTGTAATTACAGCTTACTAATTACTATAGAGCCTCTTTTACATACACATATTATTTTGAAATATGTATGGTTACATTCTAAATGGGCTGTAGGATACTCTGCAAAATAAATAAACACATATTTTAAAATGTTCATGTATTTGAATCTTTAACCTTTTGTTTTTAGCTCTAATTTAATCCTAGATTGAGGTTTTAGCCAAATTTGGGCAATCTTTGTAATCATATTATGTCACAGGAGATAAAATAAAACTTAAACTAGAAAAGGTCGGATATATTGTTATTTTACTATGTTTTACCAAACAAATTAAACACAATGAATATCTAAAAATAAACATAAATTTGGGAGGGACTTAATTTTATCTTCAAAATTAACCCACTTTGGTGGTCGCATCAAATTAACTGAACTGCAGATTCTGAGGTGAAAAGGGTTAGAATCCTGGTCAGTTATGTACCTAGGGTGGCTTTCCTGAAGTATTTTTTCCACTCTCCCTCCACGCAAATATGGGTACACGTCATATTAATTGAGCTTTCCTTATACAAAACATACTAGCGTATTTATGCATCCGAACCTAATGGGTTACAAAATAAATACATATTTATAAACGTTGTTTAAAAGTGTACATTATGCTTTAAGCTCGTGACAAATGTAATCTAAAAATGTATCATTATTTAAAACAAGGTTGGCCAAAGTATACATTTTTGACATTTTTAGACAACTGTGAAACGGGGAGCACTGTCTTCAAGAACAAAATAAGCATACAAGTTATGTAGGTGAAGCATAAAACTCAAGCAACATTATCTGTATTACTTAGGCCGATATTTTGGACATCTTTAGATATTTCTTTGCCATAGTTCTAGTCACTTTTATTTCTTTTAGTGTGACTAACTTATTTTATATGGCCAGTGCAATTTATGTGACTGTTAGCTTGATGAAACAGATCAGAAACATTTAACATTTTGTATTCGGCCAGCAAGTCTGTAATAGTTTAAAACTACTAGCTTTTTATCTACTAGGTTTGGGATAAAGTTTTACTAGCTATAAAAGACACAAATGAAATCGTGTACTCAATGGAAATGAATATGAAATACATTTAAAGGCGTGAAAGGTTGATAGTAAATTAAATAAATAATATAAAATAAAACTTCTATTCTTTTTTTACTTATTGAAACTTTTTAATGGTCTCTTAGAACTTGAATATGTTATGACTGCTAGTATATTTCAATAAACAAATTCAAGTACCATCAATTTACTTTTGTAATGTTATTTCTAGAGTCGAGGCACGTCTATTTGTATAAACATTAATTTAAACTCTAGAGGAAAAACCCTAGAAGCACCACTTCTATGAGTTTAGATTATAACTAACATTTTAAATAATTCCAGACGGGTAGTAAGAAGCTGTGAACATAAATAAAGGCTAGCCTAGTTGCTATCAAATGAAATGTTGGGCTTATATCAAAGTTAAATACAGGAAAGTGTGGTATTGTAGTTAGTATATTTAAAACAAAATTTAATATGATTACATCTTATATATAAAATTCTCGTGTCACAATGTTCGTTCCCGTACTCCTCCGAAATGGCTTGACCGATTCTCATGAAATTTTGTGAGCATATTGAGTAGGACTGAGAATCGGCCAACATCTATTTTTCATACCCCTTAGTGATAAGGGTTGTCCACCCTTAACATTTTTCTTTAATTTTTAGACATTTTTTTTAATTTCTTTATTATTTTTATTATGTCGCATTAAAAATACATATAACCCTAAATTTTTACCCTTTTATCACCAACCCCTATTTTTTAATAGCCATTTTAGTAATTTAATCATTTTTCATCCCCGGTCGTATATATATATATATATATATATATATATATATATATATATATATATAGACTATGTATTTTATATATATGTATATATAATATATATATTTTCATATATGTATCTATATATATATAAAAAGAAAAGTTCTGACTCATCAAGGCCCAACCCAAACCCTTGGACCTAGAAAGCTGAAATTTTGCACAGAGGTTCCCTTTATGATGTATACAAGGAACAAGGACGGATTTTTTGAAATTCCCACGGGATAGGGAATAAAGAGTATTAATATAATTATTATAACACACTGGGTAACGGGCAGCGTTGGGAGTTGGGATTATGTATTTCTTATCCCACAGAGGGTCACGGGAAACGCCGTGCGGGACTGCTAGTCTAATATAAATATTATTTCTTTGATCGTTTATAAAATAATTTTGGTGCTTCAATTTTTAATTCAAATTTTGCTTCAAATTTATAAAATGATTTTATTATTACTGATCTAAAAATTCAACTTTGTTTTCTCATTTAGATAAAGTGTTGTAAGAGTGATATTTATGTATTTAGATATTTTAACGGATCTTAAATTTCTATGTGCCTCCTAATTAAATAATGTTTATCTTACAATTTTGTCTCTCTAGATTCTGTCTGTCTGTATCTTGGGCCCATACTGAAACGGTTTGATGGGTTTCATCCAAACTTGATATGTAGATGTTATATGGTCATTATTCAGCTTAAAATCAAGATTCTACATCAAGATTTAAAATTAAGAGTAGTTTACTAAAGACTGATTTTTGAAAATGCTATTAAAAATAGTTCTAAAGATTATGTTAATGTATAAATGAAGTGTATTTTAAATTGTAAATTGATATAACTTAACATCTTTTTTGGTATAAAAACTTATTTAAGGATATAAGAATCTATGATAATTTAAAATTTAAAATGGTATTCGGCCGGGGTTCGATCCTCGGTCCCGGCACAGATTTATCTGATTTCCAAACCCTTCCTACACCTCTGACAAGACATCTTGTGAATGTGTGGAATGCCAGGTCACCACCGTGGTTCTGATTCCACTTTAAACTGTAGGTCCTCCATTTCATCTCACAATCACCCTACCATTACACATTAGCGTAAGTGCGTATAACCCGAACGGGTAGTAAGACGCGGTGCTAATAATAATAATAATAATAATAATAATAATAATAATAATAATAATAATAATAAAATTGTATTACAATTTTCTCTTAAAATTTTGCTCAAATTGGATATTGGGGGAAAGGGGGTTGTTATATAAAATATATTTTTTTAAATAAAAAATCACCAAAGGATAGTTCACTGATAACTAATTTTTGAAACATCAATTTTATTTAAAAATTGTTTTCATAGCATGGCTCAAAATCTATATTTGAATTGTGTTTCCTTTGGTTAGCAAAATACTTTATTTTTCTCTGTACGAAATAGTAAAGGACAATTTTGTCAATGGTGTTTCATATTATAATAAACTATTTGTATGAATGTATAATAACATTTATTTTCCCATAATTTAAAACCACAAAAGTAAATTCAATAACAAAATAAAACTCAATATTAAAATTTAACTACATGACGAGTAATTATGGTGAACCGCAAACTTCATTCTAGAAACAAAAGAATGAAAGTCTTCCCAAGGTCAACACATGACAGTGACCGTGGCTTTACCTAATCTGCGCATGCGCTGTAAACTGTCAAGCCAATGGAGCTTAAATGTAGGTCATCTCGGTGGCGAAAGCTGCGGTGTGGTTATCCGTTCAAAGGCGGCATCTCCACACCATCTTTGACGTAATTACGATCTCGAGATAGACTAAATGTAGTAATTAGAGCAAGTACAAGACTATATTTGGGCAAGGTCGAACTATTATCGCTCGCCATGACACGGCTGATTTAAGGGTCAAACGGTATTCAAGAGTCACGGAAACTTGATGGACGCCCACTACTCTCAATTCTTTCGTTTAGCGGGTGATTTTATTTCGCACCATCAGAAGTGAAAGGTGTTGATATCATTCTATCTGGGTCTCAATCTATAAACCATTATAAGAGTTTGATGACCTCCAAACACAAGATATAATAACCCATGCGGTCTAATGACATTACATATCATTACAGTCGACCTCGATGGTCTTGGGGTAAAGTTCTCGCCTCAGAACCCGATGTTCGTAGGTTCAATACTAGCCGAGGTTAACAGATTTTTATAGAGTGATAAAAATCTGTAGCACAATTTACTCTGAAGGGGAAGTAAAGCCGTATGTCCCATGTCAATTGTGGCGTGTCAAAGAACACCGTAAGTAATATGAAAATACCTTTCCTGGCAAAAGTGATAGGCCCTTTCGCTCTCACTAATAACAATTTGTGTGTGTCGATATAATCAGTCGGTTCAGTGGGTGTCTTTAAATAACTAAAACAATAAGAATAAAAACCCATTCATACAGAACCAGCTCTTACTGAACATTCAGTCTTATTATTATTATTATTACTAGCACCACGTCTTACTACCCATTCGGGTTATACGCACTTACGCTAATGTGTAATGGTAGGGTGATTGTGAGATGAAATGAAGGACCTACAATTTAACGTGGAATCCGAACCACGGCGGAGGCCTAGCATTGCCCACATTCACAAGATGTCTTGTCAGAGGTGAAGGAAGGGTTTGGTAATCAGATAAATCTGTGCCGGGACCGAGGATTGAACCCCGGCCGCCAGCACAGAAGTTTGACACCTTACCCCTAGACCGCCAGGTCACCCATTACATTCAGTCTCAGGTACGGCCAGACTGAGCGCGCGAGCGACTAAAATATAAAATAGAACACATTGGTTGTAATGGGGGGTGGCCACACTGGAGCGAGCGCGCGCGCTTGAAAGATAGAACTGGTTCTATTTTTCAAGCGCGCGCGCTCGACCCGGTACAGTCTAGTTTACAGGCGCTAGGCAATATTATTGTATGTTGGTTCATTGAGTGCAGGGGAAACTTCTCATTTTGACATGATATTTGACTTTTTTCTATCAGTGATAGGTTTAACACACTTGCTATTAATGGCCTGGCGGTCTAGGGGTAAGGTGTCAGACTTCTCTGCTGGCAGCCGGGGTTCAATCCTCGGTCCCGGCACAGATTTATCTGATTACCAAACCCTTCCTTCACCTCTGGCAAGACATCTTGTGAAGTGGGGAAAGCCAGGCCTCCACCGTGGTTCGGATTCCACGTTAAACTGTAGGTCCTTCATTTCATCTCACAATCACCCTACCATTACACATTAGCGTAAGTGCATATAACCCGAACGGGTAGTAAGACGCGGTGCTAATAATAATAATAATAATAATAACAATAATAATAATAATGGCCTAATTTTATTGGTAAGACCATAAATAATATAATGTATATATGTAAACCCGATATGTTAAAATACTTCAATATTATAATCAAAGTAGGCCTTTACAAATAAGAATCACCATTAGTTTGGAGAGAGTATGAAAACACCACAACAATAAATAAGTTTTAAAAATCACCTTCAGTTCACTGAGCCAAGATTCGAACCTTTGCCTCCTAGTCAAAAGCTATCGAGTGCAACGCACCATTCCGCCACTGGTGCGGCAAATCTGATTTTAAAACACTTCAGTACAGTACCATACGCATTTCTCAATTTATTAATTGGATGCACTTCTACTTTTTTCTTTTTTATAAATACACAATATTTTCTGTAAGAATTTTCGAGGAGCAGAGATGTACTAAGTGTGTTTGACAGATACATCTTCTCTAACTAGGGGGGGGGGGGGGGGGCGGTGACCTAGTGGTCTAGGGGTAAGGTGTCAGACTTCTATGCTGGCGGCCGGGTTCAATCCTCGGTCCCGGCACAGATTTATCTTATTTCCAAACCCTTCCTTCACCTCTGACAAGACATCTTGTGAATGTGGGGAATGCCAGGCCGCCACCGTGGTTCGGATTCCACGTTAAACTGTAGATCCTTCATTTCATCTCACAATAACCCTACCATTACACATTAGCGTAAGTGCGTATAACCCGAACGGGTAGTAAGACGCGGTGCTAATAATAATCTAACTAGGGTCCGCTAATTACGCGCTCACTCGCGCGCTCGCCAGTTTGGCCACCCAGTCGCTTGCGCGCTCGCTCGCACGCTTGTCAGTCTGGCCGAACCCTTAGACAAGAGTTTATAAACATTCCACATCCGTACAAAACCAGCCTCTAGGTTTCTCAACTCGACCATCTCATATAAGAAATTCACAATCACCCATATCGGTAGTTATGTGGACTGAAACATCAATCCTGTCTATTCCGGTTTACCGACCACTGGGAGTTCGGGATCTTAATCTTAGTCCGAGGGTAAAGAGGAGGACGGTGATCAAATCTCTGATAAGTGCATTGAGTTTATAATTAGGCTTATTTCCCCACATGAATGTGGATACACTTCATCTAAAATCTACCTATCTGACTCTTACTCTATATGTGTATCATGAGAATGCCCCAGACGAGTAGCAGGACGTTGACAACAGAAAATATCTTCTTGATCTTGAGTCAGCAACTCCAAGGTTGGTTTGATGTGATTCCTATCCATCCTGATCCAACCGTGACCTCAGACCTTCGGCTGGTTAGTCCTGCCTGCACCATCTGGTAAAAATCATACATACTATGGAAGTTTAAGAAAGGTGGTAGTTCCAGTTTCATTCCACACTGAATTTCTATGAGTAAGCGTGAAAGAGTCTATTAATTTGCCTGGAAAGTTATTTTCACATAGCTTAAAGAGTTATTTTACGTGCCACAATGAACACGAGACCGACAGCTTTACTTCCCCTCCGAAGGACATAAATAAATATAATAATCTTTGTAATAATATGACTCATTACTCTTGGCCTAACCTCTCAATTACCTAATTTTATCGTAACCTAAGTGCACCTTAAGGCGTGTCCAGAACTACATATATTTATATTGCTCTACAACAAACATCCTCAAGGTTGTTAGCTGATATTATGGTTCGTAAGAACTTAATGCAGGCTTTGCAAATTTGTACAAATACCCTTTCTTTATACCTTTGAATGATTATTTATACCGATCAAGATGTAATAAGAGGAATAGAAGCCAGCAGATGGACATGTGTAGCATAGCTTTTAAATTAAAAGGAATTTCTCAATTCATACTTCACTCTTCAGCAAATAGACAAAAAATAAGTACACAATCTACATTTCTAACATTGGACATAATAAACTCAATTCACAGTTTGTACTGGTGCTACAACAAGTAATACATAAGTACAATTACATCTCCCTGAATAGATAAACTAATCCACTTTACATTGCTGCCCATGAATAGAAATAAACTAAATTCTCACTTTACATTGCTGCCACTAAACAAAGTTCAGGTAATGAATTAATAGTTGCCTCATAAGTGTTCGTGTCAGTGCTAGTGAATCGCCTCCAACATTTCTTGACAAAATAATATATTTACATACATTATGGCGTTAGAAATTCAAAAGCTCATTGCCACTCCTACAAAATTACGCCACATATCGCTATTTCAAGCTAGTTCTATCCAGTCAACCTCATTAAACCCTTTCCTTATTTTGAGATAGTTCTATCAGTCCACCTCATTACACAATATCCCTATCTCGGGCTAGTACTAGCCAGTCTACCTCATTACACCCTATCCCTATCTCGAGCTAGTTCTATCCAGTCCACCTCATTAAACCCTATCTTTTTCAGTTCCATTATAATATAATTATATATATATAATATACACATGGCCAAGATTCAAACTCCGATCTTACCATCATCGGTAGTCTAACCTATATCTATAGCGACGCCTTGAACCATGCGGCCACAGAACTGGGCTACACTTTAGTTTATTAACTAATGTGAACAACTATTAATCAGTTAATTCGGTGGTCGCACGGTCTACGGCATCACTATCGCATGAATTGGTCTGCCGGTGATGGGAAGATCAGGCATGGTTCAATCCCAACAGGGTGTACTGCGGTATTTTCCAAAATGGTTCTTCACTCTCTCCACGCAAGTGCGGGTACATATACTCTAAATTCATCCTTCCTAGTCCCTGACACATTAAAGTAATTAGTACATAAGCGTATAGCCCGAACGGGTAGTATAACACCGTGCTTAAAAGAAAACTATAATTTCGACAAGCCTACTTTGACCTTGACCCACTTCATTAGGCCATACAACGTTACATTAGTCGTATGCACTGCCACGATCCACCAAAAATGTATCGCTACCTTCTAAAGCCTTTCTTTATCAAATATGTTTTTGTAAGCATGTGGATAAACCACAGCAAATAAAGACAAGCGGATAAATGGTAGAAGCAAAGAGAAACAGAAATGTGTGCACTAATCGCATTTGTAGCTTGAACTTTGATTGGCCGAGCCGAGCTCTATATGACGTGACCGCTAAGACTGGTGTTTTTGTCAAATGTCATCCTCTCCTTCCTGCTCGTCCAAAATGGCATGCTCTATGAAGAATAAAATACGGCATTAAAAATGCCTGCAGGGCATATACGTAAAGAGAGAAGGATTTTTCTTACCACAATACGAATACGGTCTATTATTTTCATGACGTAATAATAATAATATTAGCACCACGTCTTACTACCACGTTCGGTTATACGCTTTAAGTACTAATTACGCTATTGGATTAGGAATTGGGAAGGTCAAATTAGAAGAAGTGAACTCGCATTTGCGTGGAAGGAGAGTGGAAAACCATTTAGGAAAAACCATCCCCAGTTCACCCGACCGAGATTCGAACCTGATCTCCCCGTCCTCAGCAGTCGAGCTCTACACGTCTAGCGCGTTAGCCAACTACGCCACCGAGGCGGTTATTCATGACGTAGGCAAAGCTAAAGTTTCTAATTTTAGGTCAATTATAGGCCTATTTTCATTAAGATACGATAATTACGTTGGTCAAAATTAAAATCTAAACAAAACTTTTTTTAAAGTCTTATTTAATTGTATACAATTTCACTGTAAACAAAGGGTTTCATAGTTATATATCTTTTACTGTCTCTCGACACCTCGGAGAGAGAAGTTTTGTGATCGTTAAAAAATTCTAACTCGAGATTTTGATAAATGTCAACGTTTCATGACCCCCTGAAACTTAAAGAGTTATTTTTGCAATGTCATCTGTTTGTCTGTACCTCGGGCTAGAACAGAAACTATTTTACCAATATGGCTAAAACTTAGTATCTGAGGTATTCATAAGGTTTTCCCTGAGGTGTTTTGGAATTACATGTTTAGCCCTAAATTTAAGGGTAGTTTACTGATGGGTGAAAAGAGAAAATACCGAACTTCTCAAAATTCGCTCTATTTTGATTAAATGTTATATCTAGAAATGGGTTATTATTTTAAACAAGATGGCAGTTCTCATTTTCTCATGTAAATAAATATGAGGGTAGGCCTACTTTAAATTTGGGAGATTTGCCAATTTTTGTAATTTATCCGCAACTATTTGAGATACAAATATCTTTTCATTGTTAAGTTGTAGCAATATTAAAGATACATATCATTTATTTGAAATTTTATTCTACTATAAAGAACCCCATGGCTCTCACTAACCGACATTAATGTTTACCCACTTCCAGATGAGATAGAAACTTGAAATTTGGCAAACATTTAGGTTATAGCCTGTAGCCGACGGAAAATTACAAAAAGTTAAAAAAATTAATTACTAACCCCAAAAGACAATTAAAATGGAGAAGCAACTTTAAAGTCGGTGCGACCTTTCTTTGGAGGTCCTCTTGTGGCTAAAGGTAAGACTATCAAAAACGAATCTGGAATTACATTAGTTTACATCCACTTGCAAATAAAACTCAATGGGGGTTTGAGGGTGGATCCCCCAACAAGCAAAGAAAATAGTTTTCTGAACTATAAGCATATATATATTATTTATTTTCAGATCTTTGAAAATTAATTTTATTCGTATGTTCTTTGGTGGACAAAGATATTTCTCTTTTCTCAATTTGTATGTAACTTTGTTACTAGTCCCAATTCCATGGGGTAGTTAAGTAACAGTGTATAATATTATTACAGCTATGATCTTTGGTGTAATTTTCTTACAACAATGTGTAATCCTATATTTTTGTTTCATAAATCCTCGAGTTTTTTTTTGTAAATGTATATTTTAAGATAAAAGCGAGAGAAAGTCTGTAGGGTGCATTGTGACATTTATTTATATTTTTGGTCACCGCGTCTTAATACACGTCTGGGGTATTGTTATACTTACACAATGGGCTTAGGAATGAGGTAGACAGAAAGAGAAACGTATCTGCATTTACTTTGGAACCAATGCGGAACAAATTTTTAAAACACAATTCACTACATCTAGCCGGAATTCAACCCCAGCCAGCTAGTATTATTATTATTATAGCACCGCGTCTTACTACCTATTGGGTTATACGCACTTACGCTAATGTGTAATGGTAGGGTGATTGTGAGATGAAATGAAGGACCTACAGTTTAACGTGAAGTCCGACCACGGGGGCCTGGCATTCCCACATTCACAAGATGTCTTGTCAGAGGTGAAGGAAGGATTTGGTTATCAAATAATCTTTGCCGGGACCGAGGATTGAACCCCGGCCGCTAGCATAGAAGTCTGACACCTTACCCTAACCACCAGGTCACCGCAGCCAGCTATTAAACAAACAAACTTTTACTAAAAGACTGCATAAAAAGCAATAAAAAACAAAGGCCCTAATGACCTCGATGTGTCGATGGGCCTTTAAACCATAATAATAATAATAATAATAATAATATAATAATAACAAATAAAAAACAAGCAATAATAAAATGTTATCTTAATTTGTTTCCAATTTATTAGAGTTTTTATACCAATTTGGACTGTAAAATAACCATCTGAAAGCTCATGCATGAAGTAACATAAATTTCCCTTTATTATAGGTAAAACAAGACCCCCTTTTCCCTACATTACACTTCCATTCTGAACTTAGTCTGCACTAACTAAAGTCGTCATTAATTTTAAATAAGACGGACATTGTTCCAAAGATGAGATTAATGCTCTTCTTAAGTGTAGTGATCCACTTATTATTTATTTAACTAAATAGAAACATGCCTTCAAACAAATACTTTCTTCTCCTAAGTTAAATATTGTCTTTCCTCAGCCATGGCTTAGTGGTTAGGGAGTCTCAGCCAAGGTTTAATCCCGGACGGTATCTCAAAAATAATGTTTTTTTTTACATACTAGCGAAGGTACCCTGCGTTACGCGGGGTAACCAAATAATTAATTGCGTGGCTGCTCTGGCAACCATTTTATTTCCTTCAAACATAAAGACAAAACTCTTCGTTTATTTCTTACAACCAAGTTTTTTTTTATCAATTTAAAAGATCTAATCCAAATGGTAAAATTGTCTTTGAGGTGGACATATTCGTTCACAGGGGCTACTAATTTTTAAATCTAAGACCTCTACGTGCAATAGATATCGCACAATGCTCATGATGGACAATCTCTTCATTTTATTAACATTAAAAATAGCATCAAGATTAGTTAATTCTACTAACCATACATTAAAACTTCTGGCACTAGGGCTGGGCATTAGTTCGTTAATATAAGTTACAATTTTGAGTTTTTCAAGAATTATTTACTACTACTTTTGATCTAATGCAGTTTGTCTCGTGCTCAGTTGCGTAACTATAGGGTGGCGCAGGTGGTAAGATGCCAAAGGCCCGCGATCCTAATGGGGTTCACCATTTAGGCTCGCTCACCCAAAATTAATTTGGTAAGAGATTAAAATGACTTTTAAGGCTTTTTTTGTTTCGTAACTATCTTATTATTCAATGAAAAAACTACACAAAAGTCACTTTCATTGGGTAGCTGTACAAAAAAAAGCTATCACATTTTTCTGTAAAATCAATATTTAACAAGCTACAAGCGCTGATCTAAAAAAAAAAAAAATCTTGGAGTAAACCATTTAAAATCTCGCAGTGATCAAAGAAAGGTGTTTTGATGTCATTATTCGTTTAGCCTCTAGAAGGGTAAGTATGAATATCATTTTGCTTATAATATTTATTAATAGAGCCTTATTCAATTCGGATAAAACATTTTTTTTTACGTTATATTATCGTTAGTGTCCACTTTTAATTAGCCATTTTATTAGACAAATGTAAACCTATATCAGTAATTCATGAGGACATTCCAATAATAAAGGCCAATGTAATTTATTATAATCTACATTAATTATACATAAGATTTTGTATTTGGAGGCGGGGGCTTTCTTTTGTTGGGTGGGGTGCCATATGGAAGTTTGACCAAGGGCCCAATACCACTTAGTGTTACTCTCTTGATAGGCCTAAGATGTTGAATCTTTCATAGAAATAATTGTCAAGAAATAATGTGTCTTATGGTAAAAATCACTTTATTATATTACGTTCTAGCTTTGTTATTAAAATTGTAAGTGTCTTATTGCTAAATCTTTATTATAAATCTTATTTTTTATTATATATGGTGAACCTGGCGGTCTAGGGGTTAGGTATCATACTTCTGTGCTGGGGGTCTGGGGCTCAATTCTCGGTCCCGACACAGATTTATCTGATTGCCAAACCCTTCCTTCACCTCTGACAAGACATGATCTTGTGAATATGTGGAATGCAAGGCCTCCATAGTGGTTCGGATCCCACTTTAAACTGTAGGTCCTTCAATTTCATCTCATATCATCCTCCCATTATGCATGAGCGTAAGTGTGTATAACCCAAACGGGTAGTAAGACGCGGTGCTATAAAAATAATAATAATAATAATAAAATAATAATAATTTATATATACATTTTTACTTTCTCGCTATCTTACATGTAGAGAAAGTATTGTGATCGTCAAAAAAATCGAACTCAAGATTTTGATGAATCTTGACGTTTCATGACCCCCCCCCCCCCCGAATCCAAAAAAGTTGTTTTTTACTTTCCATCTGTCTGTCTGTACTCCAACTAGAGCCTAAACTGTTTTACCGACCGGGCTAAAACTTTGTATTAGGGTTTTCATAGGGTTGCTCGAGGCATTTTTGGAATTGGATATCTAATCCTAAAATTAATGTAGTTTACTGAAGGGCAAAAAGTCTTTCAGCAAAATGATCTTAAGGGCTCCAGTCTTTTGCGTAAATTATCGTTTTTTTATAATATCTTCTAAACTATTTGAGATATGAAATTACTTATTATTACAAATATGTAGGTCTCTTTATAATACAAATATTTTATAAGAAGAATGTTTATATAAAACCAATAACTTTCAAGCTATATGTATATATATATATATAAACTTTTCGAACACAAAAGTAAAAGTATTGCGATCGCAAAAGAAAATCTAATCTGAAATGTTGATGGATGTCGACGTCTCAAGACCCCCAAAACCCTAAAAAGTGTTCTTTGTAATGACGTCTGTCTGTGTGTCTGTTTAAACTTAAAAATAAGAGTAGTTTAAGAAAGGGCGAAAAGAGAAAAAATTGATTTTCTCAAAATCGACTCAAACGATTTTGATTAAAGTTCGTATCTAGGTGTTGATTAAGATTATACATTAACTGGATATTTTCATTTTACCATGAAAATGAATTTTAGGATTCTTTACAGAAGCAGTAACTTACGTATCTCTGCAACTATTTGAAATACTAAATAAATTATCATTGCAAAAGTGTATTACTATTAAAAATAAAAACTTTTATATTAAATATATTTTTATGGATCCAACAGTTTCTGAGATATTGGCAAATATATTAATACAATTTAGTTGGCATTAGTTGTAGAGAGATACTACTTAAGTCTTAACGCAATAACTCTCTAATGCCATAGAGTAATTAAATATAAGTAAGTCTCTAAAAGTTTATGTTGTTTTTCCTTAAACCTCTTAGGAGGAATGTTTGTTCAATAATGATCTATATCCATTTTAGACTCAATAGTCAATATTTACGTTTTTTATTGGTCAAAATTTATAAATGAGAAATTTAATAGCAATGCGATGCCATGAAGATGTGCAACACCTAATAAAATGTCGAAAATTTTAACCGGAAGTAGACATTTTTATACGAGTGTTGACACTTGTGGACCCAAAATTGATCTATTTTTATCGGTCCAAAAACATACAAATGAGGACATTAATTCCTTAAATACAAAATTATATAATTTGAAACCAGGACTAAAAAAAGTTGTACATAAGTATATGCAATTTATGCTTGGGTTTGCTGGTGTATATTATTTCGATTCACATATATTACGAGCTATGAGTAAATATCTCCGTTTTCAAACAATAGAGCGAGAAAGTCCATGGCGAGCTCCGTACCATTTATTTATAAAATGTTTTTAGTTAATCACTTAGATTTTATAAGGGTATATGAATCAATTCATTATTCTGATTGTAAATGTAAATAATTTAATTTAATTACCAAGAAATGTAATATACAGATAAAATAATAATCAAAGAGTTCAGAGCGAGAAAGTCCATGCGTTGTTCCTTACCTTTTATTTAAAAATCATTCATTCAATTTGATAGGTTTCACTTTATTCATAGGTGTTTTTAGTCTTAACTACTTTTTTTATACTCTTTGATATATTCTGCGTTATTTTTGCTCTGATATTCTGTAAGTGTTGTCCACCTTTACCAGTCATTTAATAGATTTTTTCGTTAGGTACTGTTGCCCATCCTCTTGAAAAGCTTCTAAACTTCCACAGTTGAAATGGAAAACAGCATTAATGACTTAGTATTTCAGTGTGGTTAGAGCCTTTTATCTGTTTCTTTGAACATCGACAATAGATTATCACAATGATCGACACATTATGGTTCCAGGTCCTTCCACACCATAATTTATAAATATCAGAAACAGCCACTCTTCGGAATATTGGATGTACAGCTCGTACTACATCAAGAGTTTGATCAGCCATATGTCTATGGCTTTTTAGCTTTCCATTAGATTTATATATTTAGTAGGAGCATCAGCTATTATTTCCTTTTGAACACTTTTCGTGTAGTGGCTAATTATCTCTCAATTATATGTGAAAGAGAATTGCCAATATTGCTTTTGACACTCAACGTTGCTGGTGCTAGCACAAAGAGAAATTACAAAGTAATTTTTTTATGTTATCAATGATGGCACTGGTAAAAGTATTATTTCCCCTAAGATTTCTTTTTGTGATTAAATTTCTTAGATAAGTTCCTAATCTCTGGTGTTACTATCCTACACACTTTATTTTTGGTCACTAATATACATTTTTAAGAATAAGTGTCAACTATAAATATATTGTTCTTAGTTTATCTTAAAATATTGAATATATTCTAGATTTTTTTTACCTTTACGAGGTAATCGACCTTTTAATCAAATTCAAAACTAAGTTTACTATAGTAAATGTAAGAATCAAATAGCCAAAGCTATTATTTATGCTTTCCAGTGAGGATTACTCCATTTGGTATCATTTTATGAAAATTGAAAAATAACACCTGATGGAATAATCCTCACTAAAATATGATACCTGATGGAGTAATCCGCACTAAAAAGCATAAATATTAGCTATGGCTATTTGAATCTTAAATATGCAATCCCTTACAATTATAATAATAGTACAAATGGCATTACTAAGTCAACTAGCAAATCGAAGGTGGCTGCGTTATCTAATAGCTCTTGATCATAAAAAATCACAAATTTTTAGCCGACGATTTCCATACGTTCATCATAGAATCTGCCTTAAAATATGAATGAAGAATGACCCTGGGCACAGGACGATTAGTGGATATCTCAGTGGCTAGATAGAGCATTAGCGTACTAAGCGAAAGGCCCCGGGTTTGACTCCCGTCTCCAGGTGTCATTTTTCAATTTTCGGAATATAATAAATGTGGTGATCGGGAATTTTACACCAAGATTGAAGTGAAAAAATTACAACTTTCTGTTTGAAAAATGTAGCTTTTTTAATTGTGTTGTAAACAATCAGTAAGTAATCAATGTGAATTTCATCGAAAGAGATAAACTAATTATGTTAGATAATAACTATGTAAAATAAAGTCTATCAAGGTACACCTAAACTCCCGTGTGTATGATTATTGTGTGTGTATTTTTTCTAAACCAAAATATTAGAATATTATCAAGTCAAAAGTGTTGATGCTTTGAAGTCATTATGCTGAAAACTATTTATAAGCGACTTATGACAAATTTTATTCTTTCAATAACTTGTGTAAAAGATTATCAGTTACCATAGTAATATTCTAACTGTCCTGCGTGAAAATAATAAAATACCCTTTTATTTATATTCAGGGTGTATTTATTATCGTATATTTATGTAGATATTCAAAGGGTATTATGAATATTTAATGAAATTATACTAGGCTATAATTTGCTAGCTTTCTTCATGAGCATTGACAAAACCTAACTCAATTATTATAATTAATTTAACAGAATGATAATATTAATAGAAGTTGGTACCTGAAGACCTATTGGTAAATTAAAGTAGATTTATTATATTTCTTCAGGCCACCACCGTGGTTCGGATTCCACTTTAAACTGTAGGTCCTTCATTTCATCTCACAATCACCCTACCATTACACATTAGCGTAAGTGCGTATAACCCGAACGGGTAGTAAGACGCGGTGCTAATAATAATAATATTATATTTCTTAACTGTCAGAGTCTTCCAGTGTCGTGTCTTGGAGGTTTGCCAGAATATGTAGAGCTTGTCTAAACTGTACCTGTAAAACTTTCTCCCCTCTTTGTTTATCATTTGACTAAATATACGTGGGAATTAATTATTTTATTTGATACCTGCCCAACGAGATATCTACTGAATGATTGAATAATATAGAGGCACACTAGTTCAACCTACTCTAGAAACATTTCACACCACGCCACTGTCCACCTACATCGTGTGGCACAGTCTTAGGAAGAGTTTTACCTGGAAAACTTCGACGCTCGAGTAAGACATGAACCTCTAAATCAAAACGAGTGTATTTATTTTTAAAAGTTATTTACCCTTGTGTGTTCTTAATAGATTCATAAATATTAATTTAACTTAATTGCTTCTAAATATGTCAACGACTTTATTTTCTTTATTTATCAGTAGCCATTTGGGTTATACGAATACATTACTTTTGCTGATATAATAGGGATGAATAATAATAATTGTAGATGAAATGTACCCACATCTACGTGGAGGAAGATTGTGAAGCTATTTAGGTTAAAATACTCTAAATAATCCTGAACGGTATTTGAGCCCCCATATCCCATCAATGGCAATATAGTCCAACACGAGTGTGATGCAGTAGACCACGCGACCACCGATGGGAGTAATATGTGTAAAATCAAAGTAAATTATTTGACCCACGTTTTAATTTACTCAGAATGGTTTATATAAAAAAATATCAAAGTATGAAACACAGCAGCTCAATTAACATTGCATAGTTATTCACAAAGTGTTTAGTTACAGAGGTTACAGTTTTACATAAAAGCAAAGGTCAGCTAAATTTTTTTATATAGATAAAATGGGATCCAATAAAATGGTTCGTTACCGAGGTTAAAACACAAAAACACGTAGGTGCGCTACCCACAATGTTTCAATAGCAAAGGTCAGTAAAAAAACTCCCCCAACTTTTCCTAACAATTTCATTAGAGCTGGCCCACATAGTCGTGTTGGGAACACCGCAGGGGATTCCCTCACTAATATTTATGTGTCCAATAGTGGTAATTGTTAGGCCCGTGGTCTGACATTGGATGATCAATATTGGCAGCGTGGATCAGAACAGTGTTGTGCTACAAGGGCCTAAATGTACTTACCCCATCTGACATTTAGAAAAGTTGCTATAACTACTTTCACGCAATCATTCTTCAGGTCATTCTACAGACGTCACTTTTAAATATATATTGTCAACACCTATGAAATAAAAATAAAAATAATAATAAATACAGGTCTATAAACATTTGCATAAAAAATAGATTCGTGTTTTTTAAAAGGCACCTCTTTGAAGATGTACAAAATCAACTAACTGTTTTGATGAGTATAAATAAAATCTAGAGTATTTTGTTATATTATCATGATTCTATATTAATTATCTTCATTCAAACGATTAACACAAGCTAAGAATGATTAAATACGAGGATGCCTTTTTTCTTTTGGTCATAATATCATTCTGGAGGAAGAAATAATGATTGAGTTGAAGATAACACCACTCTGAAGGAATAAATAATGATTGAGTTGAAGATAACACCACTCTGAAGGAATAAATAATGATTGAGTTGAAGATAACATCACCCTGGAGGAATAAATAATGATTAAGTTGAAGATAACATCACCCTGGAGGAATAAATAATGATTAAGTTGAAGATAACATCACTATGGAGGAATAAATATTGATTGAGTTGAAGATAACATCACTATGGAGGAATAAATATTGATTGAGTTGAAGATAACATCACCCTGGAGGAATAAATAATGATTAAGTTGAAGATAACATCACTATGGAGGAATAAGTATTGATTGAGTTGAAGATAACATCACCCTGGAGGAATAAATAATGATTAAGTTGAAGATAACATCACTATGGAGGAATAAGTATTGATTGAGTTGAAGATAACATCACCCTGGAGGAATAAATAATGATTAAGTTGAAGATAACATCACCCTGGAGGAATAAATAATGATTAAGTTGAAGATAACACCACTCTGAAGGAATAAATAATGATTGAGTTGAAGATAACACCACTCTGAAGGAATAAATAATGATTGAGTTGAAGATAACATCACCCTGGAGGAATAAATAATGATTAAGTTGAAGATAACATCACTATGGAGGAATAAATAATGATTAAGTTGAAGATAACATCACTATGGAGGAATAAGTATTGATTGAGTTGAAGATAACATCACCCTGGAGGAATAAATAATGATTAAGTTGAAGATAACATCACTATGGAGGAATAAATAATGATTAAGTTGAAGATAACATCACTATGGAGGAATAAGTATTGATTGAGTTGAAGATAACATCACCCTGGAGGAATAAATAATGATTAAGTTGAAGATAACATCACTATGGAGGAATAAATAATGATTAAGTTGAAGATAACATCACTATGGAGGAATAAGTATTGATTGAGTTGAAGATAACATCACCCTGGAGGAATAAATAATGATTAAGTTGAAGATAACATCACTATGGAGGAATAAGTATTGATTGAGTTGAAGATAACATTACCCTGAAGGAAGAAATAATGATTGAGTTGAAGATAACATTATTATGAAGGAAGAAAATGATTGAGTTGAAGATAACATTACTCTGGAGGAATAAATAATGATTAAGTTGAAGATAACATCACCCTGGAGGAATAAATAATGATTGAGTTGAAGATAACATCACCCTGGAGGAATAAATAATGATTAAGTTGAAGATAACATCACTATGGAGGAATAAGTATTGATTGAGTTGAAGATAACATTACCCTGAAGGAAGAAATAATGATTGAGTTGAAGATAACATTATTATGAAGGAAGAAAATGATTGAGTTGAAGATAATATCACTCGGAAGAAAGAAATAATGATTGGGTTGAAGATAGCATCACTCTGGAGGAAGAAATAATAATTGAGTTGAAGATAATATCACTCTGAAGGACGAAATAATGATTGAGTTGAAGATAACATTACTCTGGAGGAAGAAATAATGATTGAGTTGAAGATAACATCACCCTGGAGCAAGAAATAATGATTGAGTTGAAGATAACATCACTCTGGAGGAATAAGTATTGATTGAGTTGAAGAAACATCACTCTGAAGGAAGAAATAATGATTGGGTTGAAGATAGCATCACTCTGGAGGAAGAAATAATAATTGAGTTGAAGATAATATCACTCTGAAGGACGAAATAATGATTGAGTTGAAGATAACATTATTATGAAGGAAGAAAATGATTGAGTTGAAGATAATATCACTCGGAAGAAAGAAATAATGATTAAGTTGAATATAACATCACTCTGAAGGAAGAAATAATGATTGAGTTGAAGATAATATCACTCTTGGAGAAGAAATAATGATTGAGTTGAAGATAACATCTCTATGGAGGAAGAAATAATGATTGAGTTGAATATAACATCACTCTGAAGGAAGAAATAATGATTGAGTTGAAGATAATATCACCTGGAGGAAGAAATAATTATTGAGTTGAAGATAACATCTCTATGGAGGAAGAAATAATGATTGAGTTGAATATAACATCCCTCTGAAGGAAGAAATAATGATTGAGTATAAGATAACATCACTCTGGAGGAAGAAATAATGATTGAGTTGAAGATAACATCACTCTGGAGGAAGAAATAATGATTGAGTTGAACCTTAATTTGGAAAAACTCCTCCTACTTATTTGCACTATATTGATAATTTAATAGTTTTTAAATATATTTGTCATCAACTATTGACTTTAATTAGGTATATTATTTTGCATAGCAATTTTTCCAAAAACATCGTTTTTCTACGTACTATGACTGTTCAATTATTTTAACCTATTTAGTGACTGTAGGAATATTAATGTTGGCAAGGTGCTACATTTTATTCGTTGTGTGAATATTTTTCAACCTTACAAATTTTAACACAATATTATACATTTATTTGGCTATTTTCAATGTTTCTCTTTTTCATTTGTTCTAATGTTTTGTTTATTATTTAATGTTTTATGGGAAAATAAAAATTTCCCCTTTCCTTTAATTTATTCAATTTTTCATAACTTTTTACACTACAATTACTGTGATGTAATCTTTAACATTTTTTAATTTATGATCCAATCAAGCATTGTTTGTTGATTTAACAATTTATTTTATACACATAAGTATTTGTATATTAATATATATATATATATATATATATATATATATATATATATATATACATGCGTATGTATACATACACAGAGTGTCCACCATGAAACGCCACTGTACTGAACTGTATGTGCTTAAAATTTTGGAGGTTCATGGTAGACATCCTTTATATAAATATATCATATATATGTGTATATAAACAAATATGGTCTTAGGCACAACTCTCACAATAGACTCACAATAGATTGACCATCAATACTAACATTTATATTTATGTATTATATCCATATTGTGTTTTTACTCAGGCATTAAAGGGAAAATTGTTTCACTATATATAAAATGGATTTAAATAAAATTTGTTAAAAAGTTGATATAATATTATTACACTTCACTTTGTTATAATAAAAAGTCATTTGGAATGATAAAGTAATCATATCTATATTTCGGTAACGACAATAAACATTAAATTTTCAGTACAGTCCAAATCATACATCTGGTAATCTAAACTAATGGCGTTGTTCTATCTAAATAATTTTTCTTTCTCCTGATCTCACATATCACTTCCTATTTTCCCTACATTAATCTTGTGTTTAAATGGTAATTGTATGTTACAAACATATTGAAGGTCACTATTAACTTCCACTGTTATCTCTTGCCATATGATAGAACTATAATACCAATCAATGCTCACTTATTTTACCAATACCAATCAATGCTCACTTATTTTACCAATACCAATCAATGCTCACTTATTTTACCATTATATTCTAGATCAGATATTTAAAATAGATTTTGGTCTTTGAGAAGAAAAACGAGACCATAGATTGCTGATAAAACAATCGCATTTCTAGTAATTTTTAATGATATTTATGAAACAATACACGTGGGGGAGATATAATTAAATGTATATTATCCTGCTTTATACTGACTAAGCAGACATAATTCAATGCTTTATCGAACTTTACTAATGTGGAATTTCCCCTAAATGTGATTTACGATCATATATTTAGGCAAATATTGGTACATTTATTCAAGATTACACCCCTTCCTGTTATTATGTTTAGTTTTAAGTCGCTGATAAACCAAACTGAAATTAACGTTCTTAATAATAATGGTGATGATAATAATCATGATAATGCGACGCGCTTCAGTGTCCACATGGTCTAAGGCGTTACTCGCACAATATACTAGACTGTTGATGACGTGGAGCTCGTGGTTCAATCCCGGTCAGGTGTACTGAGGCTGGTTTTTCCTAAATGGTTTCCCACCTCACTTTCTTTCTCCACGCAAATGTAGGTACACTTAATAAAAATTCAACCTTCACATCCCATACACATTAGAGAGTAAATAGTTAATAAGCGTATAACCCGAATGGGTGGTAAGATGCGGTGCTAAATATAATAATAAGATTGCTTTGGAAATGTAATCACATATTTTCACAACAAAAGACCCAAATCAAATGAACTATCATAATATTAGTAAGATTATGATTATATTTGTATTTTTTGACTAGCCTTTGCTTACCTTTTTTTTCATATAATTACTTGTTTCCCATACCTGAACAGCTTGAATATATTTTCCTATTTTTTTTTTTCATTTAATTAATTTGATTTAGCACTGCGTCTTACTACCCGTTAGGTTTATACGCTTATGTACCAATTATACTAATGTTCTAGGAATTGTGAATATTGAATTTAGAAGGAGTGTACCCCCATTTGTATGGAGGGTGAGTAAAAAACTATTTGAGAAGAACCACTCCCAGTACATTTGAGCAGGCTCGAACTCTGATATTCCTGTCTTGGACAGTTTAGTCTATTGCGAGAGTTGTGCCGAAGAACATGTGGCCACCGAAGCAGGTAGGTAATTGGTTTTTAATATGTATAGTCTAAATATTTATTTCACATATATATTAATTTCATATATAATAAATAAATAAATTACATTATGTACAGTACATTATTTAGATGTATGATGAACTAATTAGTCTAGATCTGCATCTAAGTTGGTAGCGTGTCTGTCTAGAGATCTTAGGGTCCCGGGCTCAATTCCCAGTGTGGGTTTCAGTTTCACGGTATCAGATTCATGGCAGTGGTACGAGATGTTGTGTCTGTTCCAGATTTAAGTTAGTTTATAATTGGTGGGTTGATACATACTGTCGGTTCAGAAAGTGCACGTCAAATAACCCAATTTAAAAATAAATACAAACAAAGATAAAAAAAATAGATTTTTCATTTAAAAAATACTTATAGAATTGTAAGAATGGGGAAAACTATTTTAGTGAATTCACCTCATTACACCTGGCCCGAATACGAGCCCCGATCTCTAGCTACCGGGAAACTAGACCAGGCTAGACTGAAGCCTTAAATAGTATACCCACTAATGGGAAGGACAAAATGTAGCTTCAGATGAAATATGTAATTACTCAAAAATTGTATTTCAAACTCTAAACTAAGAGATTATAAAAGAGTTAACTCCTGTCACAATATTGTTATTATGATATTATTATTATTATTATTCCTGTACTTTGTTTATTTATAGTTTCTATCCATCCAAGATATCAGAATCTTACACTAATGGGGTATGAAGGAGGATGGTAAAATTGATAGAAGTGGGCTTAACCAGCATTTGCATAGAAGGAGAATGGAGATCCATGTACAAAATACATATCTAAGGAAGGATTTGTCGTCGCAATCACCGATTTGAGTAAAACAGTTTTGTTTTACCGAAACAAACCAAGAAAACTTCCTTTATTCAACGATACTAAAATCATGTGGTTTATATTTAACTGTGAAGTAAACCAAGCAACTATTTCGTATCTAGATGTAATTAAATTTACGACAGAAACAAGAACATTTTAGAAAAGTTTTGACATCTGTACGAAGTTTAAAATAGGAAATAATTTCCCAAAGGAACAGATGTAGCTTTTTCAGTTGAGAAAAGGGTTTATTTCCAAGGAGAAAAGTTTTAATTTGATTTTAATATACAAGAATTTTTTTTAAACATTTTCTATCAATTATTTTCTATTTTATGGCAAATTTAGATAGGCCTATTTGATTAAAATAGCCAAAAATAACTTTCTGTCAATAAGAACTATGACTCACAACTCTAGACACGAGAACAAAGGCATATTTTCGATTTTCTGTAGATGGGGTGGCTAGTGATTTAATCCTGGAAGGAAGTGCTGAAGTGGTTTTAATCAGGTTTTTACCAACCTTCCTCCGTGGAATTAGGAATAAATATACTCTAAATGTACAGTACCTTACTCATTCAAACTTCATTAGTATAAATATGCAGATGGCTATTGAAATTATCAATCAAAATCTGGTATATATATATATATATTTTTTTTTTTAATCCTAAATAAATAATATATTGATAAAAATATCTTACACAATGGCTCATAAGGTGGTACTTGTGGGACTAAGCCTATTATAATAGTCATACTTTAATATAAAATGTTTTAACTAAATAATACCTTTCTTAAAAGGATACGAGAGGGAAAGGGGGAAAATCACACAACAAATTTTATAACTTAGACCTCAAAGGGACACCAGGAAATCCTTTTTGAAAAAAATAACTTAAATAAGACAGATACCTCTTTTAATCATTATCTAAAGTGCATTAGAAAAGTCTCTTGATTGTTTAACAGATGGTAGCACTAACTCAATTTGGTGAAAATTATACTTTGTCTTGAAGTGACTTGAGCTTATATTTAACATGTACAGTACGTCACATATTAAATAATAATAATAATATATAAATATACATATATTCTGATTTATGTGGATGACTTAAGAGATACTGCCCCAAAGGGAAGTTATGTATATATTTACGTATATATTCTAAGAACATTTTCCAAATTTGGCTTGAAATAATGTTGAAAATTCGGTGGAGAATATATCTAAATTACTGTAAGGGATCGAATCCATGTCTTTCATTTGATATTCAAATTCACCATCTCACATATTCCACTGCCAGCCGTTAATAATAAATTAGTACGGTTGATAATTACTGTTGTGTCAATTCCTAGCTTTGCTCACTAAACATAACACAAACAAAACATACAAATGACGTTTGGAGTATGTTTGCATATTTAGTCATGAATAAATCTAAAAAAAAAAAAAAAAACTTGTTCATCGTTTTGATGTCGCAACAGTTTATGATCTACTGTAGCATTTGATAGCTGGACCGGTCATTTTATTCATGAGATCGCCACAACGCTGGTCAATATCGACACATGTCACAAACCAGGCGTGAAGGACAAACATCAAGTCTTGTAGGGAATTGGCACTTTTTGATGCGGATCCAAAACACACAGATAAAAGCTGTTGGGGGGTGGGTTATTAATACTTTTTTGAAGGTGTTAAGAGTTTTCTCTTGATGGGTTGGCTGTGTGGGTAGTAATACTACTATAAAGCCACACGGTTGACTCACTCACTGACATTGTTTACCAACTTCCAGATTAGCTAGAAACTCGAAATTTGGTAAACTTATAGCTTCTAGCCTGAACCAACGGGAAAATTACAAAAAGATTTTTTTTAAATGTCTAACCCCCGATAAAAATTCAAAATGTCGGAGGTATTTTGTATTTAAACGGTAAGACCTATCAATAAACGGCTCTGGAATTACATTAGTTTACATCCACTTGCAAAGAAAACTCACTGGGGGACGAGCAAAGCGAATTCTATTAACAGTACTAGTTTTTGCATGATTGATTGATTGATTGGATCTGACACATATATAGCCACATGATTTGGCCAATATTAAGTTACATACCTAGTCACGTTTATATATGCAGTTACTTGTAATGGTTCCCATACCAGGATGAATATACGAAGCCAAGGGTGATCTATCAATCTTCTTCAACCTGTCAAATGGATACAGCCCCACTTTTTTCGCTTTAGATTCAGAAAATAAACACAGTATACGACAGTTTTACCATCTTGTTTAGTTTTTATCCTCTCTATTATCCCATTGGATTGAATTAAACATTAATCTGAGAACGTATTTTTAAAACTGACATTACTTACCAATGCATTAAAGAGTATTGTATCTTATATAAGAGATTTTGAAATACATAATTTCCATATTTGATATAATAAATATTATATAGATTAAAATATTTTATTATCAACCTCTTTATTCAGGTTTTTTGTTTGTTTGTTAGGTTATATAGTATTTTCCACAGAGAAAACGTTACTCCAAAAAATTATTTGTAGTCGATTTCACATTATTTTAATCCAAATAAGAAATTAAATCCGGAAATATTGAAAATAACTTTGGCATTGAAACGATCTTCTAGTAACAATAAATAATAAGGCTGACAAATAAAGGAAATTTTATAATTATTTATTTCACTACCAAAAGCGAAGGGGGTGTTTTTAGAAGTATTAAGAATTATATATATTTTAGATCTATTATGTTGCGAGTTTTATATATTTCAATTGGGTTGAAAGCCCAGTAATCTTCTGTCTTTAAATGTTCATTTATTTGTGTTTTTTCCCTGGTTACTTGGAAACAAATACGGATAGTGAGGGGATAAGAGTCCCCCCCTTCCCTCAGGACTATTGCTCTCCCAGTAAGGAAACCCTTTTAGTTCTATTTTTGTGTCATTCGGTACAGAGTTACTTCCCCACGAGGGCCCGGCAATATTTGTATATGTACCTCAATTTTCATAGAAGGGATCAGACGTTTTAAAAATTTTACTAGATCAAGTTTCACGCAATAATATGTCAAGTCATGTGATCTATAAAAACACTGTCCTTAACTCGCATCACATACACTCACACCTTAAGATTTTTAAAAAAACTGTATTCTTTTTTAAGGTTGTTCCTACATTCCCGTTCTATTAGAAATATAGTACAACTATTTGTAAATATGTTAGATGTTTACTGGTTATGTTATTACGTAAGCATGTAACCTAATTCTCAAAACCATACTCTTTCGTTAAATCATTCAATATAATAACATACGTTTTATTCAGTTGCGCGTTCAATACAAGGTTTAATAACATTTTATTTTCACCACATCACACTATTCAGTCATGCTAGTCACACATAATAACGTCATTAATTAAAGAGATAAAGGTGAGGAGGGAAGTTTATAGAAACCGCACCTGCATTAGCATGGAGACAGGATGGGAAAATACTACCAGTGTAAGCAGCAGGGCTTATAACTATGATCTCCTCGTATACTTTACCCAAATTCAAAGCAAACCTAATGACAGACTGTTTAGCCCCCACTATGGTTAGTCTGAATTAGAGTGTAGCATTGAGCTGAATCGATTGATCAAATCAAATAATTTATTATTATTAATTTAAACTACTGACTTTTAGAAGGTGTGCGTTTAACTTGAATATTTACATTTGTGACAGTTTTATTGCTGACAATAAAGAGCTGAAAACTTCAGTGTTTGAATGAGAGTATTGATGATGATAGTGATATAATAGCCTTTATTAACGAGCTATTTTTAAAACTGTGCTTAGACAAGTGTTTGCAGAAGAGCGCGTGTAGAGAGAATAAAATAAGGCGAGTGACTGTTGAAAAGAGCAAACGTAGAAGAAAAAAAAAAAAGTAAGGCTGGTAAGTAAAGTAAACATTAAACTTTGAAAAACTCCAGAGATAATGAAAAAGGTCTAAGAGAGAATTTATATTTCTTTTTCCCTTTCACTAGGATGGTGTAATATTCTGAAATATATATAAAAAAAACCATGCAGGCCTTTAGCAAAAAAAGAAAAGGCTGTTCTGTGTGCGCTTTCAGTTTTCTCTCTCTCTCTCTCGCTCATGAATATTCAAGAAAAGCGAGTGAACTAGATTGTGACGTCACCTGCCCAAGAGTGCTGTAAGGTCTGGTCGGCCTACTGTTGGCGGAGGTCAGGAGGGGCCTATTTTTCGACACGGATCAATACGCCCGGTATGTGTCCTACTGTGACGTCAGAGGATGAGTAGAGCGGAGGGATAGAGTTGACGAGGGGGGCTGCCCTTAGTAGGGTTTGAAAATAAGACCCCATGACTGAAATATAATCGTCTTAGGAATGTATGTAATATGTGTTTTAGCTTAACTTTTTATTTACCACGTAGTTAACTATTTTTCTTAAGTCTCAAGTATTGGGTTCATGCTGCCTTTGGACATCAATGAAGGATATGTATGGGTTCGAATCCTGGCAGGGTGAAAATCGAATGGTTTTTCCATACGTAATTTGTATCCATAATTTCCCCGACCAATATCCCTGCAAATGTGGATACATTATCAGTAAACAAACATCTTTATAGGTACTCTATATATTAAAACCGTTAATAGCTGGTTTAATAGGTGCACTCACTATAAAATGTGTCTATATTTTCTTTTATAACTAATTATAAACGAGCACAAACACACACCTTTCGTACTACTTTAGACTATAGACTATATAGTTAATTATATAAGGGTCTAAGTGTATACAAATAGTTTATATAGCTATATACTATTATATGAATATTAATATTGGTTTGAATAATAATTTTAATTTTGTACTTTGGTAGAAATACTCCAGAAACTGTTATAATGCTCAAGTTCTTTAAATTGAAAAATGTAACCTATACACGGGACTAGAACCCTGGACCCTTGGCTTAGTACGCCAAGAGTCCCGGGTTCTATTCCCGTGTTCAGATGTCATTTTTAAATTTAAAGAATTTTATATCTAGATGAGGCTATATCCATAACTAACAAATATAGTAGTTTTGCTATTTAATCCATCATCTTATAATGATAATTACAGTATAATATTACAGTATTAATAATAATATAAATAAATAATACACTGTTTTTTTGAGTAAACGTGATACAAAAGTTTAGTAAGTAATTTTGGTTACTTGTTCCTGTATTCCAGTTAAATAAAAATACCATTCATACTTTAATGGATAATTGCTTTTATTTGTGAATAAATTAGCATGGTATTAATGTCAGCCCTTACTTGTTTTTTTTTTGTGTGTGAAGCCGGGCAGAAGCAACTCTATTGTAAACTCGATGAGCTTTTTTTTATCAACCTTTGTTTTCCTTTTTTAAGTTTTTAATTAACAAAAAAATATAAAATTTGCATCGGTATTGTTTATCACATAGAGTGAGAAAGTAAATAATTAATAATGAAGCCTTGAAGAGACCATAATTTCATCTCAGAAATTGAATGTGTAGACAAAACCTACCTTAAAAAAGATTACTAAGTTTAGATCTTCTCTTGTAAAACAAAGGAAAAAATTAGCTTAAAATATTTTATTAAATATAATAATAAAGTAAATTAATTATACCTTACCAGGGTTCGAACCAAAGTGTCTCAGGTTTGGTTGAACATAGTAAAAGAAACAAAGCCTATCCTATGGTTGTTGTTATTGAAGTTTTATACTCGGATTTTCTTGTTGTCTATTGGGCTTAAAGAAATAGACAAAATACTATTTATATTAGAAAACCACTCTCCAGCTATTTTAATCAATGGCTTTATTTAATTGACAACTTATTCTGTATTGTTATATTAAAACCTACTTTACTTTTACACTTTAATATCGAATATTTTAAATCTTTTTTTACAAAATCACTTAAGTTTTCTATAATCTAGTGAAACGTAAGTATTTGAGACTGAGCATACATCATCTTAACGTATAGGACGATCCATCTTAAAACGTAAATATCTTACCATCTGAGAATATAAACTGGAAGTTTTTTTAAAAAAATATGTAAGTTAAGAATGGAGCTGGTTTTCAAATATTATCAGGCTGAAAATTAAATTATTTTACATGATAGCCATGTTGAAATAACTAACGTCTTCTTATTTTTTAATTTATAAAATTGGGTATATAATTTTGAGGTCCATAAATCTTTGTCATCATGAAAGAAAAATATTGGAGGAGACTTTCAATTTAAAATACAAATTTCAGATATAATAAAATAAAATTATATTTATATTTTGATCTTTCAATCTTCAAAAAACATTTGGCCAGTAGCCAATTGTTCTTTTTTGTAAACGAATTGTGTAAAGTAACAGCACTGTGCCAAAAACTAATAGAATCTTTAGTAAAGTTTGTATTCCTTTATTTAATTACCAGACTACATACACGCAACGGTGGGCACGTGGACTAAATGTCTGGTACATCTAATAATGTTTACATATGAAGGTAAGGTCTAAGTTAGAATCCCAGTCAGATGTGTTGGGTCTTGATTAACGTTGATAGTTTCCCACTCTCCCTCCACGCTAATGTGAATACATTTTCCTCAAAATCCTACCTTCTTTATACCTATCCCACTAGTATGATAAAAACGGGTATATACCGGATGGGCAGTAAGGCGTGGGGAAATAACCCAACACTTACTCTTAAATTCATAAAATACATAATTATTTGTAGTAAGGAACAAAATATATTCTATTAGATAAGGATAGATGTCAAATTAAAAGATATGAAAAAGATAGAAATTAGATTATTAAAATAAATTATATTGACAATATTAATTAAGTGTATTATTTATGAAGAGTCAATGGACTGAGTGGCAAAGTTGTTTACAACAGAAAATCAATTACAATCAATAATTGTGAGTAAAAAATAAATTATGTAATGAGAAAAAGTTTTTAATTAGGTTAAAAGTAATAAATTGAACCATTAAAAACACATTAAAAATGTGAGTCGAAAAAGTACATATACAATAAAACATATTAAAATACATGTGTTATAGACAATTAGTTAAAATAAAATAGGGTGTATAATATTGATAAACAAGATAAAATTATGGTTAGAAATAGAGTTCCATAGAGAATTGAGCCTAGGCTTGCATAAAAGTTTTTAGTTGGTTTGTTATAAAAAATTTTTTTTAAATTATTCTATTCAGGATTTTATGTAATTACATTTTAACAACCCATAAATATATTAAGACAAGTGTAGATGAAATATGGGATAGTATAAATGAAACTTAATATAGTGTAATAAGATAAAAGTCAAATGACACAGATTGGAATTTTGTGAAAACAAAGAAATTTTTTTTTATATATAAGTTGAAATCTATTCTTATCTGGGAGAATTTGAATTCCCTTGTTCCTTGAGAATGGGGGTTGTTTAATCACAATTCCGACATGTTTCGGCGCTCGATGGCACCATCCTCAGGTCATAGATGAATCCTGAAATGAGTTCTTTACACGAAGAATCGAGTAGAACAGTACAGTTCTACTCGATTCTTCGTGCAAAGATTCACCAACTAAAAACTTTTATGCAAGCCTAGGCTCAATTCTCTATGGAACTCTATTTCTAACCATAATTTTATCTTGTTTATCAATATTATACACCCTATTTTATTTTAACTAATTGTCTATAACACATGTATTTTAATATGTTTTATTGTATATGTACTTTTTCGACTCACATTTTTAATGTGTTTTTAATGGTTCAATTTATTACTTTTAACCTAATTAAAAACTTTTTCTCATTACATAATTTATTTTTTACTCACAATTATTGATTGTAATTGATTTTCTGTTGTAAACAACTTTGCCACTCTGTCCATTGACTCTTCATAAATAATACACTTAATTAATATTGTCAATATAATTTATTTTAATAATCTAGTTTCTATCTTTTTCATATCTTTTAATTTGATATCTATCCTTATCTAATAGAACTTACTCTTAAAGGCTGAACTAAAGGTCTAGTGATAAAATGGGGTTTTAGGAGGAAATGCACTCGCATTAGGGGAGATACCACATAAATGAAGAACGTGCATAATACAACCTCTAGTGTCCCTGTATGAGACTCAAGCTTTGACCTTGAATAGTAATATATTTTATAGCGCAACCTATCATTGCTACCAGTTTAAGTAAAATACTTAAATATCTTGAGGGGAAATAAATAAATAATCTAAATTCATACTCATCCACTACTTCATTTTTTATCACCCCACATTAATAATTGTTCAGGTTAAATGCATTTATAGTAATTACTCTAATAGGGTAGGGGTGTGTAAGGAAGCACTTTAAAGTTAATCTGCCAGCATTTGCTTGAAAGATGAATGGAAAATTATTTAGGAAAATAACACCTCAGTAGACCCAATCAGGATTCAAATACTGATATTTTAATCATCATTGTAAGGCCAAACTAACGATATAGTGATGCCCTAGACCATTCAGCCATCGAAGCGGGTATCATTTTAATTAATTAGCTAACTAATACATTACTATACAAATTATATTATCTTTATAAACACTTGCTTGGGTGTTTCTAGCTAGATAACATTTCCGATTTGAAATCGTTTAAGTTATTTACTAACTTTTAACAAATCAAGTCATTTTTAAAAATTACTAAATAAGAGTCTTGCAAACATAATATTACTATTACTATAGGATAAGACTTGAAATGCATTTTGATTTATGTTTTAGCATAAGCCATAGTTAAAATTATAATAGCGTTCTTTTTAAAAAATAATATATTCCTACACCCCTTTTAATTAATTGCGAATTATCACTAATGCAGTGATTCATTGTGATTTACTTGTATGTTACTTTTTGACACAGGAAACCACCACTCACTCACTCCAGCCTTAAGGTGGGGATTTAGGGGACGTGAGAAAATAACAGTGTCTCTGCAGTTTTTATGGTAAAACTTTTTTTTTGGCTAATATAAATAAAATATTGCTTCAATGCAAACACATAGTTAAATTTTCTTCATATGTTAATATACACAGTTATTGAATATCTGTCATGAGCATAGCACCTTTAGATGAAATACTTTTTTTAATGAAAAGAAATGTGTTCACTAAATTACATGATACCCTTGACAGATATTAAACAACTGTCAAGGTTACCATATACAGTAAATTAAACTATGTTTCTATTAGAGTGGTGACCTGGTGGTCTAGGGGTAAGGTGTCAGACTTCTATGCTGGCGGCCGGGGTTCAATCCTCGGTCCCGGCAAAGATTTATCTGATTACCAAACCCTTCCTTCACCTCTGACAAGACGTTTATTAATCACAACTTGTGAATGTGGGGAATGCCAGGCCTCCACCGTGGTTCGGATTCCACGTTAAACTGTAGGTCCTCCATTTCATCTCACAATCACCCTACCATTACACATTAGCGTAAGTGCGTATAACCCGAATGGGTAGTAAGACGTGGTGCTAATAATAATAATCTACTAGAGTGATATTTGATTTCTTTTGACAAAAAAAAAATGTGTTGTTTGCTATAAAATCTGTGGCATTTTCTCGCGTTCCCCATAACCTCACCTTAAACGTGTATATTTTGCCCCTAGAGTATAGCATATGAAACATGTGCTGATTCTTAGCTATTGAGAAAAACTTGATGACTAGATTTCACTTAGCAAGCCCTCTGTTTTCTAACATATATCAGCACTATTGAACGCATTGACCTAAAGGAAGTTGCTGTATTAGGTTATTAATTAGTCGCTGGATAAACGCAATCAAGTTACATATAACTCAGGATGTGCTCTAATTGCACCATCAAAAATGTATTTAGGAAATATTTGTTGTTATCCAAATTGATCATGATTGGTCTAATTGATTTCTTTACAACTGCTCAAATGTGTCGGGTTTGGTACGCAAAGGTGTAACAATACAATTAATTGGCTAGTCGTAGGGGACTATATGTAGAATACTAGCTAATTACCAGTTATTCGTACTGGATGTGTTTATAAAACGTATCAAATGTTAAAATTAGATGTTAATATCCATTTTAAAGTCATTGTAAACAGATATAAGAAGTGTATTTTATAGTTGATTGAACCTGTAATAATATTTAATTATAAAACAATGTAATAGATGTTATAAAGCCAAGCTGGTCACTTGAATTAGGTTTCCAATATTTTAGAATCTAGAGATCTGTACGGGATAAAAAGTAGTGTTATATAGCTTCAATTTTATTTCAAGATGGTCGTCATATTTAATCTATAGCAAAAAGCCTTCCAAAGTTGTTTTTATGAAAATACGATAAGCAGAATCTGAGGACAGTCGTCGTGTTTTGCAACCTCAATCTTGAAACAAAATCGTGGACTTACATTTTAATTAGCCTTTATACTAACCGAACCTCGTAGCTATGTTCATACAAAATTTCAGCACAATTTGGCGCGGTGGTGTGAAATCATAACAGGGACATAACAGAGACAACACATAGACAAACTCATATTTATATAGGCCTATTAATAAGATTGAGTCCTAAGCTCGGTTTTAAAGCCTATCTTATGCGTTTGAATTATTAAATGTAGTTTGCTACAAGTGTTTAGTACCATAAATATTATTTCTTGAAGAGCAAATTTTCCACTTTCCTACAGCCTTACACCCCCCTCCCTGCACCCCCCCCCCCTCCATAGAGTGTGTCATTTGGTTTGTAATATTACTATCCAGATTTATACACAGATGGTAAAAATAAGAGCTACTTTCTCCAGTACTGACCATTATAGACTCTCTGGTTGGATTTATGGGTTTTAAATAGAGAATTTGGGAACTGTTCCAGCATTCGTATAGAAAAGATGGAAAATCACATAATTTAAGTAAATGTCATCAGATCAGATTATCTGGACCAAAGCCCAAGCTCTTGAGCCAGTGCTTCTAACAGCTCATCCAACCATACATGAGTGTGTTATTAAGTCCAACTTCTTAATAGTCTTATGCTTCAGGTTTCAAAACATGGAAGGGCTAAAAATATATTTATATGAAAACTGGTTCGTTTTACTTCCTTAAGTAACACAGGCCAAATGACAAAAGTGTGGGTTTTTTCAAATATAAACTGTAAGCCAGCCACTATTTTGACTGAGTCCGTACAGTTTCACTCAGAATTCTGGATTCCCATTTTTTCATGTCTACACAAATCTCATATTCAATTGCATCTCTTATGGTGACATAATTTAATAACTTGTAATATTCTTCTACAGGAGAACTTCAAATGTTTCAATAAATCATGTAAGGTAACATTCAAATAAGAGGATGAATGTTCACGATTGTGACCTGTAACTCGCAGAACAGATCCGCCGACTGTCTCAGATGTGGATATTGCTTCTGTAATCCATGCTGAGAGAAAAGGCTACAGCCGAAAAGAGACCCATACATTTCTAAAAGTCACTGTGCCCATTTTCATTTATAATCAAATCGTGTATTGTCAATTATTACAATTATAAGTATTTAAAAAAATAAATGTTGGTTAGTCTAAATTAAATTGCTTACCTCAAGATATAATAAAATCCCCACATCTCACTCCCATTTGGGTTGTATTCTTACCTTATAACAGTGTGGTAATAATAAGGAAGGATGAATTTAAAGTATTCCCGGGACAGATTTATCTGATTACCAAACCCTTCCTTCACCTCTGACAAGATATTTGTGAATGTGGGAATGCCAGGCCTCCACCTTGGTTCGGATTCCACTTAAACTGTAGGTCTTCCATTTCATCTCACAATCACCCTACCATTACACATTAGCGTAAGTGCGTATAACCCGAACGGGTAGTAAGACGGGGATGCTAATGATATAATAATAAATTAATAATAATAATAATAATAATAAATAAAAATAATAATAAGTAGTTACAGGGTGGCCCATGGAAAATTATCCCGCCTCCTATATCCAGCAAACGCCTCACTCTGAATTGGAGAGGTCAATCCCCCTCCATCCATATTGTGACATGAAGAATGAGCAAGTGAACTGCTTTTCTAGAGCTTTATTGACTCATTCTTCATGTCACAATATGGGTGGAAGGGGATTGACCTCCTCCAATTCAGAGTGAGGTGCCTGCTGGATATAAGAGGTGGGCTACTTTCCCGTGGGCCACCTTGTATAATCGTATTCACTTAAAGAATGCGTGATTAAGCGTTTTGGAACAACTAACTATATGTACAACCAAACATGGATTTGAACCTCGATCTTCCCATCAAGAGCAATCCAGCCCAAAATGAGCATAACGCACTGGACCACGTGACCACCTAGTCGGGTTATATCCAGATAATATGGTATTATTCTATAACTAACAAAAGCTTAAGCAACATGTTTTAAAAGAGCAAGGACAAATATAACCAGGGAATGTGAAAATAAAACATTATACTCGTTGCATAGCAGACGTGACCACTAATTCCCCCGCTGTTAATATAATGTGTTTGAATTGGCTCGTTAAAGAGATCAAGAAGTTCATTCGTGAGCTAAAACAAGAAAGGAAATGTATGCAATCACAATAGTTGATTATGTCCAGCTTGTGGTTAGCCTGGGATACAGTGAACCATTAAAATAATATATAGTACAGTCCAATTTTCATAGAAAGGGCCTTATCAGACCAAGAGAAATGTTACAAGACCTTCTTCATGTATTCATATGTCAAGTTATATGATACGATGCTGTGGTTTTTGATAGATAATATAAGTAAAACAGGCCTATTAAATTAGACCAATAAATTAGTAAAATGTTGCCAAAGTTGGCCCCACAAAACATTATGTTTATATTTTCAAAAGGCCCTTCCCATGAAAATTTGGCTGTAGTTATTAGTTTAGTTGCCCGTGAATCAACATTGGCAAACCCACGGCAGTGGGCATAGGGTTTGTGTGTCGATCTCATTTTGTTTGATTTAATGTTAACGGAGAGGCTGAGGTTCAGATCCCAAAGGCTTACTGAAGTGGTTTTTTTCCCAGATGGGCTTTCTCTCTCCCTCTATGTAAATGAGGGTACAATTCTTCTAAATTCTACACTCCTCATCATGAGTACACTAGAGTACATACAGCCAGTAAGGTATTGGGATATATTTGTATCCAATTTTAAAGTTTCTCTTACCAACTTTGAAATAATTGCATATTTTGGTTTTGAAAACTGCTTTGTGTTCTTTGAAAAACACAAAACAAGTCTTACTTTAAAAATAAACATTTGTAGGTATCTTTTTTTTAAGGTTTAACAACAATTGTTTGATTATACTATTTTTTCTAGCACTGCGTCTTAAAAACAGTTTGGGTTACACGCTTGGATGTAATAACTATACTATTAATTTAAGGGATAAGGAAGGCTATGTTTATAAGAAAAGTACCTGAATTTGCGTGGATGGAAATTGTAAAACTATTTTTGGAACTAACACCCGACCAAGATTCGAACCTCGATCTTCCCGTCATCAGCAGTCTAGTCTACTGCAAAATAAGCACCTTAGACCACGCGGCCACCAAAGTGGGTGGTTAAAACTAGTGTATGTTTTGAGACATGTTGAGGAAGTATTAGCTTTGGACGTTTCAGCTGTTGTTACAACAGCCATCATCTGGAATGAGTGATGAAACAAGTTGGGTGGACAAGAATTTGAGGACAATTTATAGATTTACCTTAAAATGTGGCTCACAAAACCTGTTTTAATATATTTATAGATATTTCTGACATCTTTAAAACTTTACTGTTTAATAATTTATTGTAGCTCAAACTTATACACTTTTTTTTTATAAAAGTGAACATATTGGTTGGTCCTTATAAGCAATGTTTTAAGACAATGTGACCTGGTGGTCTAGGGGTAAGGTGTCAGCCTTCTTTGCTGGGGGTCTAGGGTTCAATCCTCGGTCCCAGCACAGATTTAACTGATGGCCAAACCCTTCCCTCACATTTTACAAGACGTGTATTATCCACAACTTGTGAATGTGTGGAGTGCCAGGCCTCCACCGTGGTTTGGATCCCAAGTTAAACTGTAGGTATTCCATTTCATCTCACAATCACCTACCATTACACATTAGCGTAAGTGCGTATAACCTGAACGGGTAGTAAGATGTGAAGCTAATAAAAATAATAATAATAATAAAATAATAATATAATAATAATAATAATAATAATAATAATAAATAAAATAATAATTTAAAACAATAAGCTGTGCTATCAAATAACGTCGTAGTTGAAAAATCTGTTTAGATTATTTTAGAATTAATAAATGCAAGGTAAATTAGTTTGTAGTAATGAGCTCTAATATAATCCTTTGTTTAGAAAATACGCTTCAAGCGGCGACATTATAATACTCGTGTGTGGCCTCCACTCTATCCTACCTACATACAGATTACAACAACTCACATGTGACATATTTTATTGATATATTTTCCTGTTTTGTAATGTTGTAAATACATTTCTTGACGCAATTAAACAAATGTTTTTATTCAAAATAATCTCTGAAGATTTGTTAATTAGAAGTGTTTTGTCAACAAACAAACAATCAAACAAACAAGCAAGTATAAAAAATATGAAGGCTACAAGAGAAGAGGGGGAACGTCTTATTACACACATTTTCCTGGGAATAACTTTATTATCTCAAACCCCATAAGGACTCCAACAATACTTCCCTTCCTTTAATTAAATAATTTAAATATTTAATAAACCTATTTAAAATATAATTTAAAGTGCATAAGAAAGTTCTCAAATTGTCAAACAAATGGGAGCACTAAAGCAATTTGAACTAAAATTGGACCTTACCCCTTCCCCCCCCCCCCTGTACTTTGCATATGCTGTAAGATATTAAGTAGGACTAATTATAGTTTGACCTATCCAGGATGGAACTTTTATAAAATAGAAAAACTATTTTCGCGTCCAACATTGACGACAAATTACTATCTTATTAGTTCATAGTTCATAGGCATTAACATTAGCAATATACTGTATTGTAGTATGACAGTTATTATGACGTCATTGTTGCAGTAACTTTTATAACCATCTAAAAGTTTTATTTCTATCAAGAGTCACTGTTTAATAATTTATCAAATAAAACTTTTTCAACCAAATCGATTGATTTAAATAGTTGTATTAACTTTTTGTTTTATTTTAAAACAATTATTTTTGATTGAAGAGTGTCAATTAATTTTAAACTATCATGCCTTAAATTTATTTTTTCTCCTTATTTTTCACTAGGATTTCAAAATCATCGACCTAAATAACCAAACGAACAATTTTAAACTGTTCTTTGATATTTTGAAAATGGAGGATCGTTAACTAGTAAGCCTATGTAAATATCGTCTCATCTTTTATTTTTCTCCTTGTGTGTTTTTGTGAGTAGTGTTTATTCTGCTACTGGGAGGCTCTCTTTGTGTGCCTAAGGACGATGACGTCTATATTTACTCCCGTAATAGATCTTCAGCTTTAGACCATCTAGAGTTCATCTATATATAAGTACAGTCATAGTAAAAAATAGAAGGGGCTTCCTCCATTGCGTACAATTAGTATATTGTTCCTTCACAATAGCTATGTACTATTATTAAAATGAGAATATACTAAGAATCATTCTACATTCATCCCAAACTAAGAGGTTGAGGAAAAACACAAAAGCTCTTATTTTATGAAAATATGCTAGCAGGGATTTAGAGTAGTTTTAATATTAAATACAAGTTTTTTTATAGTCAGACAAGAGTTTGATGATAACTTATATCGACGAACATTTTATTTGTTTTTTATAGCTATAATTCAGGGTTTAATAGAAGTTTAAATAATGAGTACATCCCATATAAATCTATTAGGGTCATCATGTTTTTTCCTTGACACCCTCAAATATTGCCTTGTCACATTGACAGGTGTAGTAAATATCCTTCACTTTTAAAAGTTACAAAAATATTTCCGAAGTGTATTCATACATAATGTTTAATAATTTACTAATTGCCAGAAAACTAAACAAGGCTACCTTGAACAACCTATAGCATCAGTACGCACGTGGAAAAAGTTGTCAGTTTCATCTAGTCAGACTCAGAAGTGAAGCGATAGTGGTTGAAAACCTTTCAGACTTTCAGGGTATACTGAAATCAGTTTTATCTCCATGAATTATGGGCACAGTTCATATAAATACAACCTTCCTGTTCCATAGTTAATTATATATTTCTTAGCACCTTGTTTTATTTCTGTTCTGGATCCACGCATATGTACAGTACTAATACGCGAATGTGTTATGAATTAAAGAGGTTAAATTTATAGTAAGTGTACCTGCATTTTCGTGGAGGAAGAGCAAAAACAATTTACGAAAGAACACTCTTTGCTCACCCGATTGGGATATAAACACCAATCACAGCGTTATCGGCAGTTCAATATATTTTGAGAATGACGGCTTAGACCATAGGACCACTGAAACGGGTGCATACTAATAAATACAGAGAACTTAAATAGGTAGTAGGACGTGGTTAAAAAATGCCTTATATGACGTAGAAGCTATGCTAATAAAACTGAAAGAAATCTATCTAAAAGCCTCTCTTATTGCTCATCTCTAACCTATAGTTCTGTATTCATTCGATATAGCTTTTTCTCACTAAATTATGCACACCAGTAGTGTACACGTAAATAGCTTATTGCACCTATAAGTATTTTAATCGATGTTTTAGATATAACACATGCAGGGCTCATCCTCATTACTTAAAACGCTGGCCAGTTTTACATTCGTCTCACTTATAAACTCAAATTAAATCGAAGTTAGTATTTTAGCTGGCAAATAAAATGCTCAAATTTTACAATAAAAGCCGTGCGCTCATTATTGAACCGTTGCATGTAACGTAACGGTTACCGTAACCTCTTTGTAATGGGGATGCCCGTCCATAGTCTTCGTGTAACCAACGAGAGCTACCAGTTCAATAGTCGTCGTGTAACCAACAGAGAGCTACCAGTTCAATAGTCTTCGTGATAAGATCGCATTGGCAATATGTCTCCTTCTGGATCTCCTGAGATAAATGCTTGTGCTGCGTATATTCTTATCCACAACCTAGTTGAACACTATATTATTATTATTATTATTATTATTATATTATTATTATTATTATTATTGTTATGTTATTATTATTATATTATTATTTTATTATTATTATTATTATATATTATTATTTATTTATTATTAGCACCACGTCTTACTACCAGTTCGGGTTATATGCACGCACGATAATGTGTAATGGTAGAGTGATTGTGAGATGAAATGAAGGACCTACAGTTTAACGTGTAATCCGAACCACGGTGGTGGCCTGGCATTCCACACATTCACAAGATGTCTTGTCAGAGGTGAAGGAAGGGTTTGGCAATCGGATAAATCTGTGCCAGGACCGAGGATTGGACCCTGGACCCTCAGCACAGAGGTTTGACACCTTACCCCTGGACCACCAGGTCACCCTTTGATTACTATAAACCTCCACTTACATTCTGAGGGCCTATATTGTACAAATAAATCAGTAGCTCTGCTTTAATTTTGGATTTAAAACCTTAAACCATTAGTGGTCATTACAAAAAATTGCACTCGCTTGAATCTAACAAACTTTGAATATTTAAATAAAAATATGTTTGGGCCAAGGATTCAAAAAAGAAATACTAAATTCAGAGAAACATTTTCTGTGCATCTTTTTGAGATTTTTTTAAAAATAAATTTTATCCTTTGGATCCCACAGTACTGATTTGTTTTTGTAGATGTCAATCACATTTACTTACTTTTCATCCTCCCATTTCATTTAAAAATAAAAATTGGCACTCGTAACCGTATTTTTGGCACGAGGGAACGTACACACACAACAACAGACGTGCGTGGCATCCATAAACCTACCGATAGCTCCTTTGTGTCATGAACCTACTGCTAGCCCCTTTGTGTCCAACACCTACCACTAGCCCCGTGTCTCATAAGCCTACCACTAGTTTTTTGTGCCATAAACCTACCACTAGCCCTTTGTGTCATGAACCTACTGCTAGCCCCGTGTCTCATAGCCTACACTAGTTATTTTGCCATAATTTACACTAGCCCCTTTGTGTCATGAACCTACTGCTAGCCCCTTTGTGCCATAAACCTACCGATAGCTCCTTTGTGTCATGAACCTACTGCTAGCTCCTTTGTGTCCAACACCTACCACTAGCCCCGTGTCTCATAAGCCTACCACTAGTTATTTTGTGCCATAAACCTACCACTAGCCCCTTTGTGTCATGAACCTACTGCTAGCTCCTTTGTGTCCAAACCTACCACTAGCCCCGTGTCTCATAAGCCTACCACTAGTTATTTTGTGCCATAAACCTACCACTAGCCCTTTGTGTAAACACCTACCACTAGCTCCTTTGTATCCACAGCAATAACCGACATGCGGTGGTTCGCAGCTCGGGATATGCTCCCGGAATATGATCGAGGGCTTGGCACACAATGCGTCTACACTAAATAATTTGGTTACTGTAACCGTTACGTTACGTGCAACGGTTCGCTAATGAGTACTCGGCTTAGGCATACAATCAAGAGTTGACCTTTTATCTATAATTTCTTAGAAATTAAAATGGTTATAGTTTAATTCGGAATTATTGAATAAAAATTACCACACTTAGGCTTAGTTAAAATACATAACGTTAATTTCAATGACAAATAAATAATTAATAAATAATTTGGTATGGTTGCAAACGAAGTTTGTAAATTGCACACAGAGAGTAATTTTATATTTTTGTCAGTTTTTGCCGGTTCATTTTTGATGTGATTAAGTAAGAACAGTTCAAAGCTAACGAGGAAAAAAAGTTTCCAAGACTGTTTAACCAGTAGTTAAAACGTAAAATATTTTATTATGAAATAAAAATATACAAAATTCTATTTTTCGCTCAATTAATTAACAAATAAAAGTTTATTTTAAAACTCAGGTGAACAGAAAATATTTAAATAATTTGATTAGTAATTGTCACTCTCACCATTTCCGAGAATAATTTTTACAACAACGTTTTGAAAGAAAAACTAATTAAATTTGTTTGAACTCGTATCTATAGCTAGTAAAAAAAAGTTTAGTTACGTGGTCCATTTTAACGTAAACTTTTAGTCACAAACAATCATTTTATTTATGAAGGGGAGAGGAGGGAATATTTAGGAAGTCCTGTATCACTTTATTGTTTAATCGTTACACAAAATGTGCTTTATAAATACCCATATTATCATGTTGAAAAATGACATCAAACTTAGCTTAACCTAAGACAGCACGCCTAGTAGCACACACTCAGTTCTAGAGCATAGCTATTTATTAATTTATTAGCAGAGTGAGCCCGTGTACAATTAGTAAGCTAACTTAATTGGCTCCATTTTTAATATAATCAGGGACTTATACTATTCTGCTTAGCCATGGGGGTAGACCGCATCTAACTTAACCTAAGGTGGCAATATAACACACTAGATACAATTAGTTTTGCGAGAGAGATGGCACAATAGTGCAACTTTAGTCCAATTTTCCTAGGAAGGACTATCTGACAGCTAGGAAATTTTAATATATTTATACTGAAAGTTATGGTAATAAAGTAGTATTTTATTAATTTTACTATAAAAAATATGTTTATGTTTCCTAAAAATTCCTTCCTCCCCAATGAACTCATACGTGAATGAAGAGTATATTATTTGAAGCACAAGCTAATGGGATCAAAGGAAGAGTATATTATTTGAAGCACAAGGTCATGGGATCGAATGAAGAGTATATTATTTGAAGCACATGCTCCTGGGATCGAATGAAGAGTATATTATTTGAAGCACAAGATTATGGGATCGAATAAAGAGTAGATTATTTGAAGCACATGCTCCTGGGATCGAATGAAGAGTATATTATTTGAAGCACAAGGTCATGGGATAGAATGAAGAGTAGATTATTTGAAGCACAAGGTCATGGGATCGAATGAAGAGTATATTATTTGAAGCACATGCTCCTGGGATCGAATGAAGAGTATATTATTTGAAGCATAAGCTCATGGGATCGAATAAAGAGTAGATTATTTGAAGCACATGCTCCTGGGATCGAATGAAGAGTATATCATTTGAAGCACAAGCTCATGGGATCGAATGAAGAGTAGATTATTTGAAGCAAAAGGTCATGGGATCGAATGAAGAGTATATTATTTGAAGCACATGCTCCTGGGATCGAATGAAGAGAATATTATTTGAAGCACAAGCTCATGGGATCGAATAAAGAGTAGATTATTTGAAGCACATGCTCCTGGGATCGAATGAAGAGTATATTATTTGAAGCACAAGCTCATGGGATCGAATGAAGAGTATATTATTTGAAGCACAAGCTCATGGGATCGAATAAAGAGTAGATTATTTGAAGCACATGCTCCTGGGATCGAATGAAGAGTAGATTATTTGAAGCACAAGGTCATGGGATCGAATGAAGAGTATATTATTTGAAGCACATGCTCCTGGGATCGAATGAATAGTATATTATTTGAAGCACAAGCTCATGGGATCGAATAAAGAGTAGATTATTTGAAGCACATGCTCCTGGGATCGAATGAAGAGTATATTATTTGAAGCTCTAGCTCATGGGATCGAATAAAGAGTAGATTATTTGAAGCACATTCTCCTGGGATCGAATGAAGAGTATATTATTTGAAGCACAAGCTCATGGGATCGAATGAAGAGTATATTATTTGAAACACAAGCTAATGGGATCAAATGAAGAGTATATTATTTGAAGCACAAGCTCATAGGATCGAATAAAGAGTATATTATTTGAAGCACATGCTCCTGGGATCGAATGAAGAGTAGATTATTTGAAGCACATGCTCCTGGGATCGAATGAAGAGTATATTATTTGAAGCACAAGCTCATGGGATCGAATGAAGAGTATATTATTTGAAGCACAAGCTCATGGGATCGAATTAAGAGTATATTATTTGAAGCACAAGCTCATAGGTGCGAATAAAGAGTAGATTATTTGAAGCACATGCTCCTGGGATCGAATGAAGAGTATATTATTTGAAGCACAAGCTCATGGGATCGAATGAAGAGTATATTATTTGAAGCACAAGCTCATGGGATCGAATGAAGAGTATATTATTTGAAGCACAAGCTCATGGGATCGAATAAAGAGTAGATTATTTGAAGCACATGTTCCTGGGATCGAATGAAGAGTCTATTATTTGAAGCACAAGGTCATGGGATCGAATGAAGAGTATATTATTTGAAGCACAAGCTCATAGGTGCGAATAAAGAGTAGATTATTTGAAGCACATGCTCCTGGGATCGAATGAAGAGTATATTATTTGAAGCACAAGCTCATGGGATTGAATGAAGAGTATATTATTTGAAGCACAAGCTCATGGGATCGAATGAAGAGTATATTATTTGAAGCACAAGCTCATGGGATCGAATAAAGAGTAGATTATTTGAAGCACATGCTCCTGGGATCGAATGAAGAGTATATTATTTGAAGCACAAGGTCATGGGATCGAATGAAGAGTATATTATTTGAAGCGCATGCTCCTGGGATCGAATGAAGAGTATATTATTTGAAGCACAAGCTCATGGGATCGAATAAAGAGTAGATTATTTGAAGCACATGCTCCTGGGATCGAATGAAGAGTATATTATTTGAAGCACAAGCTCATGGGATCGAATGAAGAGTATATTATTTGAAGCTCAAGCTCATGGGATCGAATAAAGAGTAGATTATTTGAAGCACATGCTCCTGGGATCGAATGAAGAGTATATATTATTTGAAGCACAAGCTCATGGGATCGAATGAAGAGTATATTATTTGAAACACAAGCTAATGGGATCAAATGAAGAGTATATTATTTGAAGCACAAGCTCATGGGATCGAATGAAGAGTATATTATTTGAAGCTCAAGCTCATGGGATCGAATAAAGAGTAGATTATTTGAAGCACATGCTCCTGGGATCGAATGAAGAGTATATTATTTGAAGCACAAGCTCATGGGATCAATGAAGAGTATATTATTTGAAGCACAAGCTAATGGGACCAAATGAAGAGTATATTATTTGAAGCACAAGCACATGGGATCGAATGAAGAGTAGATTATTTGAAGCACATGCTCCTGGGATCGAGTGAAGAGTATATTATTTGAAGCTCAAGCTCATAGGATCGAATAAAGAGTAGATTATTTGAAGCACATGCTCCTGGGATCGAATGAAGAGTATATTATTTGAAGCACAAGCTCATGGGATCGAATGAAGAGTATATTATTTGAAACACAAGCTAATGGGATCAAATGAAGAGTATATTATTCGAAGCACAAGCTCATGGGATAGAATAAAGAGTAGATTATTTGAAGCACATGCTCCTGGGATCGAATGAAGAGTATATTATTTGAAGCACAAGCTCATGGGATCGAATGAAGAGTATATTATTTGAAACACAAGCTAATGGGATCAAATGAAGAGTATATTATTTGAAGCACAAGCTCATGGGATCGAATAAAGAGTAGATTATTTGAAGCACATGCTCCTGGGATCGAATGAAGAGTATATTATTTGAAGCACAAGCTCATGGGATCAAATGAAGAGTATATTATTTGAAGCACATTCTCATGGGATCAAATGAAGAGTATATTATTTGAAGCACAAGCTCATGGGATCGAATGAAGAGTATATTATTTGAAGCACACGCTCCTGGGCTCGAATCAACTTCCCTTGGATCCACATCCAGCCTCTCTAGACCACTCCAGGGTCGCAACTGTCTCTCTTTCTCTCTCTCTCCCTCCCGTGAAATAATCCCACCTGACATGTTTTATAAATGGACTGTACCAACCATCCGGATCAGCGCTAATTCCCACTCATGTTAACAAAATTATTCACGTGTTCGAGGAATTATTCATGACAGAGTTGGTAATGGGCCGCGATGCAATCAGCTGTGACAATGGTGAGGTCGCTCCAGTGAGTCAAGGGATGGTAAACTCTTACGCAAGTGCCAGAAAAGGCGAATAAATTCTTTTCAAGAATGGACGTATCTGAAAGCTAGAAAATTTACTAGTAATCAAGTAATGTGAATTGCAGCTGTCAATTTTAATATATATTATTAATATCTATAAGATGACACTAGCAATGTAGTAAAATGTTATCAATGTGTACCATAAAAGAAACATGTCCATATTTTCTAAACAGTGCTTAAAATGTCCATTCGCAAGAAAATAAAGGTATATTTAGAGTGTGCTATCAGAACGAGCTGATTATAGCGTCACACGAACTATAAGATAAACCAATAATTAATTTAGTTTGTAATTCTTTTTAGTTTGTGTTTGTATTTCGTTTGTAATTAGACTAATTACTATAGAACAAAAACAAAGTATAGTTCATTAGCATTCTTGATCCCTGTAAAGTGGTGTATCCTAGATTGAAAATATTTTGAATCATTAAAGGGGGTTTCAGGGAAGCCAAGCCCCTCTAAAAATATTGGGTATTCAGTTAATCCCACGCTCGCATTGGTGAATATGCGGACTAAACGTCAGACTCTTTTGGATTGGTTTTTGGGTAACGGGAAGTTTGGAGTTTGGATGGGTGTACTGAAGATTTTTTCCAAAGTGTTTATCCTTTCTCCTTTCACGAAAATGGGCGCACATTTTATCTTCAATATATCCCTCTCCTCTCTACCACTTTAGTGTAATTAATTGCGAATATCTCAGACAGGTGCTACAATGTGGTTCAAATAAAAAAGTCTGTTTCTAAACAATATTTTGTTTCAGTGAATTTGTTTAGAAGCCAGTCTAAAACTATATTTAAACTATTTATTTAATATCATGATCAAAAATATACATTTAAATTAAAATTTATTTTAGTATGGATAGTTTCTGTTTAAAAATGTTAACTTTTAAATATTTATTTATGGCGGGGATGTGAGGGTTGCGAGAATGGGTAAGTGTATTTGCAGTTTTTATAGAAAAACTTTTTTTTTGGACAAATTAATAAAATACTGCTCCAGTAGAAATATAAATTTTAATATTCTTTACACGGTGATATCAACAGTTGTTGAATACCTGTCATGAGCATGGTGGCATTAGATGAGAAACATTTTAAATGGAGAGAAAAAAATTGTCATTAAAATGTAGGATATGCTTAGTAAATATTCAAAAACTGTTAATATCACCTAGTGAAGAAAATTAAATTCTATGTTTCTACTATTTTATTTATTTTGATCAATAAAATATTTTGCTTTAAAAACTGCAAAAGTATTGCATTTTTCTCGCGTTCCCTCTATCTCCACCTTTAAACGTTATCAATCTTTTTTTTTACTTTACTTTCTATATATTTATTAAAAGTGTTATTTATTAGTTAGTAATCTTTCAATGAACATTTCATTGTACTAGAATGTAATGTTAATCAGTAATTATAAAGTTTACTCATTTATTTAAATGATGATCGTAGGTATTTTAAAATGATACATTCTGTAAAGTGTATTATTATAACTACGAGGCATTATATTAATAATCAACTTCAAACATCAAATATCATTTATTATTTTTTCACAATAATTGATGTTTTTTGAGCTATTTATCGCCACGTCTCAATAACAATCAAAGCTATATGCATTTAATACACATAATAGGATAAAAATGTGGAAGGTAGAGTTTAGAGGAAATGTACCCTCTGATCCGTCAAGGAAGAGTAGGGGGTCCTTTAGGAAAATCAACTGCTTACATCTAATTGGTGTTTGAACATCGAACCCCCAGCCACCAATAAGCTAAAGCCTGGGACAGACATCTTTTTCCTCACTCTCACGTGTTGGTGTATTTTATTTACTATGTCTCGAATTCTATATAACATAGTATGAAAGGTTATATAACAATCACTGAGAAATAACAGGAATAATTTAAAATAATAATTATTGGTTAAATTATTAAAGACCGTTCCTTAAATTTCTTATAACGAAAACGTTATTCATTCACCTTCTCTTTCATAGCTCTTAACACAATTCCTTAAACTTTCAAACCAATTGAACGAGATATAAAACAACTTAAATATTAAATAAAGAGATGGTTATATGATTCCAACCTGAATCTACGTCAAGTGCCGGTGTGTCTCGGGTAGAGGGGGAGGTTGGATGGGTTTAGAAATGGTGGGTACTATAAAACCTACTTATATGTTTGTTCTCAAAGGCTTTCACTAACAAGCTTACTATTCTCAACTCTCAAAGGGATATCATCCAATAGGCATGTCCCATACCTCCATATGAAGTGTATTCAGAATTGGTTTACGAATATTCATCCATGTTTTATACATAATGTGCGTAGACGTTTGGTTTATTTTAATAATCGTAGATGAAGCAATTATCTTTTTTTTTACCACCACGTCTTACTACCTGTTCAGGCTGTACTCGTATATGATAATTACTCTAAAGGGGTAGGGATTAGGAAGAAAGCATTATAGAGGTGATAAACCTGCATTCGCATGGAAGAAAAGTAGGAAACCATTTAGAAAAAGTACTCTAAGTAGACCCAACCATGATTTAGACCTTGATCTCTTTTTTATATGCAGACAATTCTCGAACAGAGAGTGATGTCTTAGACCATTTGGCCAATGACGTGGGTAAACCAATATAATCAAAGTCGAATACACAGCTCGTCCAAAAATATACGTTTAGGGCTTATGAACCCTCCGTTTACCCTAAGAGGTAAATGTTTGATTTACCCGCCTCGGTGGTTGCATGGTCTAAAGCGCTAATCTCGCAGTAGACTGGACTGCCAATGACTGGGAGATTGAATTTCAAATCTTGGTCGGGTGTACTGAAGGGGGTTTTTCAAAATTGTTTTTTCACTCTCTCTCCAAGAAAATGCAGGTACACTTCCAAAAATATAGCTTTCGTAATCCCTAAAACTATTAGCGTGACTGAGATGAGGGGATTTTAGTGAAAATATGTAGTCTTAGAATGAATAAACTCCCGGACAGCTCGGCGATTACAAAGCTAGTGACAAAGCCTTCGCTCGACAAAAGGTATATGTACTGAAGTATTAGTTTCTAGAACATTCCTTGAGTAAAGGGATGCAGCCATCTTTGTACCACTCTCTTACTCGATTTCTGAGAAGATTTCACCTGGGTGGCCAAAAAAGAGAGACAGAAGAATGTTGCACCACGTTGACATTTACTATTATTATTATTATTATTATTATTATTATTATTATTATTATTATTATTAGCACCGCGTCTTACTACCCGTTCGGGTTATACGCACTTACGCTAATGTGTAATGGTAGGGTGATAGTGAGATGAAATGAAGGACCTACAGTTTAACGTGGAATCCGAACCACGGTGGTGGCCTGGCATTCCCCACATTCACAAGATGTCTTGTCAGAGGTGAAGGAAGGGTTTGGTAATCAGATAAATCTGTGCCGGGACCGAGGATTGAACCCTGGACCCCAAGCACAGAAGTCCGACACTTTACCCCTAGACCACCAGGTCACCCGACATTTACTGCTAAAGATATTGTTAAATAATAGAATTTTTAATACAATCACGTTAAATCAGATCTTGTTATCTATAGATAAATAAAAATTATATATAAAATAAAATCACTATACAATTTTGTTTTAATTAAAAAAAATAACGTTACACTTATTTAGAGGTATCATATCACCCCTTTTCTAAAGTAGAATAAATAAAAACGCAACACTATTCGACGGTTGAGCTGTATTACGAACCTATGTTAGGTGTTATCCGTGGAGTGAGGCGAGCTCTCATAAACATCCCATAATTTATAGGAAATACCATAAAATTGATTTTAAAACTATTTCAAAATAATTTAATTCAGCAAGTTTGGAAAAATCAAGTGTTGTAGATAAAGAGTAATCATTCATCAACCTAACTTTACAAAATACAGATTGTTCGAGAATCAATAGCAGGATTTTCCACCAAACAATTTAGTTTTTAGCTTTAACCAATTTCAATCCATATTATCTGTGAAGTTTAAACTGACCTCTGTGCCTCAGTATTTGAAATGCTATGGAATGTCAGACCAGAATTGTTGATAGAATTCCTCTAACTATTTATGGAACACACTTTTCCCTCCATATTTTGTTGATGTGAAACATGTGTTTACTGACATTGGAATTGGGAGACTTGGTGAACTAGGTGCGTGATTGTGTTTGCCCCTGCTCCGAGATAATGGATGGCAATGCATTGTGCTAATGGTTGATATATAATCATGCCATATGCCATCATTGACAGGTGAAACAAACAGAAGGTTTGGCACAGCTCCAAACAAGCCACACTGACGTGCTCAATTATGACACACGGGCTTTTATTCTGTTCAAATCTCGGCAGGCAGCCCCGTAGTCACGGAGGGGTGTCCATGGGATCCGGATACCCCGGTAAATTTAACGAAAGATAAAAAAAAATGATCTCTTTTTTGTAATTTTTACACTTTCAGTGGCCTAACTATTCAATCTAATCTCTCAACAACAAGAGAAGTGGAACGGCAAGAAACAACCTGACACACCAAATGGGATTATTTATTATTCAGTATTTACAGGCCCGGTATCTTACAAACTTGAAATCCGAGCCGTTTTCCCACATAATTTGAACTTTATTTTTACACTTACAATTTGAGTTTCCTTTTAAACATTACAACACAGATTTTGGCTCTTAATTTAATTGAAATTCAACTACCCCTAGTTCCATTTGGTCCACCCCAGGTATAATACGCCCCCAGTACCCTCCCCCACTGGGCACTCCACAGTGCTCGGGATTTCACCTCCGAGTCCACGAAGCGCGCAGCAGAGGTGGGAATCCCCATATCCCCACGTGGGGAGGCGCCCTATCGGAGTTGGTGCCCCACCTACTTTATAGCCCCCACGTTTTCACCCTTAATTCCATCCTTGGCAGTTGCATTTCCTAATCTACCCCCTACCTAGTTCGCCCCGTCCCTAATTTAGCTATTTTAACTACTAAACTAAGCTAAACTAAATTAACTCAACTATTATATTCCCATTCCTGTGGGGGAATTGAATCACCCCGATGGTACCAGAGGGCTGCAGGGCAGCCGCCTTTCTCCATCTTGACTCTGAGGGCCCATCAACAACAATCCACCTCTCTTGTTTCCAAGGTGGTGGGTCATACGGTGCAGGGTACTCTTCAGCGTTAATATTTACTCCACAAACTTTTGTTCAATGAGATTATGTCTACTATGGATGCATGCAATAAGCACTTACATCCGACCATCCGACATCTGCTATGTGCCCTAGCTACCTTACCTGTGTCAATGGCTGAGATTGAGAGGTAATTTTACTCATTGGAAAGGATTAAGACCTACTTAAGAAACTCGATGTGCAGTGAACGATCGACTGGCCTAGCACTGATGTCCATTCCCTACCCAATGCCTTTCACACCTACGGACGTTTTGGATACCATGGCCAAGAAAGCTAAGAGAAGATTACTATTGTAAAAGTGATAGTAGTAGTGCATGAACACTTTTCCATACACATCGTAATTTTACTATTTGGACTTGGTTAGTTACCTTTAATTATGTTGATTTAATATAAAAAATTCATCTAGCAAATTTGTTACGTTCTTCTTTTCCAACAGACCCAAAAAATATGAATTTATTGACACCGTAAAAACGTTTCATTTAAGATTTTAAAAACTTTTAATTATAGTCAGAATTATTGGTGCTCACAAAGAGTCAGGGTGGGTGTAGCATAGCATTGGAACACCCCCCCCCCCCAAATTAATTCCTGTCTACGTGCCTGCGGGCAAGTGAAATGAGTGAGTGAGGATTAACATTTTACATTTTCTTTAGTTTTGCCATCCTGTTTATGCACTCCCTTGAATAATATCATCCTTATTTTGGGATGAATATCAGCTCACTGGCTGAAAATAATTGTATTTATAGGAATGTCCTCACCACGATATGACGTCTGGTTCAAGATCTAAGATATTATCCGTTCTACGTAAGGTAGGATAGAATAAATGGTGGGAGTGTATATCAGTGACAGCTGAAAGAAGGGTCTTTACTGAAAACATTGGCTGAAAGTATTATTAGAATCGTTTGATAACACTTTTTATTGATAGTATAGTATTACTTAGCTTAGTAAGATTAGGAAGGAGGATTAGAATACTAGAAGACTCGAAGGAAAGAATAAAATTCTGTGAGCTGAAGGACGAGGCAGAAGTTTAAGTTCACTGGCAAAAAGAATGGATTTGTCATAAGACAGAACACTTAATAATAATAATAATAATACTTTATATACACTAATTAATTTGGTATATATTGACATTAGTAGCTTTTAGCCAATGTTCAATAAATAACATTCTTTTGGCTGTCACTTATTTCCACTCCTATCGTGTATGGGGTATAGTTAGGATACGTATCGCCCAAACAGCTAGTAAAATTTCATGCACTGAAAAGAGTGAAAAAAATCATTAAATGACTTCATACTATCGGCGGACTATTTTAAACCTATTCCAGGAGAAACCAAACAGCCAGACTTCAGATATAAGATTATTAAAATATTGTTAAAGGTGATAGACCCAGTATCACAATGATATTAAGTATGATTTTGGTTGGAAAAAAACTATATATAGGCCCTATATATATATAATGGATCTCTTTGAAAACAGAAATTGATTGTCATGCTGTGGATGATCAATAGATTAATTAGTATTTTAAAATAATTTGGGATAAGCAATTCAAAGGAAAATATTTTGAGTGGCCACCATATTGAAATGAATTGCCAAATTGAAAAATCATGTAACATTCATTTATCTTAAATTCTTTAATTCTTCGTTTAGCTTGAATTTTCCCACTATGGTATAACCTATAAGATGAGTCCACAGTGTAATTCGTCAAGATAAACTGGGTTTGCATATATTGTTTGGCTTAAGGCCCTGCCTACCCATAAATGCACGGTTCTAAACAAAATAATTTAGAACAAAATATATTTAATAATTCAACCTTGTTGTTTTTTATTTATTATAGTAACATATCTGGGCATCTTTCATAATTATTATGGAATTTTCAAACCATGCTAAAAATAGTTATTGAAATATTTTCATTAAAATGTTTCCATTTCAATGCATTTTAAATGGGAAAACAAAAATTATTAATGGATTTATTTATTTTCTTTGCACAATTAAGCTAGAGTGTTTGTTTATAACATACTATTTAATGAATAATTTCTTTTTCTTTTTAGACATATTTTTTAATTTGGGTTAGCTTCAATAATCACGACGATATTGAGCTCTAACGACTACCAAGTCGACTCTCTAGTCAAAATACATGGTTTTAAATACAACTTTTCCTTCTGCAACTAGTTGTCATAGCTGATAATAGGTGCCGTTAGTATGATCATTACCCATTTACAAGCTAGTATCATTTTTCAAGCGTTGGCTAACCTGCTGTATCGGGATGCAGGCGGCAATGGAGGGTTAAACTAATCTCTGTGACCTTCTTGAGTCAAAGAAACATTAATACCATGTACGTTAGGATAAGAAGGGCCAATGTCCAATTATGAAAATTTGCGTAATTAATTATAAACAATTAAACATCTTAATATATTCAGTAACTAAAATACTCACAAAGTCTTCCTGCTGTGTGAATAAATATAGTTGGTCCCTACTTACTTCAATGAGAGTATTACTCTAGTGATACATTATTTTCAAAGAAAAAGCCACATGCTTCTCCATACACAAAGTTTTATGACATTAGCCCTTATTTAACTGAGACAGTAAAACATGTAAAATTCTTCACTCTTATCTTATATTCTTTCTTGAGTTTTCTCATTCTTTAGCACTACACGTTGTAATAATAAGTGTTAATATTCAAAGTAAGTGAAAACTACTGTACATTGAATTTTTAATCCACTATTATAATAAATAAAAATAAACATTCCTGCTCATATCAAACATAGTTATTTTAAATAAAGTTTGGTCTAAATGTAATTTGGAGACGTTCTCAGTATAATTTTATATACTAGTTTTTATTTTACGGTCTAGGATTTGACTCTCATTGGACTTTGGAATAAGTTATTTTTCAAAAAGTTAATGAACGAAGTTTTTGGTAGTCAAGATGTGAAAATGTTAATTTTATTTTATTAGCGTATTAAATGTGATTACTTTTAATTTGAACCTGTTGCATTCTCGCAGTTTGTGCGCTCGTTTTGGAAGAAATGTATCGAATCCCGAACAATAAGTACCCACGGTGATTACTTTTTATATAATTAACAATATGTGACCTTTTTTCTTTCGAACAAAATCCAATGGATTGTATAAATTTTTAGGTGGAGAATTATTTACAAAATATTATTTTATATCCTTGTGAATAACAAGTTTATGAAGAAAGGGCGCACAAAGAAAATCAAAGATATAATTGATTATTTAACTTCTTGTAGTAAAGGGTAAGTTATTTTTAATGGTATGCATATTACTGGCGCTTAGGCTATCTGTATCTACTAATTTAAGTACAATGGATGAGCAGCGATACTATTTTATTTACTGTAGAAATAATATCAAAATTAAGATACAAATAAATACTTCTATATATTAATGCAGCGATTATTCTGATATTTCTAGTACTTTTTTTTTAAAAGAAAAGCTCTTAGCTGAAAGTAAATGTTACTAACACTCTGTAACGCACTTATTGTATGTTCAAAATTTCTTGTGCCCTGGCCGAGTTCGTATCACGCTAGTACTAAGTAATTTCAACCTAACAGGGAATCGAACTAGTCAAGTTATTGAGCTGATTAATTTACGCACTCAGTTCTCAGTCATAGCACTTTAGCAATATTGACCACGACATGAAGCCGATGATAAGTAAATATATATTTAAAACCATTAAAATTAATTAACTTTTGTGTTCCTTATGCCATAAAGTAAGTAAGTAAGTAAGTAAGTATTTGATACCCGACCACCTCTGTTGTATAGTGGTCAAATTTACTGGCTTCAGATACTGAAGTCCCAAGTTCGATCCCCAGTGCCCCTAATTCTGTCTGTGAAGCAGTGGGTCTGAAACGGAACCAAAATCAACCTCGTGAGGACAAATGAGGAGATAATTGAATGAATAAGTAGCGCTTCAGTCTAGAAAACTGAGATAGAAGTCTGGAGGGCTCGTTGTGCTAACCACATGGCACCCTCAGCTTGAAAATGTTGGCCCTATCTTTGCCAACATACGGCAGCCTCTCGATCGGTATAGCCTGCTTGCAGGCTGACACCATGGAGATATTACTCAAGTTAAACTCTACCAATAGGATAAAAAATTATTCCCAAAAACATATATTTCTGGAAAATTGTGTAAATCCTATAGATGTTTGAAAACTGTAAACACCGTATTAAATAACAGATACCCACTTCAGTGGCTGAGTGGTCTAAGGTGTCACTAGTGTTAAATTGGCCTGCTGATAGCGGAGCACTTGGGTTGCAAATCCTGGTCGAGTCTATTGAGGGTAGTTTTTCCTAAATTGTTTCCCCATCTTCCAAAATAAAAATGCTGGTAGATAACCTCTCAAATGCTTCTTTCCTCATTACTACCCAATTAGATTATCATATATGCGTATAACATGAACAGGTAGTATGACGTGGTAATATCAGTAATAAAAATAACAGATATATTTATAGTCAAAATTGTTATAGTCTTCGAAATGAAACTGCTTTTAAAATATGTTATTGCCTCCTTAGCCTTTAAATTTTAAAAATTAGCCAAAGCACAGTGGCCAAATTTAGCACATTAAATTTTAGTTATTTTTTATTTTACCTGCTTACTAATAAACTCAAATAAATGGTACGACAAAATCGTAGGCTACATACTCAATCGTATAGGTTATTTATTATAGTTAGTGACAAAACCTTCAAAAATAAGTTATCTCTAATTTTACCTTAAACAAATTTTTCTCTGGTAAATAAGTGTACATTATTATTTATCACTACCCACACCAGATATTTATTTGAAAAATTTCAATAGTGGTACAACAGCATTAACCTGGAGTCACGTGACACTTTGATATGCTAATTACTCAAAATGGGTACGGGCACAAAACTTTTTCTTTGTGGTACAAAACGGTACAAAACTAGTACAAAACTTTGGCATGAAAAAATTCAAAAGTGGTACAACAGCATTAACCTGGAGTCACCACTTTGATATGCTAATTACTCAAAATGGGTACGGGTACAAAACTTATTTGTGTTACAAAACGGTACAAAACTAGTACAAAACTTTGGCATCAAAAAATTCAAAAGTGGTACAACAGCATTAACCTGGAGTCACCACTTTGATATGCTAATTACTGAAAATGAGTACGGGTACAAATCTTATTTGTATTACAAAACGGTACAAAACTATTACAAAACTTTGGCATCAAAAAAAGTTCAAAATCAACAGGGGTACAACCGCATTTACCTGGAGTACGTGGAGTACTCACTTTGATATGCTAATTACTCAAAACGGGTACGGGTACAATACTTTTTCTTTCTGGTACAAAACGGTACAAAACTAGTACAAAACTTTGGCATCAAAAAACTTCAAAATTAAAAATTAGTAAAACAGCATTAACCTTGAGTCACCACTTTGATATGCTAAATACTCAAAATGGGTACGGATACAAAACTTTGGCATCAAAAAAAGTTCAAAATTCAAAAGTGGTACAACTGCATTAACCTAAAGTCACTACTTTGATATGCTAATTACTGAAAATGGGTACGGGTACAAAATGGTACAAAACTAGTACAAAACTTTGGTATGAAAAAAATTCAAAAGTGGTACAACAGCATTAACCTGGAGTCACCACGTTGATATGCTAATTACTCAAAATGGTACAAAACTAGTACAAAACTTTGGCATGAAAATATTCAAAAGTGGTACAACAGCATTAACCTGGAGTCACCACTTTGATATGCTAATTACTGAAAATGGGTACGGGTACAAAATGGTACAAAACTAGTACAAAACTTTGGTATGAAAAAAATTCAAAAGTGGTACAACAGCATTAACCTGGAGTCACCACGTTGATATGCTAATTACTCAAAATGGTACAAAACTAGTACAAAACTTTGGCATGAAAATATTCAAAAGTGGTACAACAGCATTAACCTGGAGTCACCACTTTGATATGCTAATTACTCAAAATGGGTACGGGTACAAAACTTATTTGTGTTACAAAACGGTACAAAACTAGTACAAAACTTTGGCATCAAAAAATTCAAAAGTGGTACAACAGCATTAACCTGGAGTCACCACTTTGATATGCTAATTACTGAAAATGAGTACGGGTACAAATCTTATTTGTGTTACAAAACGGTACAAAACTATTACAAAACTTTGGCATCAAAAAAAGTTCAAAATTAAAAAGTAGTAAAACAGCATTAACCTTGAGTCACCACTTTGATATGCTAATTACTCAAAATGGGTACGGATACAAAACTTTGGCATCAAAAAAAGTTCAAAATTCAAAAGTTGTACAACTGCATTAACCTAGAGTCACCACTTTGATATGCTAATTACTGAAAACGGGTACGGGTACAAAATGGTACAAAACTAGTACTAAACTTTGGCATCAAAAGGTTCTAAATTCAAAAATGGTACTACAGGTTAATTGACGTTTAGCTGACTGGAATGAATAAGCTAATTTTTCTGCTCGAGAGTGTGATTGTATCTTGACGTTATGTCTCCCCACGTTTAGTCAAACTTGGTCGCCTACACACTTTACGGTCCGGCACTACACTTCTTATCTCTCTCAATACTTGGAAAAAAGTTTGCTTTCTGCCTTTACTGATTACCGGTCGTGGTCGCCAGTCTCCCAATTGTTTAAACAAACCAGTAGTTCTGCCAACCTGATGGCTGGAATCCACCAGTTTGTATAACGTTAGCAACGCCATCTATTTTAGAGCTGAAAGCTCAACACGCCGCCAGGGAGGGTAGGCAGGGCCTTAAATTCAAAATTTATATCTTCTAAATTTCATTTAAATTACTCGACGTATTTGGCATTTATCTCGGAATAAAGATCTGAATAGACAGGCAAGATTTCAAATGATAAAAGTGAATATCACTACACTCGGTCAACTTGTGTAGTACGAATGAGGAAGGTAGAAAGTATATGAAATGTACTCTCATTTGCATGGAAATAGAATGGAAATACATTTAGGAAAATAAATTAGGGCACACGGTCGGGATTCATAACTGGGGGACCAGACAAAACGAGATAAACACCTTTTTCCGCGCACCCACAAGTACAGATATTTAAACTTTTTTTCGCACTAAGCTCTACATTTTTGGTATCTAATAAGATTGTGAATGGGTGGGTTTTCCCAATGAAACTGCAAGTGGTTGGGCAGAAAATGACTCTTTGTATATGTAACGGTAAATATCCACCTTTGATGCTTTTTTTTAATGGGAAATTTTGGTCTGACGCTGACAAGATGAATAGTAAATAAAAATGACAGCCACGCTTACAAGCAGAATGGGGGTCTCACGTCATGAAATAAATTAAAAAACAATTGGTGTGATAGTTCCTGACTTTTTGGCGATGAAGTTTCTTTGATAATTTATATAACTATTAGCATATTTGTTACACGTTAACCACAGTTATTTCATGCTCCAAGGCAAAGGTGCCCAACATACGGCCCGTGGGCTGGATGCAGCCCGCGAATGGATTTGCCTCGGCCCTCGTACGATAAAGACTACGTGAACGTAGTTAGTTTGTTGGTATGAAAATACTACTCATGTATCACGAAACGAACTATCACGAATAAGTATATTTAACCAGCTGGTCTACTCCAAGCTCATTAATGTAGACCCAACTTCTCTTTTCGTTTTGCTACAAATGCAATGATTACTTTTCAAAAAGCGCTAGACATCTCGTTCTCATCATCGGATAAGGGCTAGACCCAGGAGTTATTTCTACCAGTATAATTTAATTATTTCACATTCCAAAGTGGGTTGTGACCAGCCTTCCCATCTCGCCCCACCCCTACAAAGTAATGACTACCAGTGAAGTGGCTTACCCACGTTTTGAATTTGTTTATTTAGTGTAGCTTCTGTAGGCTCGAAGAAAATATCGGGACAGAGTTCCGTTTGCAAAAGTTACAGAGTTTCTCAATTAATAGCCACAAAAGTAAAATCATTTCCTGATGAAGAATTTGTTAATTGTTAAACATTGCATTCTGGCCCTTGGTCGTGTCGAGTGCAGGTCTAAAACCTATTTTGTAGGATGGTGGGCGGGAGGGTGAAAGGCATGGTCTAGCTTCACAACCGACCAAAGTATCCTTCCACGCCAACAAGAACATATGGATCATGGAAACCGTAGATGTAGCTAATTACCAAACAGGTCTTGCAGAAATATCATACGTTTGGAAATATCAGTTTTCTCGAGAACGAGTGAAATATTTATGTTAATATTTTCAACACCCCTTCTAAGATAATGTATCGATGTTTATTAATGGTTACATTTACTTATTTCATGTTATGAAGCCGGTAGTTTTCTATTGAAAAATGTCAATTTTATTGATATTTGATAACTGTTAAAATTATAGAGGAGGTGTTTATATAAAAAGTAGAACTTAATCAACATGCTTCTATTCTTGAACAAACCGTTTCCGAAAAGTAAATTGCAAAACAATAAAAAAAATCCTGAAGATAGCCATTTATTCCCATGACTCTGCATTTACAAACCAAATGAAAAGGGTCAATAACCTTAAAACTTTTTGTAATAAATCTGGCCTGAAAAGATAAAGCTGTTTGATGCATTAAGCTTATCACAGAATTCAATTACGAGAATAACTGAAGAATCGGGTACTAACTTACTCTCGCAACTACAAAAAAAAAATGCAAAGCATTCTAAAGCTATTCCCTTGCTTGGAATAAATGTAATTATTTCAGTTATATGACACAGCTATTGATTTATTAATCTTATAGTGCATTTTCTGTCATTTTTAGAATCATTGGGTCTACATAAAAATCGTAACACACAACGAGTAACTTTTTAATATTCAATTTCATTATTTCCATTTATTTGGAGCATACTTTTTTTTGTGTAATTAATAGTACGGCTGGGCATGAAACAATGAGTATAGCTTAATGATTCCTGGCAGAAAATTACCAAGAAAAATATTTTTAATAGGTATTTTGGCCATACAAGTTATTACTTGTATCTATTTCCCTTTGCAAGATTCCACAGCCATTAATATAAAAGGAAAAGAAAAACATTTGGACTCTAAAGGTTTTATTTGATATTTAAAAGAACATATTTTGTAATTTTGAGGATATGAAAACTTAGTTTTTAAATACATATTTTTAGGGGTATCTTCTTAGCACATTAATACACAATTATTAAGTAAATTTTTTGGATTTTAAAGGGTATCAACTTCCGGGCCCTGATGAGGATTGGCTGTGAGACTTAAATATGCTCACAGATTTAACCCAACAATTGAACGTCTTGGATTTAAAAAACTTGAATAAGAAGAAAAACTTATAAGTGACGTGAATTATGATATGTTAGCATTTCTAAACAAATCAAAAATATTTCGACATTAATTACAAAAGGGACCACTTCCTCATTTCGAATGTTCTACAAAGCTCCAAAAAGCTAATACATGTAGCAAAATATATATAGATCGCTTTAAGAGTTTGATATATTTATAGGAACAAGAATATTGCAATATATTTAGAGACTTCTCTTTAATACTGAGGAAGTTCATTTGTCCTAAAATCCATTTGTAGTATATTTGAGCTATTCATCAATATAATTACAACCATGATTGATTAAATTGGATTGATGGTCAACATTAAAGACAAATATGGATCGGGAAATCTTGTGGATTTGTATAAGTGTCTTAGCAGTGATAAATGCTCAGCTTTATTAAAATTTGAAATAACATATCTGTGTGCGTTTGGTAATATCTACATTTAGAACAAACGTTCTTAAGAATGAAGATAATAAAATCAGAGTGGCACTACTGCATCACGGACGAACACCTGCATATAGTCCTACGATTCTGAATACATAAACTTATTCCAGATAGCAACCCACTCTCAGTTGAAATAAAAGTTCAGTAATTCCACTAAATTGCTGAGTTTGAATACATAGTATAATTATGATTAAATAAACGTCTCCATCCTTCTTGATAAAATTAAATTTATTACGTTAGTTAGAATACAAATATTGAAGTGCTTCAAGGTAGTATGGAAAGTAATGAACGTATATAAATAATGTTGGAGCGTTAAATTTAAATTCAATATATGTGTCAACAATAGCTAGAAAGGGGTGTAGTTATCCAGCCCGTCAGAGGAGATGTGTCATTCAGCCTGTTTGTAATTTAAGTTTGGCACTCCATCTATAAGGCGTAACTCTCACAATACAATATATTTATGGTGACGGGGAAGTCGAGGCTCAAATTCCAGCTGGGCCTACTGAGGAGTAGATTTTTCTAAAGGCTTTTACCACATTCCCTTTATGCAAATTAAAATATATATTTCCTCAAAAATTATATCTTTTACACCACTATCTCACTAGTGTAGTGCCGGATTCCCACATGAAGCTACGCTACGCTATGCTGTGCTAAACTACGCTATGCGAGCGAAATCGCGGACCGGGAGATTTTTACATTTCACTCGCGCTACGTTTTGTGCCACGCATGGGCACAAAGAACATACCTACAAAAGGCCATGTTGTCTTGAAGACTTCAAATACTCTACTAAACCTTCCAAAATAGCGTAGTACAGCTCATTGTGTGAAACACACGAGGAAAAAATGACGCACATCATAGCGTAGCTTTATGTGTGAGTACAGCATAAGTATGTGGATAGTCCAGACGGGATGGTGGTACGTGGTGTACAAAACAAAAATCGAGCGTTATGGCCCGTCTACAACCAAACGCACCCGCTTGTCGGACTCGCAACTACGCAATAGCGTAATTTTGTTTGTCTACAATAGCTTACGCAAACACAATCGTATGTCGGAACTGTCGGACCAGCTTGTCGGGAGGAGATGAACATTGTCCATCTCTCGCGTTTATGTAGTTGCGTTGGCTTGCGTTCATCCAATCAAAATACAAATATAGATGGACTACTAAAATCAAATAATTTGAAGTTATTTGGTCTATGACAAAAACGATAGGAAATTATAGTAATGAATACAGGATTTCCAATTAAAATCATGTGTATTTATCCAGTTAATATTTTTTAAATATTTATTTCTTATTTGAAAATATTAATATGAATTTGACTTTTATAGTTATCATTGATGTTTGTTCCTATTGGTTGAAATTACGTTTTACGACTTTTTCATTGTAGACTGTCTATTTTGTATTTAATAAAAGCGTAATTACGAGTGCATTTGCGATTGCGTAGTTGCGAGTCCGACAAGCGGGTATGTTGGTTGTAGACTGGCCTTTATGAGTCTTACGTTGCTGTCTCCGAATGGTGCGTGGCACTCCGATATAACTCTAGCCGTAGGCATAATACATATGGTATTTAATGCCTCAGATCAATAATGTTAAATCACCTCTGACAGGACGTGTATTAATCATAACTTGTGAATGTGGGAAATGCCAGGCCTCCACCGTGGTTCGGATCCCACGTTAAACTCTAGTTACTCCATTTCATGTCACAATCAACCTACCATTACACATTAGCGTAAGTGCGTATAACCCGAACGGGTAGTAAGACGCGGTGCTAATAATAATAATAATAATAATAATAATAATAATAATGTTAACACATAAAACTATTTATATAATAGGGTATATGTATATCCTAGATTTCTGAATAACCTGTATATATAAGTTATATAATATATGTAGATATATACATACATGGTTATTGAGAGCTATACAGACAACATTTTACAGGTTGTACGTGGTGACCAGTGGCATGCGGTGACTTTTCTCAAACAGGATTAGGTTCAAAGACACCTTTCATAATGTGGCTGAAGAGGAATATTCTCCATATACTCTACAATATGTAACTTGGCGAATACACTTTTACAGGTCATAGGTTACGGAATTTAGCTCCCTTCAATCATTATTATTATTATTATTATTATTATTATTATTATTATTATTATTATTATTATTATTATTATTATTATTATTATTATTATTATTATTATTAGCACCGCGTCTTACTACCCGTTCGGGTTATACGCTTTAAGTACTAATTACGCTAATAGATTAGGAAATGGGAAGGTTGAATTAGAGGAATTGAACCCGCATTTGCGTGGAGGGACAGTGGAAAACCATTTAGGAAAACAAACCCTTCAGTTCACCCGACCAAGATTCAAACCTTGATCTCCCCGTCCTCAGCAGTCGAACTCAACACGACAAGCGCGTTAGCCAACTACGCCAACGAGGCGGGTCAGTTAAACTAGAAAGCCTTTTTCAACTGACAACAGGGAATGTGTGGAGAGCCTATTCTCACACTGGGTGTTACGCACCGTCGTTTTAATTCGTTTCAATCAAAAGTGGGTGTGCTCACTGGTATTGTTGATAACGAACAACATAATTTATATGTTTCTTGGAACGCTTCTTCTTCTAAATCTGTTTCCTACATGAACTTACTAATTTCAATCACAGTTTTGTCTGAAAAGTCTAATAGTCTCTAGACTAATTCCCTTCAAAAACTGTGTAAATTTTTAAAGACTACCAGATCTTGACTGAAGTGACAAAAATAAACCATCAGGAAATCGAGATTAGAAGCTCTGATTTAAAAAAAAATCTAGCAGCTCAATAAATAGCAGCTAATTAAGATCTTGAAACCTCTTCTCCATTTGCCCAACCATGGTGTCAATAATTTCATTATAAAGACGCACAAATTTATTTCTGGGATTCAATAAGTCATCTTCTCTACGAATTTTCTTAGGAGCTTCCACGTTGTCATCATCTTATAATTTTTGTATGCGTGTCTTAAAAATTGTTCCTAGCATCTTTGAAGTGAGAAATCGTCTCTTTTACTTTAGAGATGCAGTATTTTACATCGACAGTTTCGGTTTGAAGAATTTTTAATAAGGTGTCGGTGAGAGAAAATAAATGTCGCTGAAAACCTTCAGTAGAAGGTCGAAATTGATATTTCTCAATGATGACGCAGTCACGAAAGCATCAGTATCATGACTATCTGGATTTTCAGCAAGTACCGAGACACGAGCGCTTCTGATGCTAGTTGGGAAAGGGGAAGGGGATCACGCAAATATCGTTGTGTATTGTGACGCAAATTGAGGCGCAGATAGATGTTATGCTTTTATTTCCCGTGGAAATTTAACTCAAAATAGATAAATTAAAAATGTCTGGGGACTAGCCTATTCCTACTAGTCCTTTGACGGCACGCCACTGGTGGTGACAAGACAAGCGCTTCCCCGGAGTTATCTTGAGATCAGCGAAACCAAATGGCGTTTCTACTAAACGTCAAAGTAGGCAATGTATGCACCTGAGGGGGGAGGTAGACAACATATGTGGATACCTTCAAAATACACTAATGACAAGCTAACTTAATCTAGTAAAAATCCTGGTGTACTACACATCTAGTTTTGACACCCCATATTTACTCATTGTACAGCAGGACGAACTATTTTACAAATAGTATATAGTATACTTATGTTGTACCACCATGAGTAGAACCAGGAACCCATATATTTAGGACTGACACCTTTTAACAAATTAGTCGAAGAGACATTTCATTGTGAGTTTCCACAATATTAAACTACAAAATTAATATGTAGAAAATTTGAAACTTAGCTCTTTCTTAGGTAGGGGAGAGCGGGGGAATCCCGCACACTTAAGCAAAACAAGACATTGCTATGTTCTCATATAGTCTATTAAATCTAGTAATATATCATTGTAAACTTGGTTTTTTATACATCAATTCAGTGTATTACTTTTATATACTGAATCTAGCATTCTCTTTTAATGAATTAAAATATGGAAATAGTCATTGTGCGGCATTGCCCACCCTGGTAGGGCAATACCGCACACAGAGTGGGGAAATACCGTACAATTATAGTTATTGATTTATATAAAACTATAATTTGCTATACACACAAAAAATACAATTTAACTAGTAGAATTAACCCTGTATTAACTTATATAAATTATGTATATGCCTAAACATAAAACTAAAAATATAATAATAGTAAAAACATAGTTCATTTATACGGATATCAAAAGGTGGCAATATAAATTAAATATATTTTACTTTTTGAGACAAAAGTCACAAACAAAAATGTCTGCTCTTTCCGCTGCACTACATTCGGCATATACCCAACCTGAACAAAGAACACATCTGAACCACAACTCCTTGTTCCTCCCAAATTCTCCACAAAACATACAATTACAATCTGAATTGTTAAACATAGGCAAATTATTAGAGGATTCAGGTTCAATATCATCCAGTTCATCATCATCGCACAGATTTGATAAATTCTCTCCTTCATCTGAGCTATCTTGGAGTTTTTTTCGCACTAAAAGCAACTTTTTATTTTTATTATTAATTTCATTCTTGGAACATTCTTTGTTTTTATCCCTAAATTTCTTCTGTATCTCACAATTTCTTATGTTCTTCTTTTTCTTTGCTTCTTTCTCATTTTCTCGGATTGTTTTATTCTTACGTTTGAAATCTGCTTCTTCGAGTGTTTTTTTCAAGGGCGTTGCTGTAAAAATAAGAGCTTTGCATTCTTGATGAACGGTGCTGTTTTGATGGTTTATAATCTAGAATGGGTGTAGGCTTAATATCTTTAACAGAAACTATTTTTGAAGTAGATGGTTGTTGAGTGTCCACTGTTTTAGTTTTGAAACATGCACTGTTTTCTATGTTATCCTGAACGTTATCCTGAACATCTTCTTCCATAATAGTAACAGCTTGGGGCATTGCTACTGCTGGTGCAAAGTCTTCTTCCATAATAGTAAAAGTTGGGACATTGCTGCTTCTGCTGATGCAAAGTCTTCTTCCGTGAATTTTTTTGGGTTAAGTGGAAAGATTCCTGACTAGGAAAAACCGGATATTCCCTTTTCAATTGTTGCTATCCTTATGAAAGCCTTATTAAAAAGTGAAGCAACATCATCAGGTCGTATCTTCTCATAAGGAAAGTTCTTGAGAAATAAACCACACTTTCTGTTATAAGCAGTTTTCAGAGGACCAAAAAAGGTAAGGTCCAGAGGTTGGAGTCTATGTGATGTGTGAGGTGGAATTGTCAAGACTACGATTCCATTCTCTCGACAAAATGTGAAAGCCTGTAGGGATTTGTGAGTACCATGATTACCAATGATTAGTAGAACTGGTTCGTTCTTGGTTGGTCTCACACATTTCGCGAAATGTTGGAGCCAAATAATGAACAGCTCTTCATTAATCCAGCCATTCTTAGAACAATGGTAAATAGCTTATTCTGGCCCACCTTTGGCGAGTGTAGGACTCATCCTTAATCGAGGAAAAATAAACATAGGAGGTACAAAGCTTCCACTTGCACTCATAGCAGCACATACGGTAATATTTTTGCCTCTCTCCCAGCTTGTTGTAGATCCTAATTGCTTTTGCCCCTTAGGTCCTAATATTTTCTGTGGGGTATGAACAGTTGAAATTCCCGTTTCGTCCATATTATAGATTCTCGAGCCAGGGAACTTGTGTTTTTACACTACTCCTTCCAAATTTGAGAAAAACTTTTGCACAGCATCCTTATTGAAACCTAGAATTCGGCTCACGCTTGTTGCCTCTGGTTTCCGAAGGCTGATTTCTTGATTTCGCCGTAGAAACCCGCTGAGCCAGTCTTTACCAGCAGTTCTTGAAGTGGTGTTGAAATTGTGTGGTATGTTATTTCTACTTGCAAATTCAAAAGCGATTTTTCGAAGCTCGATAGCTGATATTCCATGAAATATTTTAGCCATCATAATGACATGTTTAACCAGTTCTTTTTATTGTTCATCAGAAAAGGTAGCTTTTCTTCCTAAACGTGCCTCTTGTGACTGACCAGACTTATATCTATCCTTTGGAGTAGAAACAGGAATTCCATATGCCCTGGATACTGCTCTCAGCTTTCCACCTTCATTCATTGCTTTTAAGGCTTCTTTCCTCACGTCTCCAGTCCATTTCGCTTTATCTGTTTTCCTTTGTCTCTTTCTCGGCATCTAAAATATAGTAGAATATAAATTGTTTTTGATTTAAAAAATATATAGATTGCTATTCTGTAAACGCTTGTGTTGTATTACAAATTACATATGCAGACCCATAATTATTAATAAAATTACAATTGAAAACCTGAGAATGATAATCAAGTAAATATCAATATCATGAAACTGATATAAATCAATTCTACAATAAAAATTCTCGATGGTCTTGAGGAAAAGAGCTCACCTCAGGATCCAATATTCGTGGGTTCAAACCCAGCTAAGGTGGGCGGAATTTTAATGATCAATAAAAATTGGTAGCACAACTTCCTTCGGAGGGTAAGTAAAGCCATTGATCCCATTTCAATTGTGGTGTGTAAAAGAGCCCTGGAAAGTGTGTCAAAGTAGCCTACATTTCCAGCAAAATTTGAAGGCTCATACGTTTTCTATTGTAGAAATCTGTCGTGTGTTAGTTAATATAATCACTTGGTTCAGAAAGTGCACGTTAAATACCTAAAAAAACAACTATAAAGTATCCAGAAAATAAATTTTGTTTCTAAGATATGGGTTCGTATTTTATGTATTTTAATATTACAAGTTTTTTTTTAAATTTCATCATGTTTTGTAAATTAAGTTCATTTTGTATATTTAGTTTTTGGGCTTTATCTGGTTCACATTTTCAGGTCTTCAATAATTGTAAATAACTATGTTAAAGAACCAAAACAATTTCCACTTTAAATGTCAATACTTGTTCAATTTTTAATTCATCGTGATTGTTACACAAGTTTGGTCTAAATATAATATCAAGATTCCGAACTATGCTTAAATAAACACTTTAAATATTCTAAAGAAGCCACACGGAGTATAAATACATTAGTGTTCAATTTTAGTTAAATTATTTACTTTTAGATATTATGCTTACGCGCAGGTTAAGGGAATATAAAAATAATTGTTTCTTATGTTTATATTGCCGTAAGAAACAAGAAGGGGGTAATACCACACACTGTGCGGGAATGCCCTCTCTAAACGTGCGGGATTACCCCACAACACGTTTCGCCATTTTCTACCTCTTCAACAAATATTGTGTTATTTAGAAGGAATATTTACTGGTGTAGACTTATTGTTAAAAACAAGTTCTATTTGTAGATGCTTATGAAAAAATAGTAAATATACATCCAAATGGACTTACCTTTAATGAAATACTATTGAAAATAGTAAGCAAAAGAATAAAACTATAAAAGCAATGATTACACAGAAACAAAGGCCACTTGTGTTCTGAGCTTACGCTATTTAGTTCAACCTATAAGCCGCTAGAGTATGCCATGGTAGTTTATTTTCCACAGTGAAAAAAGTGAGCTGTTTGAGGGTGTGCGGTATTGCCCAACTGTGCGGGATTCCCCGCTCTCCCCTATACACATTACTGATAATCTTCACAAATTAGTGTTTACGGTATTTAAATTAAGTTTGTCAAATATAATTAATTCTATAACGCTTACTTTTTCTAAGTAATAGATTTAAGCTCAATACTATCAAAATTAAACAGCTTCTTTAGTTTGTTCACATTGCTTTTTAATTCTTTTTAAAAGCTTACAAGTTTTTACAATTTTTTAATATTCATTGAACAGGTAGATGAAGGGATTTTATAATCTGAACATGGTATATCTCTAGAGTAAAATAATTATTATTAAAAAAATAATGATCTCAAATAATTAATATTTGTAAAACTCTGTCTTAATTTTTTGTGTTTTTAAAAATAAAAATATGATAGAATTTGTTGGTAAGTAATTTGCTAGCAATTGCAAAATATTTTTGCTGGGGCTGTGAAAACTGCATCTTTAAAGCGGCTATCATTGTAAATTAGGGCAAAACGTCAAGCTTTGAGTCGAAATGTGAATTCCTCTAGGGTATGTTGAGTGTTTTTCAATAAATCCTTTCCTAATCTCCTCCCACACAAACGTGGGTATATTTACTCTAAATTCTATAGTTCTTATCCCTACTCTATTTAGTGTAATTATACGTGTAGCTCGTATATTTCTTATTGCATAAAAACATAAAAGTAGGTTTAAAAACTGTTTTAAATATAAAATATGATTCATTAGGCTATATACGGTCGATAGAAGAGTATCCAAAAAGTTTGAACAAACTCGTAACTCTTTTAAGGCTATGGCTTAAACAACGTACCTCTTCTGTTATCTTTTTTTAAAGGGAACCAATACCTTTCATTTTGTAATGTAAGAACGGTCATTTCCAATTTCAATAAAGTTTCAGTGGTAGCTTAAACAAAGCCGTTACAGAGGCAAAGAAACACTTACAAGGGTCTATGAGATTAAGTCAAGATAGAAACTAATTTGTTTACTAGGTTTCCTACAATCTCACCCTCGATAAAAGTGGTTGGGAAGGCCGTTCAATCAGAGTTACCACTCCATGTTGGTGCATCAACTCGGCCCTAGCTGATGTGACCTTGCACAAAGGATGGATGTATAAGCTACATTGAATGTGGGGAATGCAAGGCCTCCACCGTTGTTCGGATTCCACGTTAAACTGTAAGTCCTTCATTTCATCTCACAATCCCCCTACCATTACACATTAGCGTAAGTGCGTATAACCCGAACGGGTAGTAAGACGTGGTGCTAATAATAATAATAATAATAATAATAATAATAATAATAATATAGGCTACATGTTTATCCAAGGTGAACAGAAGACCAGGATTGATAGTATAACACAAAACAATCCTAGTCTATCCTAACCTAATTAAATTTAGACTAGTCCTACCTAGCCCAACCTAACTTGATCTAGCCCGTAGCAATACACGATATTAATCCAAAATAACCCTAACCTAACATAATATAAAATGAGAGGGAATGTTTTTGGTTATTTTACTGGGATTGAGTTTGTATTATTTATGAGACCAAACAAGTACTGCGTCTGGGGCCGAAATAATATTACTCAAAGATTGGTGGGTCTGAACTCGTAATTCCCCGTATACTAGAGCAGTGGTTCTTTACCTTTTATTGCTCGCGGCCCCCTAAATACCTTAAAATAATTTCACGCCCCCTAGATTTACTAACATATTATTCGTTAAGATTTATTCTAAAATAGTGGATTTATTTACTGATTAAAATAAAAAAGTTAAAAAAACATAATTTAACCTAACTGAATGTATTTAATGAGACTTCTGCTGTTGAACACTATCTAATAATTTGTCTCTTCTTGTTTCAAATTTATTACTTAACCCTATTCGCATGCTGGAGTCGATTTAAAGTCGATTTCATTGCTTAGTTTTAATATTTGCCTGGGATTATTTATACTATACGCAATTTCTATTATATGTGTTTACACTCCCCTCCATTACCCCGTAAAATCGAGAGTATACTACTTACATTCTTACGATAATCGAATTATTTCTTTCTAATCGTAAAATTTAAAATAATTGACTTTAGTAATAAGCAAATGACATTTTAAATTATTGTTCCTAGGCCCACCAAAAAACCTTCCGCGGCATCCGGTTAAGAATCTCTGGTCTAGAATATAATCAACACATAATTTAGGTTACATACCCCCTGAAATAGCGTAGCCCTGGGGGTAGGTAGGAAAACACTGGTCTATAGCGTAACACGTGTATTTAATTATTATAATTACTGTAATTGTCATGCGAGACTGTCTATCCTTCTTGAATCATATGATCTCTCTCTCTTTGCTGCCTCACAAGTGTCTCATGAGTTGTCATGCGAGACTGTCTATCCTTCTTGAATCATATGATCTCTCTCTCTTTGCTGCCTCACAAGTGTCTCATGAGTTGTCATGCGAGACTGTCTAACCTTCTTGAATCATATGATCTCTATCTCTTTGCTGCCTCACAAGTGTCTCATGAGTTGTCATGCGAGACTGTCTATCCTTCTTGAATCATATGATCTCTATCTCTTTGCTGCCTCACAAGTGTCTCATGAGTTGTCATGCGAGACTGTCTACCCTTCTTGAATCATATGATCTCTATCTCTTTGCTGCCTCACGAGTGTCTCATGAGTTGTCATGCGAGACTGTCTATCCTTCTTGAATCATATGATCTCTATCTCTTTGCTGCCTCACAAGTGTCTCATGAGTTGTCATGTGAGACTGTCTACCCTTCTTGAATCATATGATCTCTATCTCTTTGCTGCCTCACGAGTGTCTCATGAGTTGTCATGCGAGACTGTCTACCCTTCTTGAATCAAATGATCTCTATCTCTTTGCTGCCTCACAAGTGTCTCATGAGTTGTCGCATCAAGATGTTTGTTTTGGACCAAGTTTGGCACATCTGTAGGGTTGGACCATTAGGGCACATTCATCACCAGACCAAACGACGTCGTAAAAAACAAACACGCCTGCGAGGGATGTTGGACGGCAAACCCTTGACCTCGAGCTACCCTCTCTCTCTCTAAATACACCAGCCACCAGTACAATCTTTTACTGCAGTCACAAGATCTTTTGTTTCTGTTTCTTTAAAGATATATCAAACGAGTAAAAATCTATAGAACCGATTCAATTTTGGTCTTAGTTCTCTTTTGTTCTTTTGGTTTAATACATATTTTTGAAAAATGGGCGAACCACTTGAGTTGAAGCTATATTTAGATATTGCATGGGACAGCACAAGGTGGAAGGAAAAGGTTGGAAAGTTTTGACTTGTAGGTTATGTTGCATGAAAAAGGCTCAAAGAAAGGGTTTTGGAACAACTATAAAAACGCATTATGAGGTGAGATGGTGCAATGACGCTCTGTTGGCCCTGTTAATATTCTAGACTCGCTTTGCTCGTTGGGGGCTCTGCCCGCAAACCCTGGTGAGATTTATTTACAGGTGGATGTAAACTGATGTAATTCCAGAGCAATTTTTTTTAATGAGTCCTACCGTTTAGCCACAAGAGACCTCCCAAGAAAGGTCCGCACCGACTTTAAAGTTGCTCCGCTATTTTGAGTTTTTTCGGTAGTTGAAAATTATTTTTTTATCTTTTAGGAATTTTCCCGTCGGTTATAAGTTAGAAGCTATAAGTTTGAAAAATTTCAAGATTATAGCTCATCTGGAAGTGGGTAAACATTAATGTCAGCCATGTGGCTTTACAGTAGTATAATTTGAATAACTCAGTGTGCTCGTACACGGTATTGTAAAAGGGGCAATAAGTTTAGTACACAGTACACATATACTTGCATTACACCTATACTCTATTCATGAATATATAATATAAAATATCAGAATAAGGGATAATACTTGTATGTATGGAGTAATTTATAATGTTGTCTTAGACATGTGTTTGGAACTTAGACAAGTATTTTAGTCTAAGTTTTTAGAAATGTACCAATCGAATAGCTATTCATAAATATTTTATGAGCTGGGGCTTCCCAGTAAATTCCTTCTAATAAAAGTAATATGATATCCCCTCAGTGTTCTTTTGAAATCATTATTATCGAGGGATTGAGGATTTAAACGTCCCATATCTGGCGTGGCACTTTATGGACGTGAAACATGAGTCATTCTGGCAACTGAAAGGAACATCTGTGAAACATTTGAAAAGTGGTATTACAGAAAAATGTTGAAGGTACCATGGATGGTTATGATATTATAAATACAGAAGTGCTAAGAAAACAGTGGGGTCTGAGTAACATCTCCTCCTCGCCAAGTACAGTGGTTGCTCTAACAGACGCTAGAGGCGGTAGTGAGGATAGGGGTTGTGATGTGATGTTTGCGTTTCACGCTCGGTGAGTGTTGACCTGTTCAAACATGACACGGTCAACAAAGGGAAGGCTTTATATCTCTCTTCTCTAATGGAGCGGCCACTTAGCCACCAGGATTTGTGGTAATCAGCCTTTAGTCGGTGGCTAGCGTCATCGACCAGCCCTGAATTAAATAAAAGCTCAGGTTTAAAAAGGGACCTTTTTAAATAAACGTTAGTAATTAATTGACCTGGTGGTCTAGGGCTAAGGTGTCAGACCTCTGTGCTGGGGTCCGGGGTTCAATCCTCGGTCTCGGCACAGATTTATCTGATTGCCAAACCCTTCCTTCACCTCTGAGAAGACGTGTATTAATCACAACTTGCAAATGTGTGGAATTCAAGGCCTCCACCGTGGTTCGGATCTCACGTTAAACTGTAGGTCCTCCATTTCATTTCACAATCACCCTACCGTTACACATTAGTGTAAGTGCGTATAGCCCGAACGGGTAGTAAGACGCGGTGCTAATAATAATAATAATAATAATAATAATAATAATAATAATAATAAAAAATTAGAGATATATTTTGTCATAAATTAATATATAGAGAAAAACAAAGATAGCTAAGACAATTATTTCATGTTTCTCAAAATCAAGATATCAACAAAGTTACTGATGGTAATGAAAACGTATGTGTGGTAAAAATAATAATAAGATAAGAATAATTATAGTAATAGCTTGAAATAGTATAACAATGTTATTAGTGTCTTAACTAGTAGACCTAGTTGATGATTACATTAATTGCCATACGTGCTATCCTCATTGATACATTAATGACATGAGATCTGGGAAAAGAATCAGTACTTTTGTTATATCGATATTTTCCTTTCGATTACAATACTATTTTACATGATAATTTTATTGATAAAAGTACTAACACTCTGTTATTGTAATGATATCAAAAGAAGAAACAATTTGTTGTAATTTATTTATTTGTTTTAATAGTGTAATATTTTAAAGTTAACATTCTGATAGTTGGAAGTTTCAACTGCTTCGTTCAGAAACACATAACTAGTCTCTAAGTACACAATTTTATAAATATTTAATTTATCTATGGTAAAAATTCCATCAAATCTCTAAGGCTTTGTTTATTTCTACTAAAAAAAAGAACAAAAGCTATGAGGAAAATGAACAAAAATATCAATTTTCTTGAACAAAAAAACTACTAGATTAATGACATTTGAACAAGGTTTCCTGCCTATTTTATCGATAACGATATACTGTTATAGATACTTTTCGTGTTGTACTAGAAATGAGAAAATATCGATACTTTTGACACCACATCCATAGGCAGAGGGGAGGAGGGTGGGTGAACAGTAGAAAACCGCTTGGTAAAAAACCTTCAATTAAATCGGTAAGGATTCGAGTCCTTTAGGTGGGGATGTAAGGAACACGATAAAAGGTAACTGTTTTTGAAGTTTTTATATCAAAATATCTTTTTGTTCGAAATAAATAAAATATTTCTTTAGTAGTTTAATTTTATTCACGTGATGATTTCAACAGTTTTTTTAATAACTGTCAAGGCTGTCGTTGAATTTAATGATAACTTTTTTTTTTCAGTTAAAAATCATCTCGTCCAATGAAGCTATACTCATGACAGATATTTAAGAGTTGTTAATATCCCCATGTGAGGAAAATTTAACTCTATTTTTTATGTTAGAGCCATGTTTAATATAGTTCCACTAAAAAAATCGTTTCGCTATAAAAAACTACAAAAACATTTGCCTTTTCTCGCGTTTCCTACAATCCTTTGTCATTATTATGTAACTGCCAAACCTACTTCCATGCATTCATACACCAAACTTTGTGATCTTTATGACTGTTAACGTTGGCAAGCGTTTTCCATTTACTACACATTTATTTCCATACATTCTAATATATTCTTCTTGTAATGAAATTACTTATTATTTTTCTCTCATTGGCACGACAAAAGTAGCGCTTTCATGACTTATTTTAGGTTTATTATACAGTAACATCCATTATTGTGACCGAGGAAATATTGATGTAAGATACTTATAGCATATTGCTTGGTTCTATTTATTACTATCTATTTATTTGTTTATCCTACAGACAAAATGTTTCTTATAGGCTTTTTATAAATTGCAAACATTCAAAATAATCACATTATTTTTAAATCAACATACGACTTACAAATAGACTCAACCTATAGCAATAAGTCTAATAAATATCCTAGTCCTAGCACTTCGATATTTACTTATGAGATAATAAGTTAAACTATACAAATAGTAATAAGCTTTCAATAACTAACCGGTATATAAAAGGATTTACATTGAAAGCAGCGAGCTTACTGTGAAACACAAGGCTTGTACACACGTTCGCCGAAAATATAAAGCAGAATCTGCTTGAGTACCGCAGTAATTCACTCAGACAGGGGTCTGTTGACCCATGATGCATTGCAACGACAGCTTAAAACAGCTAATTATCAACATTTTTATTTTATTTTCTAGTAAATAAACACTAGATTATTTTCCCGACGGATGTTTTCAAATAATAACACTGTGTCGTGGCACAATCCAATACTTTGATACACACGCTTTACATTGACGGCTTATTTCAAATCTCCTCACAACGGCCAACCAAGCTGTTTGTTTGTTGTTAGCTCTGCAGCGCATGCGCTGTCATCTGCGCATGCGCACTGATTTGAGATGCTTGGTTCTGAGATTTGATTGGTTCTCCCGTGCCGAAGATATCAGGCAGAGAGGACAAAGTAGAGATGAGTTAAACTTGAGCAGGACAGCTCGCGTCGATGAGGCGGAAAAGTTGTGATTGGCTTAGAGCTCGTCACGTGACTATGTTTATGTTTTGCGTTAGTTTTTAGGCGAACCTGTAAATTCACAGTAAGCTGGTAAACTGGTTGTGTAATAACTCAAAGCCGAGGGTTCTGAAACTCAAGTTCCAAAGTTCACTCTCTTGGTTCAGAACCTCCAAAGATGTGAAAGACATTGTACGTGATGTATACACCGGAACTAGCTTGAAATAGGTTCTGAGTAATTTACTAACCCCACTCCCTTTCATGCTACCGCCATCTGAGAGAACCAGACTAGTTGCGAGTCAGTTCAAAACCGACAGGTTTATACCACGTACACACCACAGAAAATTTCTGACGAACAAATAACAAACTGGCTCTAAGCTGGCTTCTGAGACGGCTTGGCGTTTGGTTGTGTACGCGGCTTCCTTGTGCTAGAGCTGATTGTGTATGTGTAGTATTGTGTGTTACAGCATATACAAAAGTTGGTTATAGTGTGTGTGCGCATGCATGAATTATTTATGTTTGTGTTAGATCTCTGTTTCTCATATTACGTAATCCATGTGTATTTTAGCTATAGCTCTTCTATTACATTATCCGTGTGTTTTTATGTATACCATTCTTTTTAACTTCATTTTAATTTTATTGGTTAAGTGTAAGAAAAGGCGGCAGCCTTAACTTCGCCATTAATTTTATTATTATAATTATTATTATTTTTATTATTATTAAGGTGATGTGTTCATAAAGTAGAACCATATGGGTTATTTGATATATAAGTGTGAACCCTATCTTGATTTCTGTTCGGGATGTTCACATTCTTACACTAGGCGGGAAGGGGATGGTAGAATTTAGAGCAAATGTGCTTGCATTTACGAGTTGGAAGAGTGGGAATCACCTTAAGGGGAGGGAGGGCAAGGGAGGGCAGGAGAGAAATACTTTAATTACGACTGTGGGATCCAAACCTCGGTATACCCGTCAGTGTCCATCATTAGAATGAAAAAAAAAAGTGTATTAATTTGTTAGACGTGTCATATTTATAGAGCTGAGTTTTGGAAGATTAATTAAATATTTTTTTATTCAAGAACTTAATCACACACCAATGGTAACGCATATTAAGGCGTCAGACTTGTAATAGTCTATGTTGCTGGTGATGGGTGCACCACGCTTCGAATCTGGGATGGGAATATTAAGGGTTGATTTTAACATTGAATTTTTTACTTTGAATTTTCAATCAACCATACCCATTTTACTGTGGATGCATTTAACATAATTACTCTACTCATCCCTTTTAGTAGATTAAAAATATAAATGAACATTTGATTAAAATGTGTTTACCAATACTATTGGATGTCATGATCAGATATCAAACTACATGGTAGGTTAAAACAAAGACATGCATCTCCTCCATTATTTTCATTTTCTCGCTATCTTACAGGTAGAGAAAGTATTGTGAACGTCAACAAAATTGAACTCAAGATTTCGATGAATCTTGACGTTTCATGACCCCCCGAATCCAAAATTGTGTTTTTACTTTCCGTCTATCTGTATATCTGTCTGTACCTCCAGCTAGAGCCTAAACTATTTTACCGATCAGGCTAAAGATTGGTATCTAGGGTTTTAATAGGGTGTCCACGAGGGATTTTTGGAATTGGACATTTAACCCTAAAATTAAGATATTGATTAAATTTTATTTCTAAACATTTATAAATATTCCAAACAAAATGGCTTCTCTCAATATTTTGGCAAAATGACTTTAAGGGCTCCGGTCTGATGCATAAATGATCTTTTTTTATAATATCTCGTAAACTATTTGAGATATGAATTTCTTATTGTTAAAAATATGTAGGTATCTTTATAATACAAATATTTTATAAGAAGCATATGTTTTATTAAAACAATAACTTTCAAGCTATACTTAAATATATTTTCAAACAAAAAAGTTAAAATTATTGCGCCACAAAAGAAAATCTAACCTGAAATGTTGATGGATGTCGACGTCTCAAAACCCTCAAACTCTAAAAAGTGGTCTTTGCAATTCCCTCTGTCTGTGTGTCTGTTTAAACTTAAAATTAAGATTAGTTTAAGAAAGAGCGAAAAGAGAAAAACTAGATTTTTCTCAAAATCGACTCTAACGATTTTGATTAGAATTCGTAACCAGATGTTGATTATGATTATAAATAAACTGGCTATTTTAATTTTACTATGAAAATGAATTTTAGGGTACTTCACAGAAACAGAAACTTCCGTATATCCGCGACTATTTAAAATACTAAATAACTTATGATTGCAAAATTGTAGTACCATTAAAAATAAAAAACTTTTATATGAAAGATTTTTTATAAATCTAACAGTTTCTGAGATATTGGCAAATATAATAATACAATTTTGTGAGCTTTAGTTGTAAAGAGATACTAAAGTTTAAATGCAATTCTCCAATGCCATAGAGTAATTAAATATAATTAGGTCTCTAAAAGTTTGTTTTTTTCTTTAAACCTCTTAGGAGAAATGTTTGTACAACAATGATCTATATCCATTTTAGACTCAATAGTCAATATTTACATTTTTTATTGGTCAAAACTTTTAAATTAGGAATTCAATAGCAATGCGATGGTATGAATATTTGCAACACCTAATAAAATGTCGAGAATTTTAACCGAAAATTGAAATTTTAATACGAGGTATTGACCCTTGTGGACCAAACATTGATCTTTTTTATTGGTCCAAACAAACAAATGAGGACATTATTTCTTTAAAAACAAAATTATAAAATTTAAAACAGGGACTAAAAAGAAAGTTTTACATAGGTATAGTGTAATTTATGCTTGGATTTGCTAGTGTATATTATTACGTTTCACATATATTGCGAGTTTTGAGTAAATATCTCCATTTTAAAACATTAGAGTGATAAAGTCCGTGCAGAGTTCCTTACAATTTATTTAATTTAGCGCTAGAGTATATATTTAGGGTGATGCATGAGGGTAGGAAAGAGTTGACACTAAACGGTACAATATAGCTGTGAGGATACGAAGATAATTTAGTTTCGTTGGATAATAGTAAGGGATATGTTGCAAGAAATTAAGATATTATACTAGAAGCTAGTAAGAAAATAAATACGATGAAAAAACTGTGTACTCGTATATGATCACACAAAGAACACAGACATTGGGGGATAATTTATTGATTACTTCGAGCAACATATCATTTGGCAGGGTTAATGAGTTTAAATATTTAGGAACAAGTTTAACTATTAATAAAGATATTAAAGTGGAATTTAGGATGATATATATTCAGTAAATGCATATTATTTCGTCAGTATGTTGTTGACATCTCACCTCATTTCAAGAAATGTAAAACTAAGAATATACCAAACAATTTTACACGCTGTTGTTTATGGGTGTAAAAAAAAGGTCTCTTAACTTACTAGATAGTAAAAAATTTAGGGCATAAGAAAACAAGTTGCTTAAGAAGATATTTGGCTCAAAAAGAATTAGGCTACTGAGGAGTGGAGGAGGTTACATATTTATCTGTTACATACCATGTATTAATCACAAGACATTGTTAAATTAATCAAGTCTTGTAGACTATGGTGGGCAGGACATGCAGCGAGAATAGAAGAATCTAGAACCTTGTTCAGGGTATTGACTGGCAAACCCAAAGGGAAGAGACCATTGGAAATACCTAGAAGCAGATGGGAGGATAACATTAGAATGGACATTAAATAAGTAGGGTGCATTGAGGTGGACTGGACAGAACTAGCTCAAAATAGGGGTAGGTGGCTTTAGACTTTTGTAAGTGCTGCAGTGAAACTTTGATTTCCTATAGTGCCAATAAAGTGCTGTAAGAAAGTATATTTTAAAAACGAGAGGGCACACATTTATTCTCTTAATGTTCATTCATCACAATAAACTAAAATAGTATAAAGTTTCCAATAATTTTCTTTTTCGAAACACTGATATTTGAAGGTCATTTAATGCTTCGTAGATTGTGGTAACTATACATTTTTGAATAAATATAAAATGAGTATTATTATTATTATTTTAATATTATGATTATTATTAGCACCACGTCTTACTACCCGTTCGGGTTGTACACACTTACACTAATGTGCAATGGTAGAGTGATTGTGAGATGAAATGGAGGGCCTACAGTTTAACGTTGAATCCGAACCACGGTGGAGGCCAGGCATACCACCACAATCACAAGTTGTGATTAATACACGTCTTGTCAGAGGTGAAGGAAGGGTTTGGCAATCAGGTAAATCGTTGCCGGGAAAAAAGATTGAACCCCGGACCCCAGCACAGAAATCCGACACCTTACCACTAGACCACCAGGTCACCATAAAATGAGTAATAATACACTTTACAATAGTATAATTTAATTATATAAATATTATTTTTACAAAGGGAATATAAGAGTTAATTATGGTTATTACCTTAGCATGTTCTCGGTGGTCCATTTTGTTTCTCCGTGTGTGATATTTTACATTCCCTCCTCACACCACACGCCCACTCATCTTTCATACATGTATTACCAGCCTCGCCGTAGGTAGATGTAGGAGGTACATACGACTCCCTGAATGCTCGTTGCTAGCGTTTTCATCAATCCAAGGACCTTGACCTGTATGACCGACATAGCTGTGGAGGATGCGAGTGAATCTATCGATCGCCCGACCTGCCATCTGCTTTCCAACACCTCAACAAACCATTTCAAGCCTCCAAACTATCCCCCTCCCCCCATTACCCTGCCATGGTTTATCTGCAACGCCTCTTCTCTTGTAGGCGTACCAATAAACACAACGAGATTGTTACTGGAGATTAATCCAAACAGGAGATGGCCAAATCGTTCAAGAATTTAGGAAAAGTTTCATGTAGAAAAACATCTTTACATCACCAAATGAAAGAAATTGAAGTTTATTCAAGATCATGATTTTTTTTTTCTTATCGTGAGAGAATATCTTGTTCAGTCACTGTGTATATAGACTTTTAGCTGCTCTGTGGAACAGATTGTTACACAGAGTATACCTTGGAGTTGGTCTACACGTCATACGCACAATAATAATTATGATGAGAGGATAGTGATTATCAGAGCCTGGAAACTGATGTACATACTTAAAAACTCCAAAATTCACCTTAAAATTGTGTATTAATGCTCTCAAATTTTTTTAAAAGTGCACTGAAACACTCAGTTTTTATATCCTCAAAAATACAAAAGATGCTCTTAAAAATCAAATAATACATTTAAAATCCAATTGATAGTCTTGTGGGTGACCTGGTGGTCTAGGAGTAAGGTGTCAAACTTCTGTCTTCTGTGTTGGGGTTCCGAGGTTCCATCCTCAGTCCTGGCACAGATTTATCTGTTTGCCAAACCCTTCCTCCACCTCTGACAAGACGTGTATTAATCACAAATTGTGAATGTGAGGAATGCCAGGCCTCCACCGTGGTTTGGATTCCACGTTAAACTGCAGGTCCTCCATTTCATCTCACAATCACCCTACCATTACACATTAGCCTAAGTGCGTATAGCTCGAACGGGTAGTAAGACGCAGTGCTAATAATAATAATAATAATAATGATTTTCTTGACCGTTTATGGTAATGGCTGTGAAATATTGCAAAGTAAGAAATTTTGTGTCCAATACACCTATTAAAAAAACTGACTTACTATTGTTCTGTCAGAAACATTAGGATATGCTCATTGTTTCATATCTGGCCGTACTAATAATTATACGAAATAACAACTGCTCTAAGTAAATGGAAATAATGGTTTTGCTGATTGAAAAACTTTTAGTGTGTTACAATTTTCATGTAATTAATTTAAAAGTGACAGAAAATGCACGATAAAGAGTAAAAACCAGAACAAATATTATCAAAAATTTCACAAAAATGCCCCTTTCGGGAAAATACCTATTGTACCTCCAACAATCAAAACCGGGACGTTTAAATCAGTAGCCCGGTATACTGAGCATTAGACTAAGAAGAGACCGGTTATGATATAGGCCAAGGCCACTCGAAAGACTTTTCCCCCTCGCATCTCAGTTACAAAAGTCAGGCAGCAGGAGGATGTTAGTTAGATGGAGCGTTAATAATAGCGTAGTTAGAGCTGCAAAACTCGTAAGAGGGAAAATTACACAGAGAGACAATAACCACTTGTCGTCCATGACTTCTATTCAATGTTACCTACATTTAAGTCGCGCAAACATCATTCTTATTAGTTATATCAGGAAAAATGATTTGCTACTCCAAGTTGTGTGGTGTATTTGTAGCTGCAACATCATTGATTGTGGTACATTGACCGGAGCGTTTCAACGCGTATAAAAATGGCTTCACTATCAATAAAAATCGATGACAGTGTTACTCATTTTGAATATACGATATTTTAACTAACTCTAAAAATTTAACAACTTATCACAGCGCAAATAAACGTGGCCTGAGGTAGCACTTGAATGCAAATTGGAGAGATGAGGAGGCACAAATCTAGTGGAGGAGCGTCCCTCGGTTTTTGTCTCACAGTGCAAGGTAGAGGGGCAAGATATATGGTCTGGAAAATGTACCTCGGTGCATTACAAAGCGATCTGACCTTCAAGTAGAAGGTCTGACGTACCGCTGTCATGTGATATTTATCTCTCTTCTAGTATCCGACCATTGAAACTCTTGGTTTCAATTTCTTTTTGTGCGACAAAAAGAGCTTTACGCAGCGAGAAAAATCGTTCGTGTGGCCTTATAATATGTTGTGAAAACACACACACGTACTGTATATTCTACAAACACACATTGATAAATGAAGATCATATATTCGTGGGCTCAAACCCAGCTGAGGTCTACGGATTATTCTTGAGTGATTAAAATCTCTAGTACGACTTCCTTCAGAGAGGACATACAGGTGTCAGTTCCATATCAATCGTGGCATGTAATGTAAGATAATCCCGAAAAGTATGTGAAAATAACTTTACGTGCAAAATTGGTAGGCCCTTTCGCTCTCTCTTAGAAATTCTTGTATGCTGATGTTGATCTAATTTGTCAATTCAGAATGTGCGCTATAAATACTTCAAATAAATAACAATGAATGAATGTTTTTGACGAGCACTCTAAAAACATACACAAGAGTATAATAATAATTACTGGAATATGTGTATTTTGAGCCATATGCTACTAGCACACGCAGAAGTATGTTTAGAATTACATGACTGGATCAATTACTGCTCAGTTTTTGTGATCTGCGAATACAATGACCACGTTCTGTTATTACATTAGTGCTACACAAAGTTAATCTGAGTTTTGTAGAGTATTGTACTGCTAAGTTCCAATATAAATATAAATTATACCACGCTGTAGCCTTCGTAACGATCAAACAATTCATGTGAAATTGTGTGTCATATAAAGAATGGTTATTGTTTAAATGTTTCAAGGAATTCCACTGAGCGGATATGTTCAGTAAGACAGCGTGTGCTGTGCGGAGTAAAGTTAATGATACATGTCCGATTAGAGTTGAACGATCCATTGTGTATGTAGGCCGGCCTCTTAGAGCTCATCATAATATTTAGAATATAAAGATTGAGTTATATTTGTGTCTGGTAAGCTTGCATATTTAAACTATAGGAAAGAGATGCAGAAGGTAGCTCTTAAAGAAAAAGTATCCTCATTTGCGTGAAATACCCTCAGCTGAGTTTCAAACTCCGTTATCTACATCACCAATTAGTCCGCCTGTCCACAGGTGTGGTCCGACACCTTAGCTCAGTCGGTAGCATGTCTGCCTACTGAGTTAGGGGCCGCGGGATCGATTCCCGGTATGGCCAAAACCTTTGACATTGGTGGACTATGGTTTCCCCCTTTCACAGTGATTAATTAATGGCCGGGTGTTGTGTTTTTTTCGAGACTTAAGTTAGTTTATAAGTCGTGTGCCAATATAATCTGTCAGTTTAGATAGTGCAAGTTCAATACCTCAATTAGTCCAACGGTTTGGGGTATGGTTTTGTGAAATATATAATTTTCTAAACACAATTGTGTTTTCTTAGTATCATATATTATCACCAATTCAGGTGTGCGCGTATGTATTAACTACGCTAATCTGTTGGGATGGGTAAGAATGGATTAATAAGTAGTATACCCCCATTTACGTGAAGGGAGAATGTAAAACTATTTTGGAAAAACAACCTATTGTAGGTCTACAGCTGACTGGAACTTGAATCCCGATCACCATGTCATCACCAGGACAGTTTATTGCAAGAGTGACACCCTAGACCATGTAGCCATTGATTTAAAGATAAAATATATAATGTTTTTAAATCAAATATATGTTTAATATCTTTAAAAACTATCTTCCTTATACCCCCACACCTATCTACGTCCATGAACCAAACCATATCTATTTTGTTTTTTTATAAAATATTGACACCAAAATTGTTATTTAATGAGCTACATCTCATTCCCTGAATTGGCTGCGATTATAGGGTAGTGATAAATAAGGTAGGATTTAGAAAAAATGAAACAGCATTTATGGTAGGTAATCGGTACGTTCAATACGAGGGCTCTGTATTGGGTACATCTAAAGGGTAGTGATTGGGATGATAGTATAACGAGAGTTCTCCTTCATTAGCATAGAGAGAGAGGGTGACAAATAAACTAGGATAAGTACGTGTGGTAAGGAACCTTTCAGTGCCCCCAACCGAGAATCAAACCTTGACCTTTCCAGCACCAACAGTCCAGTATAAATGTGAGCCTGACTTCTCAGACCACATGAGTATTAGTGTGGGTGAGAAAAGAGTGCTAAGTTATTAAAAAAAATCATTTCACCTCTTTTAATATTAGAATCCTTTTTCACCCTTTTCCATCAAACTAGACCGGACGAGACTAACTACTTTGTCCGTGTGCCCACTGGCATGGTTGCTTCCTAAACAACTAATCGAATGAGTTGGAAACAAGCATATTCGCGCTTCCGACGATGACAAACATGATCTCTACTGAAAAACTTCGACACAAATTCCGTCATCTTATCAAATCTTAATACCCACGCTACCTGAAAGCCGTCAGGATCCGTTTATTTCAGCGCTTACCATTATTACTATCATCGCTATCCGTGTGCCGCAGCTGCGAAAAACATTGCACATTTGTGATGTACTAAAAAGGATCTATATTTGTTCTAACCAGGGTGCGATACGTGACTTTCTGTCTGGGAATGTTTCCACCCAACTTTATGTCACTGCGCCTGCGCAGTGCCACGATGTCTCAAGGTAATCCTCATCCTGAGCTTTTAGAGTCTTCCTAGAGAGTCTAGGAATGATGATGTTGATAGTAGGTACACCGCGCCGTGACATTACGCCAAAAAGAATATCTTCTGCGAGAACTCTTTGAGGAGAGCGAGGACCGAACAAAGAACCTTTCATCGACCGACGGAACGAATCAGACGTGCTACAGTTTATAGTGCGCCATCTTGTTTGAGAATCAAAATAAAGCAATCACCCCTCAACCCCTTCCCATTATGTTGTTTTAAAAATCATTTTAAGTGGCCTGATTATCTAATGCGTTGATCTCGTGTTGGTTTGGCTTGCTGATGACGGGAGAATGGGGTTCGAATCTTGGCCGGGTGGTTTTTTCAATATGGTTTTCCATTCTACCTATACACAAATGTACGTATACATTATCTAAATTCAACCTTATTCATACTTATCCCATTAAAATAATTAATTAGTGCATAGGCGTAAACCCAGAAAGGGTAGTAAGACATGGTGATAAAAAAGCATAAAACAACCATTGTAATGCTATAAGTATAGTAGGATTCTTATAGGAAATATCTTAGAAAAAATATGAACATGTTTTGAGAGCAATATTGATACCAATTTAATTTATAGTTAGGTGACCTGGTGGTCTAGGGGTATGGTGTCAGACTTCTATGCTGGCAGCCGGGGTTCGATCCTCGGTCCCGTCAAAGATTTATCTGATTACCAAACCCTTCCTTCACCACTGACAAGACATCTTGTGAATGTGAGGAATGCCAGGCCTCCACCGTGGTTCGGATTCCACGTTAAACTGTAGGTCCTTCATTTCATCTCACAATCACCCTACCATTACACATTAGCGTAAGTGCGTATAACCCGAACGGGTAGTAAGACGCGGTGCTAATAATAATAATATAATAATTTATAGTTAGTATTATTTCATAGGTATTGATAGTATTTTTCAAAAACCACTGCAAATAGCATGATTTGACATATAATCCTAAGAAGATTGTTTTAATAAATTTTCAAAGCGATTAAAAGTTTATTCCGATCTAAATATATCTACGTTTACCACCAAAGCTACAAAAAATTTACTATAAGGTATGGGGTGTTTTAATAGTAGCTTAGATTTCACTGGCCCAAATTATCGTGTGAAGGGGATGGTTAAACCATATTTATCAAATCATATGTAGAAAACCAGACTCGTATCACCCACCAGATATTTAAACCCTGACCTATCCGTCACTGGTAAAGTAGACAAGACAAGCTTGATGTTTACTCTTAGCTCCACGTTCCCACCATTGTGAATACCAGGAACTCTTGGTTCATTTCTCTTTGTCTATTTGAGTTCGGTTCAGGAGTAGTGTGGGTGGTTTGTCTTAAATGGGTTTCCATTCTCCCCCCACGCTAATGATTATACACAATACATTTTATTTCATCCCTAACACATTAGCGTAATTAGTACATATATGTCTTACCCAAGCGGATAATAAGACCTGTTAGTAAAAAGTGAAAAATAGACTAGCCATTAATTGTTTATAATTGGTCTGTAGTAAGTTGCACTCAACACACATGAATTGTTTCATGTGAATTAATTTACTGCAAAGGCTTCTCACCCCACTGCAAACGATTTCTAGAAAACTACCAGATAAGAATCCATATAACAAACATTATATCTCGTCGAATGTGTTAACAACATGCCATGTTAGCCCGATGTTCTTGAGAGGGGTGAAACCAGGGGAGGTTCTTTGCAGACGGAACAACCTGAAGGAGGTTTACCTGACTCCACTGAGCTGCAGTCTTTGGTACTCTTGTAACAGGAAGTGCGGCCATCTACAGCTCTAGCGTTTCTTATGCAAAGGATTTAACAATAGAAGTTGATAGTCATGTTTCCATCTACAACAGTTTTTAAATGTTTTCTATCGAAATGCTATGTCCATCAACAACAGTATTTAAATGTTTTCTATCAAAATGATGTTTCCATTTACAACAACTTTTAAATAGTTTTTTATCTCTATGCTGTTTCCACTTACAACAGTTTTTAAATGTTTTCTATCGAAATGCTGTTTATATCTACAACAGTTTTTAAATGTTTTCTATCGAAATGCTGTTTATATCTACAACAGTATTTAAATGTTTTCTATCGAAATGCTGTTTATATCTACAACAGTATTTAAATGTTTTCTATCAAAATGATGTTTCCATTTACAACAACTTTTAAATAGTTTTTATCTCTATGCTGTTTCCACTTACAACAGTTTTTAAATGTTTTCTATCGAAATGCTGTTTCCATCTACAACAGTTTTAAATATTTTTTATCGAATTTAGTTGACACACATGGCATTATTCAAAGAAGATATAATCTGCGACTGCAGCTCGGTGCTCTATATTATCAACAAGCAACCTACCGTCGCTTAAATTTGGTTAGGACGCTCATAAAGGGCAGGAAGGCAAAAGGGGGATGTTTGGTGTGTGCTAATACTCAAATATCCATTTAAGATCATTCGACGATAATAATTTTTTTTCTTCACAATATTTTTACACGTGTATAAGCTATAAATAGTGATTTAACATTTATTGATTTCTAATTAATACAGTTCATATGTTATAATGGGACCAAATTGTTATTTTACGCTTTTTGCATACCATTAAGGCGACGTATCTAAGGCGTGGGGGTAAAATTTAATAAAACTAGACATTCATATGAGGTCTACATAGTTAAATATTAATAACAATAATATTTTTAAAATTGTAATATTATATGTTTTATGTTGTGCACACATTATAATAATATTAATACTCCTATATATTATTTCTGTTATCAACATACCTTTTTCTTAACTAATACAAAGCCTACAGCGATGAATAAGGTATCAGTGAATAGGATTTTTTACCGACTTCTGACATAGCATACTCAGTTTACGTTAAAACACATGGTTTGTTTAAAATATAAGTTAAAAGAAAAATTTAACAATATTTTTGTATCAATTACCGAAAATAAACTCTTTTTGTTATTTTGTGTATACGTCTTGTTGAGTATTTAATTTCAACAACCCAATAAAATACTAAATCATTAGGGGGAGGGGGGTAGGAGGGGAAGGTTGAATGTGCGAAAGTTTCGCAAGGGTTTACTGGTAATGCATTAATATTATAAATATTTCCCAACTAGACATTCTTATGAGGTATACACAATAAAATAAAATTCAAATTCAAAAGAAAGAAAGATAGAAATGGAGGTTCATATATAAGTATAAAAACTTGTAGTGGCTAAAGTTATAGTAACAATTTCTAATGTGTTAGTAGGTGACCTGGCGGTCTAGGGGTAAGGTGTCAGACTTCTGTGCTGGCGGCCGGGGTTCAATCCTCAGTCCCGGCACAGATTTATCTGATTATCAAACCCTTCCTTCACCTCTGACAAGACATCTTGTGAATGTGGGGAATGCCAGGCCTCCACCGTGGTTCGGATTCCACGTTAAACTGTAGGTCCTTCATTTCATCTCCCAATCACCCTACCATTACACATTAGCGTAAGTGCGTATAACCCGAACGGGTAATAATAATAATAATAATAATAATAATCATAATAATAATAATAATATAATCTAATGTTTTACTCCTGGCGATTTAGCTTTCTACTCCCTTTAGTTCACTTGTGCCAAAAACTGCTATTTGAAAAGTCCATTTCACCGACTGGCCCAACAAATGTACTTGCTCATCTCAACCAATATACATATACAGTAATCTATATACACATGTATGTATATATTATACATACATTTAGATACCACACCATGTTTTCTCAATCAGGGTCTACTTCGCAGAGAGAGAAGTCAGATTTATTTTATCATTATTGAGGAAGAAGCTAATTATGAAACTCAAAGTGCGTGTCATTGTTTGCTTCCTTCTCACCCCCACCCCCACTCCCCTCCTGGTAGAAGATTTTCCCACCAGAAGATAATTTGCGCAGATTTAATGAGACTGTTAGAAATCAAACACACAATTATTACAATATGTTTGAGCAAATTTATAAGATGGTACTATAAGTATAATAAAGGGTATTTATAGATGCTATTTAGTTTCATATCCATCCAATCTAAGGTAACGCGATGAGAAGGATAGCTTTTCAAAGGAATGAGCACATATTTGTCAGGAAAGTGGATATGAGTTTCCTTCCCTTGTCCTTAAGCTCAATTTCAGTCCAACTTTAAACCAGATTGAGCTTTTTACCTTAAGTTTATTCCAGCTGGGAGCTTTGATGAGGATACAAAAAAAAATTGTATTCCGTTTTTGTTTACAAGTGATTGCTGGCGTATTTATTATAATCCACCTCCCTAATACTGCATTTCTTTGGTAAGTAAGTAGGCTTGTATGTTGCAGATAAATGTAAAAAGCAGGGGAAAGTAGAGCATTATTTAAAAAAAAAAACACCCGAACAACAGTACATATACTAAATTGTGTTAGTAAACTTTTTTTAACCATTGTTTTATGACATGCTTTATTTTACTTCGGTTCTTTAGGTCAACTATTAGTAGTATTGAGAAAAGTGTTTATCGTTTAGTTCTCGACATGGCTGAACATTACTTATCATTGGTAGATTGGCTTGGTTTCAAGGGGCGAGTATAGGAGATGCCATACGTGTACACAAGATTCAAGTTGAGAAACCTGAATATGCCAGACCCCTTAGCAGAATTCTTACGGCCCGACGTTTATCACAATTACATTAACGTGCATATGTTGTTTTTCGAAACAGTCAAGGCAGTTTGCAGTTTTAGTTAATTGATCTAATTGATGGCAGCACTATAGACCTACAAACTGTGAATGTGGAAATCACAAACCGTTCATATTAAGCGACAAACACACCCACTCATAGCATATATATTTTACAAATTAATAGTTATAATTAGTTCCCTTAATTTATTAGTAGATACATGTAATCAATATATTTTCATTTAATCTATTTACAACTTCTGAACCGACTGATTTTGCCATCACACGACTTATAAACTAACTTAAATCTATAATAGACACAACTTCCGGCCCCCGTCCGTTAATTCTTCACTGTGAAAGTGTAAACTTACAGTTCACAAATGATACAGTTATTGGCCATGGCAGGAATTTAACATAGAACCCTTAGCTCAGTAGGCAGACACGCTAACAACCGAGCTAAGGTGTTGTACTGGTTAATATAATAATAATAATAATAATAATAACAATACTTAATACCACGTCTTACTAACCGATTGGGTTTTACCATTATCTTCTGATTACTCTAATGGGCTAAGAATTGGGAAGGTTGAATATAGAGGAAGTGAACCCGTATTGGCGTGGAGGGTGGAAAACCATTTAGGGAAAATCACCCCAAGTTGACTCAAGTAAGATTCGAAAACCTCGATTTCCCCGTCTTCGGTAGTCTATATCAACACAAAACTAGCGCGTTAGCATAACACAATAAAACATGTCCTTCCCTCCTATACAAACCAGTGGTAGCAGGAAACCAGTATAGCACAATGTAACATGTCCTTCCCTTCGTTACAAACCTGTGATAGCAGGAAACCAGCATAGCACAATAAAACATGTCCTTCCCTCCGGTACAAGCCAGTGGTAGCAAGAAACTAGCATAACACAATAAAACATGTCCTTCCCTCCGTTACAAGCAAGTGATAGCAGGAAACCAGCATAGCACAATAAAACATGTCCTTCCCTCCGTTACAAGCCAGTGATAGCAGGAAATCAGCATAGCACAATAAAACATGTCCTTCCTTCCGTTACAAGCCAGTGATAGCAGGAAACCAGCATAGCACAATAAAACATGTCCTTCCCTCCGTTACAAGCCAGTGGTAGCAAGAAACTAGCATAGCACAATAAAACATGTCCTTCCCTCCGTTACAAACAAGTGATAGCAGGAAACCAGCATAGCACAATAAAACATGTCCTTCCCTCCGTTACAAGCCAGTGGTAGCAAGAAACTAGCATAGCACAATAAAACATGTCCTTCCCTCCGGTACAAACCAGTGGTAGCAAGAAACTAGCATAGCACAATAAAACATGTCC
>JBCFYV010011164.1:9977927-9990286 GCA_039000515.1 Timema cristinae | reverse complement strand
CTTAAAGCAATGTTTTAAGCAATGGACCGGGTGGTCTAGGGTAAGGTGTCACCCTTTTTTTGCGGGGGGTCTGGGTTAACCTGGGTCCAGCAAAATTTAAAACTGGGGGGCCAAAAAACCCCTTCCCTCACTTTTTAAAAGACGTGTATTCACCCAACTTTTTGAATGTGTGGAGTGCCAGGCCTCCCCGGGTTTTTGGACCCCAATTAAACTGTAGGTATTCCTTTTCACCACAATCACCCTACCATTACCATTACTAAGTGCGTATAACCTAAGGGGTAGTAAAAATGAAGCAAAAATAATAATAAAAATTTTAATAATAATAATAATAATAATAAAATTTTAAAAAATAAAAAATAAAAAAAAAAATTAAAAAAAAAAATTTAATTTTTAAAATTTTTTAAAAATTTTAAAATTAAAAATTAGTTTTTAGTAATGGCTCTAATATAACCCTTTTGTTTAGAAAATACGCTTCAAGCGGGGACAATAAAAAACCGTGTGTGGCCCCCACTTTCCCTACACATAAGATTACAACAACTCACATGTGAAATATTTTATTGATTATTTTCCTGTTTTGTAATTTGTAAATACATTTCTTGACGCAATTTTAAACAAAAAGTTTTTATTCAAAATAATCTCTGAAATTTGTTAATTAGAATGTTTTTTCAAAAACAAACAATCAAAAAACAAGCAAGTATAAAAAATTGAAGGCTACAAAAAAAGAGGGGGGAAAGTTTATTAACACATTTTCCCGGGAAAACTTTTTTATCTCAAAACCCCCCAAGGACCCAACAATATTCCCCTTTAATTAAAAATTTAAATAATTAATAAACCCATTTAAAATATAATTTAAAGTCATAAGAAAGTTCTCAAATTGTCAAAAAATGGGAGCATAAAGCAATTTTTAACTAAAATTGGACCTTTCCCCCCCCCCCCCCCCCCTGTACTTGCAATCTTAAATATTAAGTAGGATAATTTTAGTTTACCCAAGGGTGGAATTTTTTAAAATAGAAAAAAATTTTTTTGCGTCCAAAATTGACGACAAATTACTATCTTTTTGTTTAAGTTCATAGGGATTAAAATTACAATTTTAAATGTATTGTATATGAAAGTTTTTTGACTCATTGTTGCAGAACTTTTAAAAAACTAAAAGTTTTTTTCTTTCAAATCACTGTTTAATAATTTATCAAATAAAACTTTTTTAAAAAAAAACGATTTTTTAAAAAGTTGTTTTAACTTTTTTTTTTATTTTTAAAACAAATTTTTTTTGATTGAAAGTGTCAATTAATTTTAAAAAATATCACCTTAAATTTATTTTTCTCCTTATTTTTTTCTGGATTTTAAAACATCGACCTAAAAAACCAAAGAACAATTTTAAATGTTTTTTGATATTTTGAAAATGGAGGATCGTTTTAAATAGTAAGCCATGTAAAAAATCGTCTCATCTTTTATTTTTCTCCCTTTTGTTTTTTGGATAGTTTTATTCTGCTACTGGGAGGCTCTCTTTGTGTGCCTAAGGGCGATGACTCTATATTTTCTCCCGTAATAGATTTCGCTTTAGACCCCTAGAGTTCATTAATAAAGTCAGTCATGAAAAAAAAAGAAGGGGCTTCCCCCATTGCTAAAATTTGTAATTGTTCCCTTTACAATAGCTATTACATTATTAAAAATGGAATATACAAGAAAATTCACATTTTATCCCAAACAAAAAGGGTTTAGGAAAAACACAAAAGCTCTTATTTTTTGAAAATATTAGCGGGGGTTTAGAGTATTTTAAAAAAATTTAAAAACAAGTTTTTTTATAGTCAGACAAATTTGATGATAACTTTTACGACAACTTTTATTTGTTTTTTTAAAACTATAATTCAGGGTTTAATAGAAGTTTTAAAAAATGAGTACTCCCATATAAATCTATTAGGGTCATCATTTTTTTCCTTTCACCCTAAAAAAAAATGCCTTGTCACATTGACAGGGTATAAATATCCTTCACTTTTTAAAAATTCAAAAAAATTTTCCCAAGTTATTTTACATAATGTTTAATAATTTTCTAATTGCCAGAAAACAAACAAGGCTACCTTGAACAACCTATACACAGTACGCACGGGAAAAAGTTGTAGTTTCATCTGTCAAACCGAAGTGAACGATAGTGGTTAAAACCTTTCGCTTTCGGGGTTTTAACTGAAATCATTTTTTTATCTCCATGAATTAGGGCACAGTTCATATAAATAAACCCTTCCTGTTCCAAGTTAATTAAAAATTTTTACACCTTGTTTTTTTCCCTGTTCGGGATCACGCATAGTAAGTACAAATAGGGAATGTTTTATAAATTTAAAAGGGGTTTAAATTTAAGTAAGTGTACCGCATTTTTGGGGGAAGAGAAAAACAATTTACAAAGAACACTCTTTGCTCACCCGTTTGGGGATATAAACACCAATCACAGCGTTTTCGGCATTAAATATATTTTGAGAATGACGGTTTTGACCATGGACCATGAAACGGGGCATATAATAAAACAGAGAACTTAAATAGGTAGTAGGCGTGGTTAAAAAATGCCTTATATGACGTAGAAGCTATGCTAAAAAACAAAGAAATCATCTAAAACCCTCTCTTATTGCTCATCTCTAACCTATAGTTCTGTTTCATTCGATTTGCTTTTTCTCACAAAATTTATGCACACCTATGTCACGTAAATAGCTTATTCACCTAAAATTTTTTAATGATGTTTTAGATAAAACACATGAGGGTTCCCATTATTTAAAAAACGCTGGCCATTTTACTGTCTCATTTAAAAACTAAAATTTAATTAGTTAGTATTTTAGCTGGCAAATAAAATGCTAAATTTTACATAAAAGCCGTGCGCCATTATTGAACCGTTGCATGTAACGTAACGGTTACCGTAACCCTTTGAATGGGGGTGCCAGCCAAGTCGTCGTGTAACCAACAGAAGCTACCATTCAATAGTCTTTTTGAAAGATCGCTTGGGCAATATGTCTCCTTCTGGATCCGGGAAATAAATTTGTGCGCGATATTCTTACCACCCCTAGTTAAAAATTTTATATTATTTTTTATTATTATTATTATTATTATTATTATATTTATTAGCACCGCGTCTTACTACCAGTTGGGGTTATATGCACGCACGATAAATTGTAATGGTAGAGTGATTGTAGATGAAATGAAGGACCTACAGTTTAACGTGTAATCCGAACCACGGTGGAGGCCTGGGATCCCACACATTCACAAGATGTCTTGTCAGAGGTAAGGGAAAGGGGTTTTTCAATCGGGTAAATCTGTGCCAGGACGAGGATTGGACCCTGGACCCTCAGCACAGAGGGTTTTGACACCTTACCCTGGACCACCAGGGCACCCTTTGATTACTATAAACCTCCACTTACATTTTTGAGGGCCTATATTGTACAAATAAATCAGTAGCTCTGCTTAATTTTGGATTTAAAACCTTAAACCAAATTTGTGGTCATTACAAAAAATTGCACTCGCTTGAATCTAACAAACTTTGAAATTTAAATAAAAATATGTTTGGGCCAAGGATTCAAAAAAGAAATACTAAATTCAGAGAAACATTTTCTGTGCATTTTTTGAGATTTTTTTTAAAAATAAATTTTATCCTTTGGGTCCCACAGTACTAATTTGTTTTGTAAAATGTCAATCACATTTACTTACTTTTCATCCTCCCATTGCATTTTAAAAAAAAAAAAATTTGGGACTCGTAACCGTATTTTTGGCACGAGGGAACGTACACACACCAACAACAGACGTGCGTGGCATCCATAAACCTACCGATAGCTCCTTTGTGTCATAACCTACTGCTAGCCCCTTTGTGTCCAACACCTACCACTAAACCCCGTGTCTCATAAGACTAACACTAATCAACCTTTGTGCCCAACCACACTACCACTAAAACCCCTTTTTTGTCCATGAATATACCACTAGCCCCCTCTGTGTCATGAATATACCGCTAGCCCCTTTGTGTCATAAATACCGCTAGCCCCTTTGGGCATGAAATACCCCTAGCCCCTTTGTGTCATGAATATACGCTAGCCCCTCTGGGTCATGAATATACCGTAGCCCCCCTGTGTCCCTAAACCTACTGCTTTGCCCTTTGTGTCCAACACCTACCACTAGCTCCTTTGTATCCACAGCAATAACCGACATGCGGTGGTTCGCAGCTCGGGATATGCTCCCGGAATATGATCGAGGGCTTGGGCACACAATGCTCTACACTAAAAATTTGGTTACTGTAACCTTACGTTACGTCAGGGTTCGCAATGATACTGGGCTTAGGCATACAATCAAGAGTTGCCCTTTTTTTCTATAATTTCTTAAAAATTTAAAAGGGTTATGTTAATTGGGAATTATTGAAAAAAAATTCCCACACTTGGCTTAGTTAAAATACTAACTTTTAATTTCAATGGCAAATAAATAATTAATAAAAAATTTTGGTAGGGTTGAAAACAAATTTTGTAAATTCACACAGAGAAAAATTTTATATTTTTGTCAGTTTTCCCGGTTCTTTTTGAGTGATTAAGTAAAACAGTTCAAAGCTAACAGGAAAAAAATTTTTCCAAAGACTGTTTAACCAGTATTAAAAACGTAAAATTTTTTATTTGAAAAAAATATACAAAAATTCTTTTTTTTCCTCAATTAATTAAAAATAAAATTTATTTTAAAACTCGGGTAAACAAAAATATTTAATAATTTGATTAGAAATTTGTCCTCTCACCTTTTCCGAGAAAAATTTTTTTTACAAAAGTTTTGAAAGAAAAACAAATTTAAATTTGTTTGAACCGTATCTATAGCTAGAAAAAAAAATTTAGTTACGGGGTCCATTTTAACGTAAATTTTTAGTCACAAACAATCATTTTTTTATGAAGGGGAGAGGAGGGAATATTTAGGAAGTCCTGTATATTTTATTGTTTAATCGTTACAAAAATGTTTTTATAAATCCCATTTATCATGTTGAAAAAAAAACCTAAACTTAGTTTAACCTAAGACACACGCCTAGAGCACACACTCATTCTAGAGAGTATTTATTAATTTTATAGCAAGTGAGCCCGTGACAATTAGAACAACAAATTTGGCTCCTTTTTTAATATAATCAGGGATTTATACTATTCTCTTAGCCGGGGGTAGACCGCTCTAACTTAACCTAAGGTGGCAATAAACACACTAGATACAATTGTTTGCGAAAGAGGGCACAATAGTGCAACTTTAGTCCAATTTTCCTGGGAAAGGGACATCTGACGTGGGAAATTTTAATATTTTATACTGAAAGTTTGGTAATAAAGTATTTTTATTAATTTACAAAAAAAATATGTTTTTTTTTTCCCAAAAATTCCTTCCCCCCCCAAGAACTCTACGGAATGAAAGGGATAAAATTTTTTGAAGCACAAGCAAGGGGTCAAAGGAAAGTATATTTTTTGAAGCACAAGGTCAGGGGTCGAATGAAGATATTATTTGAAGCACTGCTCCTGGATCGAATGAAAATATATATTTGAAGCACAAATTAGGGGTCGAATAAAGAGAATTATTTGGGAAACACATGCTCCGGGACGAATAAGAGTAAATTTTTTTGAAGCACAAGGGCATGGGTGAAGAAGAGTAGATTATTTAAGCACAAGGTCAGGATCGAATAAATAATTATTTTAAAACATGCTCCTGGATCGAAGAAGATATATTATTAAGCAAAGCTCATGGGGTCGAAAAAAGAGAGATTATTTGAAACACAGCCCGGGGATCGAATGAAGAGTATATTATTTGAAAGCAAAAGCTAAGGGTCGAATGAAGAGTATATTATTTGAAGCCAAGCTCATGGGATCGAAAAAAGAGAAATTTATTTAACACATGCTCCGGGATCAAATGAAGAGTTATTATTTGAAGCAAAAGCTCAAAACGAATAAAGTATTTTTTTGAAACAAAAGCTAATGGATCAAATGAAGAGTATATTATTTGAAGCACAAGCTCATGGGATCGAATAAATAATTATTTAAGCCAAGCCATGGGATCAATAAAGAGTAATTATTTAAAGCAAGCCCCTGGATCAAGAAGAGATTTTATTTGAACACAAGCTCATGGGATAAATAAAATATTTTATTTGAACACAACTAATGGGACCAAAAAGATAATTTTTAACCCAAAAGCCTGGGATCAAATGAAGATAATTATTTAAGCAAAAGCCCGGGATCGAGTAAGAGTAATTATTTGAACCCAAAAACTCATGGATCAATAAAGGTAATTATTTAAGCACATGCTCCTGGGATCAAATAAGATAATTATTTGAAGCAAAAGTCGGGGGTTTCGAATGAAGAAAATATTATTTGAAAAAAGTTTGGATCAAATGAAGATAAATTTTTTTGAAAGCAAAAGCTCAGGGATGAATAAAGAGTAATTATTTAAACACACCCCTTGGGATCAATGAAGAGAATTTTTTGAAGCACAACTCAGGGATCGAATAAGAGTAATTAATTTGAAACACAAGCTAATGGGATCAAATGAAGAGTATATTAATTTGAAGCACAAGCTCATGGGATCGAATAAAGAGTAGATTATTTGAAGCACATGCTCCTGGGATCGAATGAAGAGTATATTATTTGAAGCACAACTCAGGGGATCAAATGAAGAGTATTTTATTTAAGCACATTCCCATGGGATCAAATGAAGAGTATATTATTTGAAGCACAACTCATGGGATCGAATGAAGAGTATATTATTTGAAGCACACGCTCCTGGGCTCGAATCAATTTTCCCTTGGATCCACATCCAGCCTCTCTAGACCACTCCAGGTCGCAACTGTCTCTCTTTCCTCTCTCTCCCTCCCGTGAAATAATCCCACCTGACATGTTTTATAAATGGACTGTACCAACCATCCGGATCAGCGCTAATTCCCACTCATGTTAAAAAAATTTATTCACGTGTTCGGGGAATTATCATGACAGAGTTGGGTAATGGGCCGCGAGCAATCAGCTGTGACAATGGTGAGGTCGCTCCAGTGAGTCAAGGGATGGTAAACTCTTACGCAAGTGCCAAAAAAGGGCGAATAAATTTTTTTCAAGAATGGACTATCTGAAGCTAGAAAATTTACTAGTAATCAAGTAATGTGAATTGCAGCTTCAATTTTAATATAATTATTAATACTATAAGATGACACTAGCAATGTAGAAAATGTTATCAATGTGTACCATAAAAGAAAACATGTCCATATTTTCTAAACAGTGCTTAAAAAAGTCCATTCGCAAGAAAATAAAGGAATTTTAGAGTGTGCTAAACAGAACGAGCTGATTATAGCGTCACACGAACTATAAGATAAACCAATAATTAATTTAGTTTGTAATTCTTTTTAGTTTGTGTTTGTATTTCGTTTGTAATTAACTAATTACTATAGAACAAAAAAAAAGTATAGTTCATTAGCATTCTTGATCCCTGTAAAGTGGTGTAATCCTAGATTGAAAATATTTTGAATCATTAAAGGGGTTTCAGGAAGCCAAACCCCTCTAAAAATATTGGGTATTCATTAATCCCACCCCTCGCATTGGTGAATATGCGGACTAAACGTCAAAAACTCTTTTGGATTGGTTTTTGGGTAACGGGAAGTTTGGAGTTTGGATGGGTGTAAATGAAATTTTTTCCAAAGTGTTTTATCCTTTCTCCTTTCCCCGAAAATGGGCGCACATTTTATCTTCAATATATCCCCTCCTCTCTACCACTTTAGTGTAATTAATTTCGAATATCTCAGACAGGTGCTACAATGTGGTTCAAATAAAAAAGTCTGTTTTCTAAACAATAATTTTGTTTTTAGTGAATTTGTTAGAAGCCAGTCTAAAACTATATTTAAACTATTTATTTAATATCATGATCAAAAATATACATTTAAATTAAAATTTATTTTAGTATGGATAGTTTTCTGTTAAAAATTTAACTTTTAAATATTTATTTATGGCGGGGATGTGAGGGTTGCGAGAATGGGTAAGTGTATTTGCAGTTTTTATTTGAAAAACTTTTTTTTGGACAAATTAATAAATACTGCTCCAGTAAAATATAAATTTTAATATTCTTTACACGGTGATATCAACAGTTGTTGAATACCTGTCATGAGCATGGTGGCATTAGATGAGAAACATTTTAAAAAGAGAGAAAAAAAAATTTTCATTAAAATGTAGGATATGCTTAGTAAATATTCAAAAACTGTTAATAAACACCTAGTGAAGAAAATTAAATTCTTGTTTCTACATTTATTTATTTTTATCAATAAAATATTTTGGGTTTAAAAACTGCAAAAGTATTGCATTTTTCTCGCGTTTTCCCCCTATCTTTCCCCCTTTAAACTTATCAATCTTTTTTTTACTTTACTTTCTATATATTTATAAAAGTGTTATTATTAGTTAGTAATCTTTCAATGAACATTTCATTGTACTAAATGTAATGTTAATCAGTAATTAAAAAGTTTTTCTCATTTATTTAAATGATGATCGTAGGTATTTTAAAATGATACATTCTGTAAAGTGTTTATTTTAACTACGAGGCATTAATTAATAATCAACTTCAAACATCAAATATCTTTATTATTTTTCACAATAAATTTATGTTTTTTTTTAGCTATTTATCGCCACCTCAATAACAATCAAACTATATGCATTTAATACAAAAAAATAGGATAAAAATTTGGGGGAAGGGAGAGTTTTGAGGAAATGTACCCTCTGATCCGCCCAAAGGGAAAAGTAGGGGTCCTTTGGAAAAATCAAATGCTTAATCAATTGGTGTTTGAAAACAACCCCCAGCCCCCAATAACAAAGCCGGGGCAACTCTTTTTCCCCCACTCTCACTTTGGTGATTTTATTTTCATGCCGAATTCTATATAACATGTAGAAAGGTTAATAACAATCACGAAAATAACAGGAAAATTTAAAAAAAATTTATTGGTTAAATTATTAAAGACCGTTCCTTAAATTTCTTTTTAAAAAAACGTTATTCATTCACCCCCTCTTCATAGCTCTTACAAATTTCCCTTTAAATTTCAAACCTTGAACGAGATATAAAACAACTTAAATTTTAAAATAAAAGGGTTATTGATTAAAACCTAATCTACCCCGTCCGGGTGCCCTTGGTAGAGGGGAGGTGGATGGTTTAGAAAGGGGGTCTAAAAACCCTATTATATTTTGTTCTAAAGGTTTTTCACTAAAAGTTACTATTTAAACTTCAAAGGGGAAATATATCCAAATACAGCCCCAACCCCTATTGAAGTGTATTAGAATTGGTTTAGAATATTCACCATGTTTTATTAAATGGGTGATTTTGGTTTATTTTAAATAATGTGATAAAGAATTATTTTTTTTTTTTCCAATTTATTGTTAGGGTATGATATTAATTATTAAAGGGTAGGTTTTGGGGGTTATGGGGATAAACCTGCATTAAGGAAGAAAATAAAACCCTTTTAGAAAAAGATCAAGTAACCCAACCATTTTTAACCTTGATCTTTTTTTTATTCGACAATTCCAACAGAGAGTGATGTCTTAGACCTTTTGGGCCAATGACGGGGTAAAACCAATATAATCAAAGCGAATACACAGCTCCCCCAAAAATAACTTTAGGGCTTATGAACCCTCCTTTTACCCTAAGGGAAAAATTTGATTTACCCCCTCGTGGTTGCATGGTCAAAAACCAACCGCAGTAGACGGGACTCCCAATACGGGGGAGATTGAATTTCAAATTTTGGGTGGGGTGTACTGAAGGGGTTTTCAAAATTTTTTTTTTCACCTCTCCCAAAAAAATCAGGACATTTCCCCAAAAATAAGCTTTCGTAACCCCTAAAACTATAGCGTGACTGAGATAGGGGGTTTTAGTGAAAAATGTACTTAGAAGAATAAACTCCCGGACAGCTGGGGATTACAAAGTAGTGACAAACCTTTCCCCGACAAAAGTAATTTTAGAAGTATTAGTTTTAAAATTCCCTTTAGTAAAGGGGTGCAGCCACTTTGTACCACTCTCTTACTCGATTTTTGAGAAGATTTTTACCTGGGTGGCCAAAAAAGAGAGACAAAAATGTTGCACCCGTTACATTTACTTTTATTAATTTTTTAATTTTTTATTTTTATTATTATTATTTATTATTAGCACCGCGCTTTAAAACCCGTTCGGTTTTTCGCACTTACGCAATGTGTAATGGAGGGGATAGTGAATGAAATGAAGGCCTACAGTTTACCATAAAATTGATTTTAAAACTATTTCAAAAAAAATTTAATTTCAGCAAGTTTTGGGAAAAAACAAGTGTTTAAGTAAAGAGTAAATCATTCATCAACCTAACTTTACAAAATACAGATTGTTTCGAGAATCAATAGAGGATTTTCCAACCAAACAATTTAGTTTTTAGCTTTAACCAATTTCAATCCATATTATCTGTGAAGTTTTAAAATGACCTCTGTGCCTCAGTATTTGAAATGCTATGGAATGTCAGACCAGAATTGTTATAAAAATTCTCTAACTATTTAAGGAACACACTTTTCCCTCCATATTTTGTTGATGTGAAACATGTGTTTACTGACATTGGGAAATTTGGGAGACTTTGTGAACTAGGTGCGTGATTGTGTTTGCCCCTGCTCCGAGATAATGGATGGCAATGCATGGCTAATGGTTGATATATAATCATGCCAATATGCCATCATTGACAGTGAAACAAACAGAAGGTTTGGCACAGCTCCAAACAAGCCACACTGACGTGCTCAATTATGACACACGGGCTTTATTCTGTTCAAATCTCGGCAGGCAGCCCCGTATCACGAGGGTTGTCCATGGGTCCGGATACCGGAAAATTTAACGAAAGAAAAAAAAAAAAATTTGATCTCTTTTTTGTAATTTTTACACTTCGGGGGCCCCTAACAAATTCAATCTAATCTCTCAACAACAAGAGAAGTGGAACGGCAAGAAACAACCTGACACACCAAATGGGATTATTTTTTTTATATTCAGTATTTACAGGCCCGGTATCTTACAAACTTGAAATCCGAGCCGTTTTCCACATAATTTGAACTTTATTTTACACTTACAATTTGAGTTTCCTTTTAAACATTACAACACAAAATTTGGCTCTTATTTAATTGAAATTCACCCCCCTATTCCATTGGTCCACCCCAGGTATAATACGCCCCCAGTACCTCCCCCCACTGGGCACTCCACAGTGCTCGGATTTCACCCCGAGCCACGAAGCGCGCAGCAGAGGTGGGAATCCCCATATCCCCACGTGGGGGGGCGCCCAAATGGGAGTTGGTGCCCCACCTACTTTATAGCCCCCACGTTTTCACCCTTAATTCCATCCTTTGGGAGTTGCATTTCCTAATCTACCCCCTACCTAGTTCGCCCCGTCCCTATTTAGCTATTTACTACTAAACTAAGCTAAACTAAATTAATTCAACTATTATATTCCCATTCCTTGGGGGGAATTAATCACCCCGATGGTACCAGAGGGTGCAGGGCAGCCCCCTTTCTCCATCTTGACTCGAGGGGCCCATCAACAACAATCCACCTCTCTTGTTTCCAAGGTGGTGGGGCATACGGGGCAGGGTACTCTTCGGGGTTAATATTTACTCCACAAAATTTTGTTCAATGAGATAATGTCAATATGGATGCAGCAATAAGCACTTACATCCGACCATCCACATCTGCTGTGGCCCCCAGCTACCTTACCTGTGTCAAAGGCTGAGATTGAGAGGTAATTTTACTCATTGGAAAGGATTAAGACCTCTTAAGAACTCGATGTGCAGTGAACGATCGACTGCCTAGCACTGATGTCCATTCCCTAAACCCAATGCCTTTCACACCTCGGAAGTTTTGGATACCATGGCCAAGAAAGCTAAGAGAAGATTACTATTGTAAAAGTGATAGTAGTATGCAGAACACTTTCCATACACATCGTAATTTTACTATTTTTACTTGGTTAGTTACCTTTAATTATGTTGATTTAATTAAAAAAATCATCTAGCAAATTTGTTACGTTCTTCTTTCCAACAGACCCAAAAAAATATGAATTTATTGACACCGTAAAAACGTTTCATTTAAGATTTTAAAAAAATTTAATTATAGTCCCGAATTATTGGTGCTCACAAAGAGTCAGGGTGGTGTAGCATAGCATTGGGAAAACCCCCCCAAATTAATTCTGTCTACGTGCCTGGGGGAAGTGAAATGAGTGAGTGAGGATTAACCCTTTTACATTTCTTTTAGTTTTGCCATCCTGTTTAGCACTCCCCTTTAATAATACATCCTTAATTTGGGGTGAATATCAGCTCACGGTAAAAAAAATTGTATTTAAAAAATTCCCACCACGATATACGTCGGTTTTAAATCAAGATAAAAAT
>JBCFYV010011164.1:9923026-9977827 GCA_039000515.1 Timema cristinae | reverse complement strand
GAGTGTAGTGTGTTGTCAATGTGTAGTAGTTAATTTGATTAAAGCAAGACTGAATTAGTCTCAGATTTAAGTCAATATCATTGACAAATTTAAATCAACTTAAAAAAAAAAATACCAAAGTAATTGTAAATTTAGAACTGTTAATAGTTCACTGCCTTTTTGAAAAATCATGATAATTCTAAGTCACTTTTAACATCTCGGACATCCGCATTGCCTCGATGTTTAAGTAGGGATAAGGAAGTTAATTTATGGCAAAATTAAAGTGTACCTGAATTTGTGGGTTAGGGTGGTGAAATAATATTTATGAAAAATTACTTTGGAACACCAAGCTGAAATTTGAATCCAGACAATTTCATCCCCATCAAAACCATAATAGATGAGTCTGAGTCATTTTTCAATATGCTCACTGGTCTTTGTTTAATGTGGATATAAATAGTATTGTTCGAGACTATATTTTCTCCTTGATGAGTTTCCAATAGATTATGTTAATCAATAAGTGTGAAACCATCTTTAGTGAACGATTAGTATAAGGCAAATACACAAGTTTATAATTTATTATTTTGTTTCTTTGAAATAAAAAGTACAACCCTTTAAATTTGCAAGTTGTTTAAATTAAAAATATATGTTACAGATTATGCTATTTGGTGAGAGGCTATGTAAAACTAAAGAACAGTTACTCTTACTAACAAGGACAAAGTTATAAAGCAGACGATGCTTTTAACAAATAATTATTTGCTATTTTTGACAGTGAAAATTAACACTTTAATAGAACCCGGGACCCTTGGCTTAGCACTGAAAATATGTGTTGCTGTAGTGATTAAACTAATTCAAAAATATTTATATGAAAATAAAAAAATGTCAACTGCTACAATTATTATAATATTGATCGTCTAGGCTACATCATTCGTGGCCCATTAGTGGAAAGATTGGCCAGTACTAATGTTCCGTTGCCCAGGGGACGCCCGAATGTACTAGAATAGTACATCCTTTTCGTGAAGGATCCTACCATGTCCCAATGTGATGAGGGTGATAGTGAGTATGAAGGCGTGGAACCTCTTAAATATTACTTAAACCTAATTTACTAAACCCTTGGTGCCATTGGATGATTCCCCTTTCGGGAAAAATACCCAAGCACCAGCCGTGAATCGAACCCGTGACCCATAAGCTCGTAGGCAGGTGTGCTAACCACAACACCATGGGGTCGGCTAACTGCTACAATGATTGATTACCGCACTGCGTGACACGCTGAAGTTGACGGTGGTAAAATTGAGCATGACACGGATGCGGGGTCAATGGGTCTTAAGGTGGGGTGGAAGGGGATGACCAAAAAGGCCAGTGTATTCGCAGTTTTTATAACAACATTTTTTCTGTCGCAAATATATCAAATATTTCTCCAGTAGAAATATAGAGTCTAGTTTTCTTCTCATTAAGATTTTTAAAGGGCTTTTGAATATCTGTCAAGTGTGGAATTAAATGACAACTTTATCTCTTCATTTAAAAAGTTTATCATAAAATGCCGCTATGTTCATGACATATATTCAACAACTGTTGATATCAACATGTGAAGAAAATTATACTATATATTTCTACAAGAGAAATATTTGATTTAGTTTAAAAAAAAAAATGTTATGCATCAAAACTGTAAAAACACTTGCCTTTTCTCGCGCCTTCTTCCATCCCACCTTAAGAATTCTAATTTAGCTTCTATTTTCTAAAAGTCATAATGTAATATTTGGGGTTTTTTAATCATGATGAACGTTTATTGTATTTTTCTCAAATGCAGACACACACAAACACACACACACACAATATTTATTACACATGTACAGTCTTTGCTACAAAATCTGGCTTTATTTTTTACAAACTATTAAGACCAACAGGATTGTATTTTCCCAAACCCATCTTACTACCCGTCCAAGCTATACATATTTCCGAACTCTAGTTATATAGAGATGAAAAAGGTAGAATTATGAGGAAAATGTGTCTGCATCTGTGCGAATGAAGAGTGGGAAACTATTGAAGGAAAACCAACCTGAGTGTTGCGCTGCTCGTATTTTGACCCTGAACTTCCATCAACGACAAACCATAGTTGAACCTAACATTAAGTCCACGTGTCCATCGATACGGGTAGCACAAATGTGTTTGTGTTTTATTGTTCCGCGCACTTGGAACAAACCACGCATTTAACTTTTTTAACTACCCGCTTCGGTGGCCGTGCGGTCTAACGCGCTACTCTCGTGTTAGACTAGACTGCCGAAAATGGTGTGATCAGGGTTTGATCCCAGTCGGATGCACTGAGGGTTTTTTTCCTAAATGGTCTTCCACTCTCCCTCCACGACAATGAAGGAACACTTCTTCAAAATTAAATCTTCCTAACCCCTATCATATTGGTGTATAATCCGAACGGGGAGTGAGACGCGTTGCTAATAAAACCTCACTAATTGAGAGAAGATGAAAAGGTATAATATATAGGAAATGTATCTGAATGTGCGTACAGGAAGAATGGGAATATATTTAGAACACAGCTCCCGCAATTGACCCGATCTGGATTTGAATCTAATACACCACGTAGCCATCAAACAAGATTAAACACGCTTGACGATTATACTGTGTGGCCACCAATGGTTGACATTCTTTTCTGGTTTTGTTTTAAGGAAACACTAGTTAATGTGTCAACCTTGTATATCCACGATACAAGCGTATGACACCGCACGTTTACACCTGCTTAGAAACACTTGTATATGTGTCCACCTTGTATATCCACGATACACGTATGACACCACAGTTACACCTGCTTAGAAACACTTGTATATGTTCCACCTTAATCCACGTACATGACACACTTACACCTGCTTAGAAACACTTGTATATGTGTCCACCTTGTATATCCACGATACAAGCGTATGACACACACGTTTACACCTGCTTAGAAACACTTGTATATGTGTCCACCTTGTATATCCACGATACAAGCGTATGACACCACACGTTTACACCTGCTTAGAAACACTTGTATATGTGTCCACCTTGTATATCACGATACAAGCGTATGACAACACACGTTTACACCTGCTTAGAAACACTTGTATATGTGTCCACCTTGTATATCCACGATACAAGCGTATGACAACACATGTTTACACCTGCTTAGAAACACTTGTATATGTGTCCACCTTGTATATCCACGATACAAGCGTATGACAACACATGTTTACACCTGCTTAGAAACACTTGTATATGTGTCCACCTTGTATATCCACGATACAAGCGTATGACACCGTACGTTTACACCTGCTTAGAAACACTTGTATATATTCCACCTTGTATATCCACGATACAAGCGTATGACACCGCACGTTTACACCTGCTTAGAAACACTTGTATATGTGTCCAAACCCTTTTATATCCACGATACAAGCGTATGACACCACACGTTTACACCTGCTTAGAAACACTTGTATATGTGTCCACCTTGTATATCCACGATACAAGCGTATGACACCGCACGTTTACACCTGCTTAGAAACACTTGTATATGTGTCCACCTTGTATATCCACGATACAAGCGTATGACACCACACGTTTACACCTGCTTAGAAACACTTGTATATGTGTCCACCTTGTATATCCACGATACAAGCGTATGACACCACACGTTTACACCTGCTTAGAAACACTTGTATATGTGTCCACCTTGTATATCCACGATACAAGCGTATGACACCACATTTTACACCTGCTAGAAACACTTGTATATGTTCACCTTGTATATCCACGATACAAGCGTATGACACACAGTTTACACCTGCTTAGAAACACTGTAATGTGTCCACCTTGTATATCCACGATACAAGCGTATGACACCAGTTTACACCTGCTTAGAAAACTTTAATGTGTCCCCTTTATATCCACGATACAAGCGTATGACACACATTTTACACCTGCTTAGAAACCTTGATATTTCCACCTGTATATCCACGATACAAGCGTATACAACACATGTTTACACCTGCTTAAAACACTGTATATTTCCACTTGTATATCCACGATACAAGCGTATGACACCCACGTTACACTGCTTAGAAACACTTGTATATGTGTCCACCTTGTATATCCACGATACAAGCGTATGCACCACTTTACACCGCTTAGAACACTTGTATATTGTCCACCTTGTATATCCACGATACAAGCGATGACACCAGTTTACACCTGCTTAGAAACACTTATATGGTCCACCTTGTATCACGAACAGGTATGACACCACAGTTTACACGCTTAGAAACACTTGTATATTCCACCTTGTATATCCACATACAACGTAACACCACATTTTACACCTGCTAAAACACTTGTATGTGTCACCTTGTATACCACATACAAGCGTATCACCCAGTTACACTGCTTAGAAACATTGTAATGTGTCCACAACTTTACACCTGCTTAGAACACTTGTATATTGCACTTGTAATCCACGATACAAGCGAGACACACATGTTACACCTCTTAAAACACTTTATATGTGTCCACCTGTATATCCAATACAAGCGTATACACCACTTACACTGCTGAAACACTTGTATATGTGTCCACCTTATATCACGATACACTATACACACATGTTACACCTGCTAGAACACTGAATGTCCACCTTGTATATCCACGATACAAGCGTATGACACCGCACGTTTACACCTGCTTAGAAACACTTGTATATGTGTCCACACGTTTACACCTGCTTAGAAACACTTGTATATGTGTCCACCGTGTATATCCACGATACAAGCGTATGACAACACATGTTTACACCTGCTTAGAAACACTTGTATATGTGTCCACCTTGTATATCCACGATACAAGCGTATGACAACACATGTTTACACCTGCTTAGAAACACTTGTATATGTGTCCACCTTGTATATCCACGATACAAGCGTATGACAACACATGTTTACACCTGCTTAGAAACACTTGTATATATTCCACCTTGTATATCCACGATACAAGCGTATGACACCACACGTTTACACCTGCTTAGAAACACTTGTATATGTGTCCACCTTGTATATCCACGATACAAGCGTATGACAACACATGTTTACACCTGCTTAGAAACACTTGTATATGTGTCCTACCTTGTATATCCACGATACAAGCGTATGACACCGCACGTTTACACCTGCTTAGAAACACTTGTATATATGTGTCCACCTTGTATATCCACGATACAAGCGTATGACACCACACGTTTACACCTGCTTAGAAACACTTGTATATGTGTCCACCTTGTATATCCCCGATACAAGCGTATGACACCGCACGTTTACACCTGCTTAGAAACACTTGTTATATGTGTCCACCTTGTATATCCACGATACAAGCGTATGACAACACATGTTTACACCTGCTTAGAAACACTTGTATATGTGTCCACCTTGTATATCCACGATACAAGCGTATGACAACACATGTTTACACCTGCTTAGAAACACTTGTATATGTGTCCACCTTGTATATCCACGATACAAGCGTATGACACCACACGTTTACACCTGCTTAGAAACACTTGTATATGTGTCCACCTTGTATATCCACGATACAAGCGTATGACAACACATGTTTACACCTGCTTAGAAACACTTGTATATGTGTCCACCTTGTATATCCACGCACGATACAAGCGTATGACACCACATGTTTACACCTGCTTAGGAACACTTGTATATATTCCACCTTGTATATCCACGATACAAGCGTATGACACCACATGTTTACACCTGCTTAGGAACACTTGTATATGTGTCTACCTTGTATATCCACGATACAAGCGTATGACACCACATGTTTACACCTGCTTAGGAACACTTGTATATGTGTCCACCTTGTATATCCACGCACGATACAAGCGTATGACACCACATGTTTACACCTGCTTAGGAACACTTGTATATGTGTCTACCTTGTATATCCACGATACAAGCGTATGACACCACACGTTTACACCTGCTTAGAAACATTTGTATATGTGTCCACCTTGTATATCCAGATACAAGCGTATGACACCGTACGTTTACACCTGCTTGGAAACACTTGTATATGTGTCCACCTTGTATATCCACGATACAAGCGTATGACACCACATGTTTACACCTGCTTAGAAACACTTGTATATGTGTCCACCTTGTATATCCACGATACAAGCGTATGACACCGTACGTTTACACCTGCTTGGAAACACTTGTATATGTGTCTACCTTGTATATCCACGATACAAGCGTATGACACCGTACGTTTACACCTGCTTGGAAACACTTGTATATGTGTCCACCTTGTATATCCACGATACAAGCGTATGACACCACATGTTTACACCTGCTTAGGAACACTTGTATATGTGTCCACCTTGTATATCCACGATACAAGCGTATGACACCACATGTTTACACCTGCTTAGGAACACTTGTATATGTGTCCACCTTGTATATCCACGCACGATACAAGCGTATGACACCGCACGTTTACACCTGCTTAGAATCGTGTCACGAGAATGAATGGGCTGAAACGTCCCAAGTTTAATCGCGTGCAAGGTGGAGAAACGACAATAAAAACGAACTCGTTTAATGTATTAGTGACCTTGAACTGTGCACCCATGTTGACTCGAACACCCTCCTTACTTTACAGACATCCAACTGCTTGGGATGAAGAGAAAACCAGGAGAGCTTGTTTGACAGGAATGTAAATTGGAGAATTAATTCCACTGACTTTTTTTTTTTTGCCAAATTTTGTCACACAGTTTATAAAACTATGGTAGATTGAGTAGGACTGAAGATAAATTAAACGAGGGCATTCATTTAATTCACGGACTTTAAAAGGTTATAAAATTTATCAAAATTATAAATTCTGTTATTTCTTGAGAAAAATATTAAATATTTTACGATTTAACCATATGGTGAGTTTTATTTTATTTACATTATCACTGTGTGTGACTACCTGATTAGAGGAAATGTACCCACATTTGCGTGAAGGTAGAGTGTGAAGACATTTAGGTAAAAAAAAACTCAGTACACCCTACCATAATTCAAACCCCAATCTACCTGTCATCGATAGTCTGGTTTATTTCGATAGAACATGCGTGTGACCTGGTGGTCTAGGAGTAAGGTCCGAACTTCTGTGTTGAGGGACCAGGGTTCAATCCTCGGTCCCGGCACAGATTTATCTGATTGCCTACACTTTCTTTAATCTTTGACAAGATGTGTATTACTCACAACTTGTGAATGTGTGGAATGCCGGGCCTCCACCGTGGTCCGGATCCCACTTTAAACTGTAGGTCCTCCATTTCATCTCACAATCACCCTACCATTACACATTAGCTTAAGTGCGTATAACCCAAATGGGTAGTAAGACATGGTGCTAATAATAATAATAGAATATGCTGTGACCGAAGCAGGTAAAACGGCTAATTAATTATCTCATGTCTTGAAAATAAGTTTAGCTAGGAACCAAATTGTTAGTTTTAATTATAATTTAAGGATTTTTTTCCTTAGCGTATGACATATTTGATTGGGATATATAGTTTCTAGATTGGTTTCTTATGTGTGTAGACCAGTGGTCACCAAATGGCAAACCGTGGTCTGCATCCGAACCACAGATACCATTTTAAAGACCTTGATGAGATAGTGATAAACATAATAAATGATGTTATTTCAGTGGTGGGCAGATAGTAGACATGGAAGGCTAAAAATAATAAATAAATAAAATAACCAAAAGCAAAGAAAATCACGTTTTTAAATTAGTATAGTCTTATAGGGCTTGAACTTGAATCACTGTTTAAGTTTTGTCAGACCATGGAAGTACGTGGAGTTTTTAAACGGACCCCATGTGTAGACTACTAGCCCCTCTGGTGACACAGGGTACACCAGAGGATGTTGTCTACACGTCATACCTTCAATTAGATGATGTGACGATGGTTATTATGAAGGTGTGGAACCAATGGTAACCTTAAACCCAACTTAACCCTTACTAAGCAAACACTGGTGATCGTTGAGATAATTCACCTTCCAGGAAAAATACCTATAATACCAGCCGGGAATCTAGCCCGGAACCTCGAGGTTTTTAGCCAGGTGCCCTGACCAATATACCACGAGGATAGTTATTAATTTATATATTCAGCCTATTTTCACACAAGGGTTCGGGCTGTGTTTATAAAAATTAATTTTTGCTTGTGCTGTACTTGTGATCAAAAAAGTTTAATTTGTATGGCCGGAACAGATTTATCTGATTACCGAACCCTTCCTTCACCTCTGACAAGACATCTTGTGAATGTGGGGAATGCAAGGCCTCCACCGTGGTTCGGATTCCACGTTAAACTGTAGGTCCTTCATTTCATCTCACAATCACCCTACCATTACACATTAGCGTAAGTGCGTATAACCTGAATGGGTAGTAAGACGCGGTGCTAATAATAATAATGATAATAATAATAATAATAATTTGTATGGCAATATTTTGCCAAGGCGAGTCGGTAAACCTGTATATTGACTAGTATCGTCTGGAGTGATTGATTGCCAAGACTATGGATATGTGTTCATTCATATGTAATAGACCTAGACGTAGTTTTGAAGTCAAGGTGAGATTGCCAAAGGTGCTGTGTATTCGTTGTCACAGAGGTTATAATGTAGTGCCTACTCCAGTTGGCCACTATCCAACCAGACACTCTTTATGAATCCCACGGCCATTCGTAGGAGACTAATTACACCTTTCTTTTCACCAACCCACTCAATTGAGGTGTTTATTTGCAAATATGGACAAGTCTATTGAACAAAAGTTGACAGGAGAAGGGAAATAATGATCAGGGGCTAAAACAAGCATTAAAGAGGTTATCCATTTTGTGTAACAGTTTTAAGTGTTGTCAGATTTTAAATAAATGGTACGGAGCTCGCCACGGACATTCTCGCTCTATTGTTTGAAAATGGAGATATTTACTCAAAACTCGTAATATATGTGAAACTAAATAATACACACTAGCAAACCCAAGAATAAATTGCACTATACTTATGTAAATTTTTTTTTAGTCCTGGTTTTAAATTTTATAATTTTGTTTTTAAAGAATTACTGTCCTCATTTATATGTTTGGACCGATAAAAAAGATCAATGTTGGGTCCACAAGGGTCCACACTTCGTATTAAAATTTCAACTACCCGTTAAAATTTTCAACATTTTATTAGGTTTTGCAAATCTTCATGCCATCGCATTGCTATTAAATTCCTCATTTGTAGATTTTGACCAATAAAAAATGTAAATACTGACTATTTAATCTGAAATGGATATAGATCATTGTTCTACTAACATTTATCCCAAGAGGTTTAAGGAAAAACACCATTCATTTTTAGAGACTTACTTATATTTAATTACTCTAACGCATTGGAGAATTATTGCGTTAAAATTTAAGTGGTATCCCTTTACAACTAATGCTAACAAAATTGTATTAATATATTTGCTAATATCTTAGAAACTGTTGGATTTATAAAAATGTATTTCGCATAAAAGTTTTTTATTTTTAATAGTACTACAATTTTGCCCTTTCTTAAACTACTCCTAATTTTAAGTTTAAAAGACACACAGACAGACGTCATTCCAAAGACCACTTCTTAGGGTTTGGGGGGGCCTTTAGACGTTGACATCCATCAACATTTTAGGTTAGATTTTCTTTTGTGGTCACAATACTTTTACCTTTTGTGTTTGAAAAGTTAAAAAATATAAAAAATATGCTTCTTATAAAATATTTGTATTATAAAGACACCTACATATTTGTAACGATAAGTAATTTCATATCTCAAAAAGTTAAGGAGATATTTAAAAAATATATATGATTTACGCATCAGACCGGAGCCCTTAAAGTCATTTTGCCGAAATATTAAGAGAAGCCATTTTGTTTGGAATAATTATAAATGTTTAGAAATGAAATTTAATCAAAATTGTTAGAGCCTATTTTGAGAAAATCGACTTTTTCTCTTTTTGAATTTCAGTAAACTACCCTTAATTTTAGGCTTAAGATATCCAATTCAAAAAACCCTATGAAAACCCTAGATACCAAGTTTTAGCCCGATCGGTAAAATAGTTTAGGCTTTAGTTGGAGGTACAGACAAACAGACAGACAAACGGAAAGTCAAAAACCACTGTTTTGGAATCGGGGGGTCCTAAAACCTCAAGATTCATCAAAATCTTGAGTTCAATTTTTTTGATGAACACAATACTTTCTATACCTGTAAGATAGCGAGAAAGTAAAAATGGGTTAAATGTAGGCTGTACAGAAATAATAATGATTATCTTTGGAAAGCAAGAAATTAAGAAAGGATTAGGGAATAAATAATGGATAATTTTAAGAGATTTGAACAGGAGGATGAAAGTGTAAAGAAACACTTTTAATTTTAAAGATTTTTAAATATCTATATGTCTTACAAAATCAAAATATACTATACGAAATTTCTCATTAAGTAAATGATAGCTTTGAACAACATTGTCACAAATATATTTTTAATAAGCCACCCTTGAGAAAGTTGTGCTTAGAAAAACTAGCATATTGTTTTGTTAATCACAATAAACACTCTTAAAAATTAAGTCTAAGTAAAATTGATTCCACAATTTTTTTAAATACCACATTTTCAAAAATCACTGGGTGTATTGAGGGTGGTTTATTAAAATGGGTCATCACTCTACCTCCACGCAAATGTGGATACAATTCCTTTAAATATAACCTTCCTAATTATTAAAACCATAGTGTAATTAGTGCATAAGCGTAGCCTGAACTGATAATAAGACACTGCACGGAAAAAAAAAATGTATATTACAAAAATGTTCATTTCTTCTGGAAGAAAAAATTATTTTTAGCGAATGCTACAATATCCTACGAGATCAAATTAGATTTCTAGAACTGCATCCGTCTTTTATAACCACTCGGAGACTGGGGCATATTTGAACTGATATACGTAACAGATGGGCAACAAAAACTAAGGTTTGAACTAGAAAGAATAAAACAGCTAAAAGTTCAAACCAGTGTTGCGCGTTCGATACCACCTTTCCGCCAAGAAATATCCTCTTCATTCCTTGGCAGTTCTGATTGGGATTGTATTAATTGCTGTGTTGATGTCAAGGTGTTTGTTGTTGTAATTAATTATAAGATTGGTGACCTGGCGGTCTAGGGGTAAGGTGTCAGACTTCTGTGCTGGGGGGGTGTCCAGGTTCAATCCTCGGTCCTGGCACAGAATTATATGATTGCCAAACCCTTCTCTCACCTCTGACAAGACGTGTATTAAATCACAACTTGTGAACCTGTGGAATGCCAGGCCCTCCACCGTGGTTCGGACTCCACGATCAACTGTAGGTCCTCCATTTCATCTCACAATCACCCTACCATTACGCATTAGCGTAAGTGCGTATAACCCGAACAGGTAGTAAGACACGGCGCTAATAATAATAACTATAAGGTCTCTATCGTATACAGTAAGTTCCATGCCGTAGTGTCAAAACATCATCAGTGAATTCTATGATCAATTTTGAGCAGAAAATGTTACATCAACATTGATGAGAATTCTTTCTCTTATTGAAATATATGTACATACACATAGCACCACGTCTTACCAACCGTTCAGGTTGGAACGTATAAAGTTACGAGATACGTTCAAGGTTATATTTGTAGTGGTAAACACAAACACATGTTTAAACAGTAAACATGACTTCAACATAAAGGAGAGGGATAGTCATTCGGTAAACAGTCGTTCACAATAGTTAAAATTCTTGAATGTAATACAAAGAATAAATACACTAACATGGTATTTGTGTACAGTTTTTAAATGGCCATGCTAATGAAGTTTTTACAGTATACCAGCGACATTTTCCATTTGGTGCTGTATATTTCAACTTTTGGTTCAGCTATTAATTAATCAATCAAATGTGCATCTAATATAAGTATTAATAATGTTTTTTTCTTTTATTTATCTACGTTAATGTAGGCCTACAGGACATATTTAAGCCTAGATATCATTGGAAATCGAGATAAAGATTTATTTTCACACATTTAAAAAAAACTATTTCTGTTGTTATTACTGCTCAGGAAAAAGTGCAGTGTTGAAATATTTCAATATTATTTTGGCATGAACCGTATTTTGAAATGACGATTTGAAGAATTAAATTTTGCGTTATTGCTCAAAGACTGTTTGGAGAAATGGAGAACCAGGAAGAACTTCCCATTCATCCTTCATATCTGAGGCACATCATCACCTTATCGCTAGAAAGGGAATTAGTATCGCTCTATTGGAAGGATATGTTAGAGAAATATTATTATTATCATTATTATTATTATTATTATTATTATTATTATTATTATTATTATTATTATTAGCACCGCGTCTTACTACCCATTCGGGTTATACGCACTTACGCTAATGTGTAATGGTAGGGTGATTGGAGATGAAATGAAGGACCTACAGTTTAAAGTGGAATCCGAACCACGGTGGAGGCCTGGCATTCCCCACATTCACAAGATGTCTTGTCTGAGGTGAAGGAAGGGTTTGGTAATCAGATAAATCTGTGCCGGGACCAAGGATTGAACCCCGGCTGCCAGCACAGAAGTCTGACAACTTACCCTTAGACCACCAGGTCACCTATGTTAGAGAAGACGTTCACTAATGACGGGAGGCTGCTAGGCTTTTATCTGTAATCGTATAACTCCCAAATTTTCTCAACGTTCACACACACATACTGTCTTAATGATATTAGCTTCTTTGCTATTTTGTTATTTTATTAAAATATTTTAAAAAAGGTATTTATGTTCTTATGCTAATAGTGAGTATTTAGTTATATTACTACTCCTTAGTGATTTATTCAAATTATTATAATTGTTGGCGTGAACTGATGAAATCATTTGGTTAAACCAGCAACTATAATTAATTAATGCTTCAATAGTTCTTGTTAATAGCCATGGGTTTTGATTCACTATATGTATTATTGTTATTAGCACCACGTCTTACTACCCGTTCAGGTTGTACGCACTTATGCTAATGTGTAATGGTAGGGTGATTGTTTGATGAAATGGAGGACTTACAGCTCATAGTGGGATCCGAACCACGATGGAGGTCTGGCGTTCCACACATTCACAAGTTGTGATTAATACACGTCTCGTCAGAGGTGAAGGAATAGTTTGGCAATCATACAAATATGTGCCGGGACCAAGGATTGAACCCCGTCTCCCAACACAGAAGTCTAACACCTCACCCCTAGATCATCAGGCCACCGATTCACTATATGGAAGGGATGTAAATTACTTCTCTAGAATATATTATTATTATTAGCAGCGCATCTTACTACCCGTTCGGGTTATACTCACGCTAATGTGTAATGGTAGGGTGAGTGTGAGATGAAATGGAGGACCTACAGTTTAGCGTGGAATCCGAACCACGGTGAAGGCCTGGCATTCCCCTCTAGAATATAATGTTCTTTATACAGCAAATATATATGATTAGATTAATGCCACAGCAGATTATAAAGTTAAAGGGAAATTTGTGTAATGACTAGTAATTTAAAAAAAAATCGAAAGTTGAATGTCGTACGGGGTCAACCGCCTCGGTAGCGTAGTTACTAGCGCGTTAGTCATGTTGAGCTCGACTGCTGACGACAGGGAGATCAAGGTTCGAATCTCGGTCCTAAATGATTTTTCACTCTCCCTCCACGCAAATTTGGGTTCACTTCCTATAAATTCAACCTTCCCAATTCCTAATCCATTAGCGTAATTAAAATTAGTACTTAAGCGTATAACCCAAACGGGTAGTAAGATGCGGTGCTAAATAAAAAAATAAAATAAAATAAAGGGTCCAGTATTACATTGTATATAATGTTAGATCAAAACATGATTTACAAATTATTATTATTATTATTAGCACCGCGTCTTACTACCCGTTCGGGTTATACGCAAAATTTACAAATTAACTTTAGAAATATAAAAGTCTCTGAGGGCTAATATCTTCATTTTGATGGTTTTTATTTAGGACATACACAATGATCGTATGTTCTAACGCATCACTCTCTTATTAGGCTAATTGCTGGGAACGGGCATATCGGGGTTCGAATCTTGGTATGATGTAATGAGTGTGTTTTTACAATTTTTTCTCCACGAAAATTCGGGTTTATTTCCCCTAAAATGCTATCTTCCTCATTTGTTTCATTAACGTAATTAATGAATGCGTATAGCCCAAAGGGGACATGAGTAAACTGAAGTTTGTAGGTTGAATGTTGAAATGAAGAATTGTTTCAGAAAATGCACAATAAATAATCCTAATTTAAAAAATTATAAACCTTAAGTAGAACATTAAAGTAAAAAAATCATTCCCATTGAAGAACTAGTAAATGGTATTCCAACTTATTTCGGATGGTAGACGTCCCAATTCACGTAATGCAAGTAGAGCAATCGTGCGTCAACCACGTGTGCAGCAGTCAACATCTCTGTTTCGTCCAAACCACGCAATGGCAGCCAGTCATAACAGCTGTGTTTCATCCAACCGCGCAATTACCCGTCAATACAGCTTGGACGTCCAAACCAGTATGAGCCAGTCAGAACCACTCTGTTTCGTCCCAAACCACGCAATGGCAGCCGTCATAGACAGCTGATGTTTACTCCCAAACCAGCGCAATGGTAGCCGTCAGATACACTTGTTCGTCCCAAACCACGTAATGGCAGCCAGTCTGACCATCTCTGTTTCGTCCCAAACCACGTAATGGCAGCCAGGTCAGATACCATATTGTTTCGTCCCAAACCACGCAATGGTAGCCCGTCAGATACAGCTGTGTTCGTCCCAAACCACGTAATGGCAGCCAGTCCAGAACCATCTCTGTTTCGTCCCAAACCACGCAATGGTAGCCCGGTCAGATACAGCTGTGTGTCGTCCCAAACCACGTAATGGCAGCCAGTCCAGAACAATACCTGTGTCGTCTCAAACCACGTAATGGCAGCCAGTCCAGAACAATCTCTGTGTCGTCCCAAACCACGTAATGGCAGTCAGTCCCGAACAATCTCTGTTTCGTCCCAAACCACGCAATGGTAGCCAGGTCAGAGACAGCTGTGTGACGTCCCAAACCGCACAATGGTAGCCAGTCCAGAACAATCTCTGTGTCGTCCCAAACCACGTAATGGCAGTCAGTCCCGAACAATCTCTGTTTCGTCCCAAGCCATGCAATGGTAGCCAGGTCAGAGACAGCTGTCTGGTCTGACCAAGTTTCCACCATGGTCCTTGATGAAGAGACGACTATGAGAGAAGGCCCATGGGAAGTTCTCAGCTGTTCACCTTTCTAACCTGCTCTTCACTACATTGCACTCGAAACGCAATGACATAACAAGTCCTTGCATTGGCGTATGGACAACATTATTTTTTTGGTGGTTTATTGCTGTCCTACCCCAGGTGTCCTTTAACGGGGGTCACGACCCCTTCACCTCTACACCTTATTCCCGCATAATAATATATTTATCTGGGACACATTTTGCACCACAAAGAAACAATAAAGTAGTCTATTTAGAAAAACGGAAGTCTGCATTTAAATTTAAGCTTGAAGGATTACTGAATCTTATTTTATAGCTTGTATAAAAATTTCCGTGGAACCTTCGGATTATTCATTTAATATAAAAAAATATATAAAATGAGGTTATAAGTACGTTAAGTTCCCCTTAATAAATAAGAGTAAGTGATGCTTATGTGTCCTGCTGCCAATTACCACGCATTTAAACTACGCTGATGACGTAAGTAAGGAAAGTAGTATTTTGGGTAGCCGCACTTGTGGGGCGGGAGTGTTGGGAACCAACTATGTAGAAAAAATGCCCTCAGTACCCCCAATAGGAGTTCGAACCCCGGTATCCCCGTAATATAAAAATCCAATATAGTGCATGAGGGACATGATAGGACCCTTTTATACAGGCGTTTCATGACAGGCGAGAAACGACGACATGATGACGCACGTTCTCTGAATACACAAGAGACAATGAGTGCTTTTATACTCTGTCGTGCGTCATTTATGTCGTTGCGATCTGAAAAGTGTGTTGTCGTAACCTGGAGATCACGGCGTCAAAAATGACGCACTACGATCCAAGATATATTCTATTCTACGGGGCATTTTATACAGGCGTCAACTTTTGTGTCGCCTTGTTGGTGCGACTGCAGAGCAACCAATTTCCACGTCACTCATGTTGGAACCTCAGTGTACCTCAGTACATCCCAGTACCAGTATCAGTGTACTTCTGTGGCAGCTGATGAGTTTCTTACTCGTGGTTGAATATTTATTGTCCACCGCTATATTTGTTCCTGAAATGGCAACAATATGATGAAGATAGCCCACGGATCCATCATGAGTGCTAAGAAAGAAAAAACTGGTAGCCCTGGTCTCTGATTTCATTCCTTCCCACCCTTTTCCCGTCACACGATTTATTTTTCTTGAGTAAAATCAAACGCCCAGGACGCCCGTCAAGAAACGCCTATATATCATTATTATTATTATTATATTTAACACAGCCTCTTACTAACCGTTCAGGTTGTACGCACTTACGCTAATGTGTAATGGTAGGGTAATAGTGAGATGAAATGGAGGACCTACAGTTTAACGTGGGATCCGAACCACAGGTGGAGTTCTGGAATACCACACATTCACAAGTTGTGACAAGTTGTGATTAATACACGTCTTATCAGAGGTAAAGGAAGGGTTTGGCAATCAGATAGATCTGTGCCGGAACAGAGGATTGATCCCGGACCCCCAGCACAGAGGTCTGACACCTTACCTTTAGACCCCTAGGTCACCATAACGCCTGTATAAAAGGTCCCTTAGACCATGCGACCATTGACGTGGGTAACAGTTTATAAAATAATACATATAAGGTGTTTTCGTATTCACTGAGCTATTTGTTTAAATTTTCTCGAAACACTAGGGGCCAGTTTGATATTGAAAGTACTCTATAATATTACTTGAAACTATTTGAAGAGTTCCGGAAAGGCTTCTCCGTCGGCAGTGAACTAATTATGTACGAGACAAAACTCATAGTTTGAGAACTGTGCTAATTACAAACATGGGTATATTATTGCCAACACACTAAAAGTATCCCCCAACAAAGTTACTAACTCATTAACATTTATTGAATAGCTGAACAACTTTGGCGTCGATAACGAGGTGTATGAATTCATGGCATTGAATAAAACTCTACGTTCAGCTGTTAAACTCTAAAGGGACTCAAAAGGATGATTTAAGCTTCCAGACTTCCGAAATTATTTGAACTGAGACTGGATTATATTTTGGAAAAGATCAATTATATTTTCTACACAAATAAATTACCTAGTGGTCAGGATGACTGTCTACCACTATATGAGACTTGGTCTTGATATAACTGATTCCCTTAGGGATAATATGGTCACATATTAGCTTGACGGACCCAAGCGCTCTAACCACGATTACACTTAGACACCAATGTACGAAATAGATAGAGAAGAAAAAAAATTAGCAGTTACTCTTACGAGGCCTCTTGTTTATCTTCTGATAACACTTTCCCTCTTCCGCTTACGATTGCACACAATAGCTCTAATATTAGAGAATGGACATCATTTACTTGCAATTAAGAAAATATTGCTTCCTATGCTACATAGGCATCATATGATTAAACATAATTTTTAACCTACATCCTAAAAGAAAGATTCCTATGGAATGTTTTCATTAATAAACTAAATATCTTTAGTTTTAGATTATTTCAAACCAACATGTTTAAAAAAAAACAGCTTCAAGATGAAAAAATAACTGTTGTACAATAACATACTATATTAGGCCTATTAAATAATGTGTGTTTTTAATTTAACTAATATCATCATCATCAATATTATTATTACTATTATTATTATTATTAGCACCGCGTCTTACTACCCGTTCAGGTTGTACGCACTTACGCTAATGTGTAATGGTAGGGTGATTATGAGATGAAATGGAGGACCTACAGTTTAACATGGTATCCGAACCACCGTGGAGGCCTGGCATTCCACACATTCACAAGTTGTTATTAATACACGTCTTGTCAGGTGAAGGAATGGTTTTGGAATCAGATAGATCTGTGTCGGGACTGAGGATTGAACCCCGGAACCCCAACACAGAAATCTGATACCTTACCCCTAGACCGCCAGGTCACCTTGCTTTTATTGTATATTTTTAAAGCTCCCTGGCTTCTACGTCACAGGTAGGCAACGTCATGTGTAGTGCTGTGGTTAAAGAATGTATGTGAACATTAGGTATGTTAATAAAAATATACGAGTTAAACCCGATTTGATGGTCTATGGTCCAACGTGTCACTCTGGCACTTGAGTAAACTGCTGATGACAAGAAAATCCTGGTTCGATTATGGCTGGGTGTAACATTCCTTGAAAGTTTACCAATCTCTATCTCTCGCAAATGCAGGTACACTTTCTCTACATTCAACCTTCCTCATCCATAACCCATTATCGTAATTATTACATAAGTGTAGAACCCGAACGGATAGTAAGATGCGATGCTAAATAATTCCCCTCCCATTCTTAAAAGGATTATTTAGGCCAACAATAACTTATAGTTGGTCAGCACTGCTACATACAACATAATTCTCTAAATGAAAGATAGCCTAATATCCACAGAGTGTAATAGAATTCTGGCCACTTATGACCTCTTTGGACGCATTTCAAGATACCATCCATTATTTGGACTATTTCAGTCAGAGAAAATTTATTTTACATCACATTTTACAACCCTTTAGTACCATGCACATAATATTTACTAGCTACACAATTGTGCTAGTAAGGAGCAAGGTTGAATTTAGAGGAATTATAATCACATTGCGTGGAGAGTGTTTCTAAAATCATCTAAGAAAAACCACTCTCATTAGTCCTGAGCAGGATTTGAACCAGGATCTCCCCATTACCAACAATCCAAAGATTCGAGAGAGTGACGTCAAAGAACAACCGGCGACAAAAGTGGTTCAGTCAGACTTAAAAAAAAAAGTGTTCAAGTGCTTTCAGTCTTGGAGTAAGATTTGACTGAAGGGAGTAAGATTTGACTGAAGGGAGTAAGATTTGACTGAAGGAAGTAAGATTTGACTGAAGTAAGTAAGATTGACTTAAGCATTTTTCTAATAATGGACAACTAAATATTATAAAAACTTATAATTATTTTTATATAAGTGATATTTTTTAAACCACAATCCACTAATTGCGTGGGATATATGAATATAATAGTAGCTAATATAATGTGGCAAGATTGATGAAGATTACATTTAAAAGCAAATGCGAATCTGTTTGGACGAAGAGTTTAAGATCATTTAGGAAAAAGCACCATAAATAAACTCAGCCGAGCTTAGATTCCTGAATTCGTCACAGGTAAACCAGCATAAGATTAGCTTGACATTTAGATCGTGTGTCTACTGGCATTGATATTAAATTATATTTATTTGTATTATAAGAGGTATAATTTGTAAGGTTTAGTTAAGTTTACTATGCAGAATACATTTAACACTAACTGCCCAATATAAATTACATTTAAGACAGGTTTTTTTTTATCTAAAGCATGTATAATCTAATAATTTTAGAATATAATAGTCTGCATTGTCTCGAAATAAATGTCTATTCTAAATTTGTAGACAAAAATATGAACGGAAGGGTTTATTTATTATTTTATCTCCGCAACGAAACAATAATCTGGTTATGTAAATGTGCCTTACGTGCACGAGACACATGCTGACACTAATCAGATGTGTATCCAACTTCCAATTTCAATGTGACACGTGGAAACATAATAGTAACGGGAGGGAAATTAGCCAAAACGTGGCTATTGGGAGAGTTTATCGCCGTGCGCTTTTACTTCAGGGAACAATTACAAAGTTACTCAACACATTCCGTTCCATTCTCTGACGGTTGTTTTATTGGACCACTTATTTGCGGTCATTACTGAAAATTATAGAACTCTGTTCTGCTATGCTCTAGAGGTTTAATTACAATATGTATTTGGAGCAAATACCGTCAATTTTATGGGTTCTTTTATCTGAATTCATAAAATTACAGTTCCCCACTTTCCTTCTAATTAAACTTGTGTACACTTATTTTTATAAAATTTGAGGGAATTTAATAAAAATGTCTACCTTCCTCATTTCTACCCCATTAGAGTATTTATTTTTATCACCATGTCTCACTACTTGTTCAGGTTATAAGCCTATTTAATAATTATGCTAATATGATAGGGATTAAGATGATTGGATTTAGAGGAAGTACGCATTTGCGTGGAGGGAGAGTAAAAAAATATTTGGGGTTAAACACCTTCAATTCATTTCAAACCTAGATATCCTCGTCATTGGCAGTTCAGTTCATTCGACCATCAAAATGGGTTCATTTGCGTAATTAAAACGCATTTAACCTGGACAGGTAGAAATAAAAGCGTATATGGAAATACTTTTAAAATGAGATAGTTAGCTTGTGCTTTATGAACAACTATCGAACTAACATACAACTTATAAACTAATTTATCTTAAATCTGTCCTCTTAATACTAAACAAACCAATCGAACCAATATAATATAGGCTACTAATAGGATAGTAGTATGAACTCGTACACAAATGGAAAATATCTTCAATATTACTTGGAATCGAAACAGAGTCCTCTAACGTTTGGTTTACCTCTCTTGCTCATTCATCTCAGATTACGAGCATCAACGATTTAACTTGAAATATTTCTGAGATAATCTGATTTGTTTTATAATAATTAGTGAAAGTGAAAAAATTAATTTATCGTTTATTCAGACATTTAATATTTGCTAGACCCTCTTCGGTGGCCGCATGCTATGAGGAGTCAGTCTCACAGTAGACTAGACTGTCAATGAAGGGAAGATCGGGGTTCAAATCTCGGTCGGGTGTAATGAGGGTGGTTTTCTTAAATTGTTTTCCACTATCACTCCACACAAATGAAGGTACACTACCTCTAGGCTCAATGGTTCTCATTCCTAACACATTAGCTTAACTAGTACATAGGTGTATAATCCGAACGGGTAGTAAGATGTGGTGCTATAATTTTTTTAAATACTATCAATGTTTGTGATCGTACTAAGAGTGAATTTAGAATAATTAGTCCTACCTTTAATTCCGTACTACAAAGTGAAGAATACATTTGGTACAGTGTTGGGTATCGAACTAAATAATCTCAGGGTGGCTGGAAATACCTTCAAGCACTACTTATCAACGACCAAGGCCACTGATTGTACACAATATTATATCCACTTTTACAAAGGCACCATAACGATACAACTTAGACCGAACCCGAAGAGGGAAGGATATTGGATCTCGGTATGAACATAGAAACAATGTTTCAATATAGGACCACCCTAAGAAAAACGTGGTTCCTGCGCAAATTTCGTTTGTGGGCCCCAAACGATTATTAAAATATTTAGTTTTTGTTTCTTGTAATTACAGTAGTTTGTTCCTAGATACTAATTTGCAGCCGTTTAGGGGATCAGGGAAATGCCCTAAAAGGCAAATACATTTAATATTAAATGCTAGAAGCTATGATTTTTATACATATAAGGGTTTATTGCCCCCCAATACTTGGTTAGATTTTTATTCCACAACGTAATTTTATCTGTATAGAGATACGAAGAGCTGTGCCAACTTTGAGTTAAATCGGTTAATGCGTTCAAAAATTATCGTAAGACAACGCCACCAAATACATAAAAATTAAAATAGCTGGAGTTAAAAGAAAGAAGTCGCTTCACTCGTTCAATAAATCGAACCACATGACTGTATTTTTGTTTGTTTTTACACTCGGACAATATTTGCTAAATCACCATTACAAGGAGCGCACAAGATAAAACTTTCCCGCCCAACTTGTTTCCCCCCCCCCCCCCCCCTCGTAACCTAAGAGAGCGCAGGGCCCCCAAAACCACGAGGCCCGGTGTAGCCACACAGTTCGCACAATCCTAAGGGTGGCCCTGCTTCAATGGCGAAGATAATATCGAACAGCTCATCTATATATAATTAATGAGCTGTTATTAAGATAATATTATTATCTTAATTTATCATCATCTCAAAATATGGTTTTAAATGCATCAAATTAAACAAAGGATACCAATTATCTTGAAATATAGTTATACAGAATATTTAAAAAAATTATTTTGAGTTTTAATAGTAAGTGCAGGCCCTACCTCTGTATAGATGCATTTAATAACATAACACATTAAAACTATAAACAAGCTAAAGTGATTTTCTTATATAAACGTATATATTTGCAGGATGTTGATTCAACAAATTCACGAAACCCCTTAAATCTATTCATGGACCACTTTAGGGTCATGCACCCCAAATTATAAACCCCTGAATGAGACATTGTAACCAATCGGCGTGGTTGATAAAATCCTTTGTATGACTAAATATGTTATTAGACCCTCTTCTCTCTTACAAGGTTGGAGAGATATAAAAAGGAGTGTATCTGTTATTAAAAACAATTTTTTTTTAATATTATACATTTTAGACCTTTTTATATCATAAAAGTTACACAGGATATATTTATAGTCTATTCGAACCTCAAATATCATTAGCGATATAATTTGTTTGTTATAGTTTAATTACAGTTTTATATTGATGAGATTAACTTTAAATGTTATTATAAAAGTTTGTACTATTTTAATAATAGCCACACAAGATAAGTTTTTATAGCAAGTGATAAACTTTGTAACGGACTTAGTTGAACATTTTCAAGCTATCTAGCCATGGTTCCTTTCAGAATGACGACCAGCTACACTGGCTCAACCAAATGGCCTCCATAAAGCACACGTCCATGTTTATGCAGTAGCCTCTGGTAAAACAGAGCCTACATATACATCCATGATGCACTGCGCGATCCACAAGGAAACCTGTATAAGTTATTATGATCCACGAGGTGGTGTTGGATATTTTCACCCGTTGGCCGCTACTATTTTCACATTTTACATTCCCACAAGGTTGACATGAATAATATAACGAGTAGAAGAAATTGAGTTAGCTTGATGTCTCACTCTTTATTACCGGCGGGATTAATGCGTCCGTAGGTTATATATCATGATGGTCACTGCATTCTCGGAAATGAATTAAACAGAATGACCTAGGATTTTCCTATTTAGTGTCGTGTGAGAAACATCTCGACTGTGTATGCAATTCTATGGCTGAGTGAGTTTTGTGTTTGTACTACCTAATGGAAAGTACTGTTCGTCTGCCAGGCTACACTATTTAACTATTTAACTATTCTACTACTCAAATAAGCTCCACCACTCTCTCAAGTAATAAGATACTGTGTATAGTTTGTTTTAAATATTTGATAGTATAAATTAAACCTGAGTTTTTGTTTATGCAATGTGTTATTACAATATTGTTTGATACACATAACTGGTTTCGTTAATTATCTTATTTAAATGTTAAGTCTTATTGTTAATTGGTATTCTATCTATATTTCATATAATAAAATTAATCTTTTGTCTTGTTTCTGTGAAAGGTATATTTGTTTAATATTTTACAGTCTTGTGTTTGATATAAAATATCAACTTATCATTTTACATTTACTATTCTTCATTGACTGATTGACGGGAGTTAAACTATATTTCAACGCAACTACAAGTAGTTGTAAATATTACATAAACCAAAAACTTATATTTACTTTTCTTATCAAATAATCAAAGCGTTTAATCTCCCTACCAAAATTTAAATATTTAAAAACTGCAGAGAAAATCATAAATAAAAACATATAGATAAATAAATTATTATTAAATAGTCATTACATTCTGTCACCTGTAGCTGCTGGTCTAATTTATTTTCTAGAAGGGAGAATGATTTAAAGTATTTATTTGTGTGCCTAATGATTATTCTTATTTAGTGCTAAGTCTTACTACCCATTCGAGATATACGTATTGGTCTAATTATTATAACTTGTTAGGGAGGAGTAAAGTTGAATTTACAGGAAGAATATCTACATTTGTGTGAAGGGAGAGTGAAAAAAATATATATACTCAGAGCACCCTACAGGGATTCAAACCCCAATCTCCCCATCATTGGTAGTTCAGTATGTTGCGAAAGTGACTATTTGACCACAGAAACAATGTAATTGTTACTGAGACAGATTAAAATATTTTAGATGCCAAATAGTGCAATAACATCATTTTGATATCTAAAGTTCATTCTTTGCACTGGTTTAGTGTGTAAACTTTGTAAAAGAAAGACACGATAAAACGATAAATATCGCTAAAATATAACATCATGACAAAATTTATGAAATCTTAGTTTAATTTTGAAGTAAGTATAATCGCATTAAGATTTGTGTTGAGGGAAATGTTGGACGTAATGTGATTTTCGGAGCTTTGATGAGTGAATTAGACTTGATTTAGAGTGATCTTAAAAGATTATAAATTAGATAAGCCTGTGTGAACTTTCAATATATCGAATCCAAATCTGAATCTTACTAAGGTTCGGATATTTTCCAAAGTTTTAAATCCTAGTATTGAAAATACTCGGATTCGAACATAAATTTTTAATCTAAATTAATCCTAGATTCGGATTCCCACTTATAAATACAATAAATAATACATGAAAAACAAAATGTTGGAAGTTATCATTTAGATAATCAAAAAATTATAATTGTTTGAAAGATAATTACTATACCATCTAATAAATCTGATTTAAAAATATTAAAATGGTTCTTATTATAATCGTTACTGTTGAAATAATTAATTGTATACAGAGAATAAATATGAAATATTGATTTTGGGAATTAATTACAAGGTTTGATAATCTTTTTCTCTGAGTTTTAAAGCTTAGTAAGTTAATTTTTATAGGACCAGTATTTTTCTTTCTCGCTACCCTGCAGGTAGAGAAAGTATTGTGATCGTATCACAATTGAACTCAAGATTTTGAGGAATGTTGACTTTCATGATCCCCGAATCCGAAAAAGTATTTTTAGCAATGCTGTCTCATAGATCCACTAAAATAAATTATATGATTTAAACATATTTTTAAAATAATATATTCATTCAGTTTTTTTAAATCATCAAATTCGAATCGATAGATAAATTATAAGGTTCGATTCGGTTCCAACTCGAAAATATTTTAGACCTGAGATTTGATTCGGATTCGATTTGAGTTAATTAGACAAGATTCGAATTTTACTCGAAATAGAAAATCTTGTACTCGAACAGACTTAAAAATTAGATAAGAGAATTCCAAATATGTATTAATTTATTGAATACAAATATTAATTTCTAGTTTTATTTAAGGGTGAATGGTTTTAAAAAGGAACGCGTACAATAACTACAAGCTTAAGCATGTGCTTGGAATTCATGTTTATGTTAGCAACAAATATTTATTTTACATATATTTTCTTAATACAGAATTTTCTCATGGAATTTTAAAATATTTATACATTCTTTAAGAAGTAACTTAATTAAAACTATATCATTTTTAGTGAGAAAAATCTTTATTAATCTGTGTCTAAGTGAACACGCCGCTTCTTCCATTAACCATAATATACCACACATTAACTACCAGTCGCTTACCCTAAAAGATGGAAGCTTCGCTATTAATTAATCTCAATAATTTGTAGATTAATTATAATAATAAAACCAATACTACAACAATATAACCGAGTTACAAACAAACTTTGTCTTCATAACAGATAATAAAGAATAAAACAACCAGTTTCGGTGCTCAAATTGTTTTTAAGACGTCACTCTCACAATATACTATATAACTGATTGAGCAGAGATCAGGTTCGAGACCCAGTTTGAGGGTACTCAGGGTCGTTTTCCTTAAATGGTTTTCCACTCTTCCTCCACGCAAATGTGGATATACTCCCTCTAAATTACACCTTCCTCTACCTTGATAAACTAACACAAATAGCTAATATGCTTATAATGTGCTAGTTATACGTGTTAACAACAAAACAATACAACGTGACAAATTACCAGCGTTTTAATAAACAACAAATAAGAACAACATTTTGAGTTACTGTCGACGGTGAACTGGAGAATATTATAAAATAACTTCCTTTGTCTCGTTCAAGACATTCGCTTTGTGTCAATAATTTGATATCGCCCGTCGACTTTATATCACTTAATTGTGGCAAATAATCTTAATGGTTGTGTTTTCATGTTTGTGTTTTCAAAGAATCCCAGTCAACTAGAACAAATAGGTTCATGGGTTGCGGTTGAACCTCAGAACAGCCTTTATTTCCATCCCCTTCTCCTCCTTCAAACTGAGACAAACATCTCGGTCAATGGGTTTATGTCTCTGAGACAACATCTTGGAGGGGAAGAGTCAGGAACTGAAATTAAATTCCTGATAGTTTCCATGTGTCACCCGTATGTGTATCTGACCTTTCCGTTTGTTGAAACAAATAAGGGAAAGAGGGCGCTCCCAATAATTTTGCAACAAAGTATAATACATACTAAGCTCATCGGAATCTTACTTTATACAAAACCACCATATTTGTGGGCAGTGGCGTCTCCAAAAAAAGGTTTGAGCCAGTGGCGAATCGTGGAATGTCATTACGGTAATCAGAACTAGTTTAAACTGCAGAACGAATCTCATTTTTCAGTTATCAACAGAAATATAATTCCCATATCAAGTATGTTAATGTAGTGCATTTACTGTGTATGATTGGTAAAATGGGGAGTCAAGTGGGCTATCATGTCACAGGTAAATATTTCTAATCTAATCAGTTCTAATCATCCTGGCAACACTCCATTTTACACCACTGGTAAGGACACGGGGATTACAAATTTATCCACCCGAACTGGCTACACCTTTTGAAACCCAGTTTGTTGGTCGAACTATCTAAAGTCTAGTAATCACTTGGACACAATTTTTGGAAAATTTGTTTGCAAACATATGCAAATGAAGTTGCTCTTGTTTCGGAAATATTTTAAAATGTTTTTTCCTTAAACGCCTTAGTATATGTTGTCAAACCTTTTGAAACGATTTTGCCTATTTACTTTGCATTTGCCATAGAGCAAACAATATTACTTGTGATCCAATTTAAATTTCTTACAAGAAACAATGTTTGAGTGTCTGGAAACATTTTGACCACAAGTTATGTGGGTCAGTATGCTTCTGCTGTTCACACAGAACACATCATTTCTTGGTTTTCCTGTTTTGTTCTAGTTTGTCATGACGTGGACAAACCGGCTCCCTGGTGTAGGAATCTAACAGAGAACCCCTATACTCACTATCATCATCATAATCATCATCATCATACTCATTATCATCATCATACTCATCATCATCATACTCACTATCACCTCCACCTCATCTCATCGGGACATGGAAATAACTTTCACGGAAAGGATATAGGATTAGTACATTCGGGCGCCCGTGGACAATAGTACATTAGTACTGACTAATCTTTCCACTACTGGGTTAAGAATAATGTAGCTCAGACGTGAAGTATTATTATTATTTTGTCGTGGACAGCTGATTAAACTATATAACTGCTATAAATATTTCCTAGCAATACAATGTTGTGGGGTGGGACGTATGAAGAATTTAAAAATCGCGTCCAAAATAAAACGTTTTAAATGCAATTTGAAGAAAGTTTAATGCAGTTTCATAACGAGATAAGGAATTGTTTAAGATAGAAGGGGGAAAAAATGGGCAGGAAACAATTTTTGACCATTGAAGCGTGAACGCTAAACAATATTTGTTTAACTGTTAGCAAAGAATATGACAATTGCTTCCCATATTTGCAAACTTTGTGCGTAGCCCCAAAAAGTTTGTTTGTATATGATTGATTACCTATTTAAATCTAAAACATTGAGAAAATTATATATATATATAATTTTCTCAATGTTAAATTATATATATATATATATATATATATAATTTTCTCAATGTTAGTATTATTAAAAAAAACACTTTATTTTGTACTCTTACTTAAACATCTTCCTTTATTGACAAGATTTCATAATGTATGATTTGATTGTTGATAAACAAGTTATTATAGTCCTAAGATTTAATTGTTTAATGGAATATTCTTAAGATGGGATATATTTGATAGCTAGAAAAGCTACTAAATATTATTTCTCATATTAATACGTCAGGCCATGGGTTTTTAGCTATCCTTCTGAGATATATTAACAATAGCTATAACATAGAGATAATAATATACTAAAATGTCATCAATGTAATCATGCCTATGAGAAATATTCTATGGTTATTAAGATCGCTGTGCCTGGAAAAATAAAATAAGCCATAAAGGAATATATAATTTATCTTAAACTAAACGGGTTTTTGTTGTAAGAACTTCAAATATATTGATCTTAGCTCACCTTTCCCGCAACACCTCTGTTCACACTTCTCGGAATCACATGACCTTACCTTCACGAGAAAAATAGACCAGAAGAGACTGATGCTTATTTATTCACGTGCCCAGATTAGCGCGTAGCTTCAAAAATTAAAAAGTAATATTATTTCCAAACACGTACTATTATATTTATATTCCTAATTATATTTATTTTGATCACGTATTCATTAAAACCACATTGCATCTTGTTTACATTCATTCCTGCACTATATCTTAGTTGGTAGAATATCTACCCACTGAGAAAAGGGTCCCGGTTTCGATTACTGACACGGACGAGAAATTTGGCATTTGTTAAATCGGAATTTACCCTTTTACAGTAATAACTCTACTTCAAGGGGACTAGGCGTTGTGTCTGTTCTAGACATAAATTCGATTTTAAGTTGGGTTCTGATATAATCAGTTGACTTTAAAAAGTAGACGTTAAACACCTTTAATATAAAATATCAGCTTGTAAAATCATATTCCTCAGTTGTTTCATTACAATAATTTTTCTTTATTAGATAAATAAAATTCAATATATGGTACAAGCCCCATATTTATAAACCAAGAGTTATATGTTTCCAATAGAAAATAGGTATTTTAGAATTTTAGAATTAGTTTCAAAACTAGCTCAAAAAGCCAATATAACCTTCGAAGGTCATTTAAATTTGATCTATAATAATTGAATGCAAATCTTCAAAATTCGATAAAAAGATAGTCATTTTGTTTGCAACAATTCAAGGTTTAAAATTGCATTGCATTCCTTTTACCATACGTCAAAAACTAATTAAAAAGCTCAAGTTTAATTTCTGATATCTTCAGAATATATACAAAACTAGTTCCGATTTGTCCTTATCACACGAAACACAGTGGAGTATAGTTTCTTTCGTGACTAGACACAATATTAGCTTATTTATATCGTCACAGTTCTCGGTATAACTGAAATTCTGTTTCCCGTTCAACGTTTCCTGTCGCTCCCATCAAAGGTTCAATACGTCGATCCACTCTCTCGGAGTGGGAAAATGACGTCTCACACCCAGACAAAACCAACATTTCACACATACTCTGAACGTGATAAAACTCCCGTCCCACCACCCTCCCAAACCCTTCTAGACCATTCGCTCAGGGCCTTATACGCCCATACCTACTTTGTCTTCCTTGCGGTAAGCAGCGGACAATTGATGGAGGTCGTGTGTGAAGGTCAACGAAATGATTTCTTTACAACACCTCACACCATTATTACTTTATATTTTTTAATTACGAATGATTAAAAAAATATTTTTTTTATGACGGTGAGAGGAGACTGTATTCCCCGGTTTGATGGTTCGAGAAAACTTTGAGGCATTAAATTATTAATCAATTATTAAATTTTGCTAGTTAAACGGTAATGAATTGTTCTGTACCTATTTTATAGCTTTTTGAACAAATTAACGAAAACGCTTCAAACGTTTCAATTAAGGTTTGAATTATGGACTTAAGTGTACGATTATAGCTCCAGCGGATGGGAATTTTAAATTGGTGTAAATACCAGCCAAGTGAATAGAAGGAAAAGCTCGTAATTGAGATTTTCAACGAGATGTTCTCATTTTATCCAAATAAGTATATGCATGTATTCGAAATGACTCTCTTACGTAATATTTTGTGTTAAAATGTTTCAATGAAATCACCTACATTTCTATTTTTTTTTACTCTGTTTATAGTTGTGTTCTCAACACAAAGGTAACTAATAAAATTATTTTAAGGATTAGGAATGATTTGGGTAGCCTGGTGTAAAGGCAACATCATTAGTACGGGGATAAGGTGATACTTTTTTTTACCGAGGACATATAATAGACAATCTGCTCCAGTGAACCCAGCCGGGGATTGTAACTTGATCTACCAGTCAACGCTTCCCAATTATATTGCGAGTCTTATGCCTCATACATCATGACCACCACTGCTTGTAACGATTCATTGCCACTAAATATATTTTTGCTACATTATTATTATTATTAATATTATTATTATTATTATTATTATTATTAGCACCGCGTCTTACTACCCGTTCGGGTTATACGCACTTACGCTAATGTGTAATGGTAGGGTGATTGTGAGATGAAATGGAGGACCTACAGTTTAACGTGGAATCCGAACCACGGTGGAGGCCTGGCATTCCACACATTCACAAGTTGTGATTAATACACATCTTGTCAGCGGTGAAGGAAGGGTTTGGTAATCAGATAAATCTGTGCCGGGACCTAGGATTGGACCCTGGACCTCCAGCACAGAAGTCTGACACCCTACCCCTAGACCGCCAGGTCACCTATTATTTTATTAGTCGTTGATATAAATACAAACTAGCTGTAAGTGTGTGGTATTGCTCAGCTGAAATTAGCGGTCTCGTTGAGTTTCTCTTTGAATTTGAAATCTAAAGTTCTCTATGGTGATCACGTTAACTAAAAAATAATTGTAAATTTTATATTAAACAATATACACGGATGGATTAAATAGCTAAGATATTATATTTCATAATTATGGTTAGAGTCGCATCTAAATACAGCATTCTTTTAAATTAAAAGGTGACACATGGACCCGGGAATCGATACCGGGACCTTTGGCTCAGCGCACCGTCATTCTACATTATATCTTAGAATATGAGTGAAAAATGACGCTGGGCACGGGACGATTCCTGGATATCTCAGGGGTTATATCACTGGAGTACTAAACCAAAGGTCCCGGGTTAGATCCCTCTGTCCAGGTATCATTTTTCAATTTTAAAGAAAGTAAATACTGAGATTTTACCGTTAATTATAGTTTTTTTTTAACAAGATCAACCAGTGATCACGTAGATTAGGTCGCAATAGATGTAGAGGTAGATAAATACACATGTGGATCACATCCTTAAATTTATATAAGTGCCTTTTTAAAGTTTCAGTTTATTTGATTCTAAACTATAGAGTTACCATCATTGGTGGTTATGTCGTTTAAAACTACCGACTCCCAATATATGTAGAAGCTTACACAAATACTTAAATTAACACCCTCCGTTTTCCTTAGATACGTATGCAAAAATTTCAGATATAGGTTTCTTGGTCTTAGCGCTATAAATTTAACAAAACACATTCTATTTGATTTAAGTTATATTGATCAAAATTTATGGAAAAATATTAATAAAAAGTTTCTAAAGAAAGTGCACCAGTATTCGTCTGATAAGTTGATGCTAAACAACACCAGTAAACTTAGCCGAGGATTAAACCAATTATAATAATTAAGTGACAGCGTTGCTGTATTTTTAAACTTTTACGATAGGTGCATTATTTTTAAAATTCTAACTGTATTTAATTTTAGTAAATATACTATCTCTAATAATCTATACGATTTGCTTGAGGCAAGTAATACTAGAGAGTCCAAAGCTTTACTAAATACTCATGTGCTAAATAATTGTTTAAGCTTTATTGTTTTAAAAGTAAATGTTTCAATTAAAATAGAAACCTAATATAACTTTACATAGAACTGACTATTGGTACAAATTAGAACTCATCCGGAAAGTTATTAATTATTATTTTTATGGTGGTTTAATTAATTACTCATAGTAAACATTTAATATATATTCCAATTTGTTCTAGTTTAGTTACAGTAATACCCGCCTCGGTGGCGTAGTTGGCTAACGCGCTTGTCGTGTTGAGCTCAACTGCTGAGGACGGGGAGATCGAGGTTTGAATCTCGGTCGGGTGAACTGGGGGTGGTTTTTCCTAAATGGTTTTCCACTCTACCTCCACGCAAATGCGGGTTCACTTCCTCTAATTAAACCTGCCCAATTCCTAATCCATTAGCGTAATTAGTACTTAAAGCGTATAACCCGAACGGGTAGTAAGACGCGGTGCTAAATATTATTATTATTTATAATTACAGTAATATACTTACTATATAGAGATGAATATAGGCTTAACATTAGGCTTATTAAAATATAACATCATAATCACGCGTATAGAGATGTTTGTATTTATTAAATATATGTTAGAATAACCAATACAAGTAGTTATAATACTGTATATGAATTAATATCTTTAGAGCCTAATGTCTTGACTGAGTAAGCTATATGAATGAACCCCCATTGTGATAAATGTTTAATAGTTGTGTATATGTCATATATATATATTTATATAGTGAGCAATACTGCTATCGGTGGCCACGTGGCATAAGTGTCAAGCTCATTAAGTTGTCTACTTGTGACATAAGAAGGTTAGATTTCGAATTCAGTCTGGATGGACTGAGGGAGTTTTTTAATAAAATGTATTCCCCCTCTCCTCTCGCGAAAATGTGGGTACGTTTTATATATACATTCTACCTTCATTATTACTATTTAATTCATGAAATTAATTTGAAAAGGCCCGATGGGTAGTAAGATGCCAAGTAAATACAAAAATATTGCTCCATTATTCGATGACATTATTTTAATGATATAAATTATTTTAATACCGCGAATTTAGAGGAAGTGTACACACATTTGCTCGGCGGAAGAGTGGAAAACAATTTTAGAAAATCATTCTAAGTACCTAAGTACACCTAAATGAGATTAGAACCCAGATTTCCCTGTCATCGGCAGACTAGTTTAACATGAGAGTGACGTCTTAGACCATGAGGGCACCCAAAGCAAGTAATTGTTCATTATTGTATTTCATAGTATTTTTAATTGTATAAAGAACTAAAGATCTAAGCAAATGTAGTGTCATGATGCCAATGTGTTGTGCATCACCTTCACAATGTTTCTATTTACCAAGTAGATTCATGGAAATGTATTTAGCATTGACATTCAGCATTCACACACGATTGGGATTTTCCAATAAACGACATGTTGCAACATACTCACTTCCTAACTTTTCCTAGAATACACAAAGCCAACAATCATAATGGTTATTATTCAAAACTTGATTCTATATATTTGAATATTTTAATTTTATCACCGTATCTTACTACCCCTTCGGATCGCTTATGTGTTAGGGATGAGGGAGGTTGAAGTTAAGAGGAAGTATACACTTATTTGAGTGGAGAGATGGTGGAAACTATTTAGAAAAAATAAACCTACATTATACCTAAGCGGTGAGTGCTTATTTTGAATTACAAATATTTTAAAATTGCTCTATTTTATTTATAAAACAGGACCCAGGATTTGTTTGGCAAGACAAATAGCACTATATAATTTGTTTTTGGACAACAATTTGGTAGATGGTAGTTAACCGTTGGTATATTTTGTAAAATTCTAAATATATTAAAAAACGCTCACACGTTTTTACACAATTTATATCTATAGATTTTATGATATGAAAAATAACAATTTATAATAGTTTTTGGGCTAAAAACACATTTATGGGTATTAGGTAGTTTACTGAAAACTGATTTTTCAAGAGCTTTTAATATTGTATATTTGGTTTTGGGTAAACATTTGATAGGGGATTGTTCAATAATGAGTGATTTTTGAAAATTTGAATTATTTCGAAAATGGCTATGGGAGTTTGCTTGAAATGTATATCTAGGGAGTGTTTTGACATGAACATGACATATACATTTTTATGATTATTTGATTGGGGGAAAATTTAGTTATGGTCAGTTTACTGATTACTGATTTTTTAAATTTAAATATTTTAATATATGACTTTAGGGAATTTGGTTGAAAATGGGTACCTATAAGTTAAGTTTCTTGTATTATAAATATTTAAATAAATTGGTTTCTCTAAAAAAATATTTAATATTACTAGTTTAATCAATGTGAATTGTAAAAACTTTTTTTTTATAATAATTTATCTTTATTTATCTAAAATGAATTCATTTAGGGGTGTCTTAGTTACTATTAATTATATAATAAAAAAAGAATTTTTTTGAAAATTAAACTGGAAATTTGAATTTAAAAAAGGAATATGGGAATAGTTTTACATGATAAATAAGAATACACTTTTATTTTAACAATTAACAAATAATTTTGGGACCGTTTAAAAATAATAATATTTTTAAAATATGTTTAAACAAATTGATTTAAAAATTTTATATAAAGAGAGATTTTTGGGATTTACAAGTTAATGTGTTTGTGTTTACGAGGAAAACAGACTTAAGGGTAGTTTCCTCAAAGCCTATTTTTTAAAATTATCTTCGAAGTTATAATACACAATATGAGCAAGTTTATGCAATTGTATCGTACCAATTATAGAATATCTGATAAACAATTTAAATTTCTATATAAATAAACAAAGTTACAGTCTGCTAGGATAGAAAGGAGCTTATTTACACTTTTTAAAGTTATTCAAACGATTTTCATATTGTAGTACTTAATTCAATGTGAGTCGCGGCCATTGCTTTTTATAGATAGTATCAATACCTATAAAATCACACTAATAATAAGGTTAGGTTGACCTTTGTGGTTTTGAGATAAAGTGCTCGTCTACGGACCCGATGTTCATGGGTTCAAACCCAGTCGGGGTCAATGGGTAGCACAGCTTCCTTCGAAGAGGAAGTAAAGCCGTCTGTCCCATTCGATTTTAGTACGTAAAAGATCTATGGAAGATATGTGAAAATACCTTTCCCACCAAAATTAAGAGGCCCTTTTTCTCCCACTCATGAATATTCTTGTAAGCTTATATAATCAGTCGGTTCAGAAAGTGACGCTAAATATCTCAAATAAATAAACAACATAGTAACATTTTATTCTTGATCGCAAAAACTAATGTTTTTTATGGGAATTCCTTTTTACCAGAATCCATTTATGGAAGCTCTTTCTAAAATAGCCCAATTTCAATTTTACTAGTACATTTAAAAGCATAGTTTCAACGACTTAACCATATTTAGTAAGCCGTACAGAGATTCAAACATCCACGTAATTGGAAATCATACTATACGAGCCAGACATTTAGACCACGTGCAAACTGATGTGGGTGCATGGCATTAATTTGACAACAGATCCATTTAGGAATATTGTAACGCCGAGTGAACTGTAGTGACAAAACCAACTTCAGCGGCCGCGTGCTCTAACGCGTCACTCTCACCATAACCCAAACGGAATAGAGAAAATTGTACCCGGTAAAACTGCGCCTTCCCAGAAAAAAAGGAGAAAATTGTGTCCTCCTATCAATCACAGACCATTAGGTGGGAAAATTGTGCTTCCTCCTATCAATTATCACACCATTGGGTGGGAAATTGTCCCTCCTATCAATTATCACACCATTGGGTGGACAATTGTGCCCTCCTATCAATCATCACACCATTGGGTGGGACAATTGTGCCCTCCTATCAATCATCACACCATTGGGTGGGACAATTGTGCCCCTTCCATATCAATCAATCCACACCATTGGTGGGACAATTGGCCCTCCTATCAATAATCACACAATTGCGTGGGAAAATTGTGCCCACAAACTGTTTATACACTTACAAAACACGTACGCCCAAGGACATAGCAAAGTGTTTGAAGAGGCTAGACTAGATTAAAAAAATGAAGTTAAAAGTGATCAATAATTAGTTTGGTAACTTTAATTTAAACGTTCACATCAAATGCTTACAGATACAAAATAATCTTTATTTCAATGAATAAACCTAACCTAACTTAACCTAACCTAACCTAAACAACAAGCAAAGAGACAGTGCGATGAATCGATTCACTTAAACCTCCTCAAGACCTCATGATGTGCGATGAGTCGATCTGAATACCCACCCTCCTAAACAAAAGGATGCGATGAACAATCTACGCCGGTGAAAATGGTAAGGTTGTGAGGAAAGTGAGAAAAGTGCACCCACACGACATTCTTAACATTATTTAGGCGAGACAGACAAGGTCATGTGGGCGCACTTTTTCAACCTATTAGTGTGATGATTCATGTGAGGACGCAGTTTTCCCTTTTTTCTGGGAAGACGCAGTTTACCCGGGCGCAATTTTCCCGACACCGACTAGACTGCCTATGATGGGGATGTCAGGTTTCGAATCCCGGTAAGATTTACTGAAGGGTGATTTCAACTAAATGGTTTTCCTATCTCCCTCCACTGAAATGTAGCTACACTCCCTCTAAATTTAACCTTCCTTATCCATAATACATTAGCGTAGTTAGTTAAATACGAATACAACCTAAAGGGTAAATAAGACGTGGTGTAAAAAAAAAACTTGTCAGATACTTTAACGTAGCTTAGGTTTTACCTTTACAACAAAGAAATATCGACAAATATAATGATTTAGAAAAATTACACCCGGATAGGAATTTTAACCCTGATACTCCGAATCTACACGCTTACCAGGTACTACATTCTACCCATGTAAAATACAAGCATAGGATTAGCCTGACTCGCGAAACGTTACCACTTACGACGCTCTTCAATTGCCACCATGCGCTTGTCTCGTAGATACGACACCTTGGCGCCACGACACTACCCCTCTCATCAGTCTACATTGAGTTGTATAATCACCCTTTTCTGAAATATAAGGCCCACACTGTTTATTTAAGTTACTAATGTGCTATTTACGAAAGTTATTTACATATATTTCGATTGCAGTGCACTTTATCTCAAGACCCCAAAGGTCGGCTTACCTTATTATTAGTGTGATTTTATAGGTATTGATACCTATCTACAGAAAGTAATGGCGCAGGTCATATCAAATAAAGTATTACTATATGAAAATCGTTTTGATATCTTTAAAAAGTGTAAAAAATGTTCCTTTCTATCCAAGCAGACTGTAACTTTGTTTATTTCTATGGATATTTAAATAGTTTTATGTATTGGTGGATGTATTTAATGATTAACTGATTCCCTATGATGCGTGCACATTGACCTTTCGAATAATAAGCAGACGTAAACCATGCATCGATAAGTAAATAAATGGTAGGGAACTCCGCACTGACCTTCTCGCTGTATTGTCTAAATATGGAGATATTTAATCAAAGCTCGTAATATATGTGTAACAAAATAATATACACTAGCAAACCAGAGCACAAATTACGCTATACTCACGTAAGACCTTTTTTGACTCCCATTTTTAGATTTTAAAATTTTATTTTTTAAAGGATTAAAGTCCTCATTTGTATATTTGAACCATTAAAAGGGGTCACTATTTGGTCCATAAGGGTAAAACCTTAGTATTAAAATTTTGACTTACAATTAAAATTGTGTACATTTTATTAGGGATTGCACATCTTCAAGTGGGATTGCACATCTTCAAGTCATCGCAATGCTATTAAATTCCTCATTTAAAAATTTTGCCCAATAAAAAACGTAGGTATTGACTACTGAGCCTAAAATGATATATCATTGCTGTACACACATTTCCTCTAAGAGGTCGAAGGAAAAATAACATAAACTTTTCCGGGAGACTGACTTATTTACTTACTTTATGGCGTTAGAGAATTAATGTGTTAAAACTAAAGAAGTATTTTTGTACGACTAAAGCTCACAAATTCGTATTTATATATTTGCCAATAACTCAAACTATTAGTTTTATAAAGATATATTTCAAATAAAAGATTTTTAATAAAATAGACCTACATATTTGCGATGATAGGTAATTTCATATCTCGATGAGCTACGGAGATATGATAAAAAAAATTTAGAATTTACACATCTGTATGGAACCCTTAAAGTCGTTTGGACGAAAAATTGAGAGTAGCCATTTTGTTTGTAATATTGGTCAACTGCTTGGAAATGGAATTTAGTCAAAATTTTATAGTCGATTTTCTGAAAATAGATTTTTTCTTTCTTTCACCCTATAGTAAACTACTCTTAATTTTAGAGCTAGGCAGACACACAGACAAACGGCATAGCAAAAAACACTTTTAGGGTTTGAGGGGTCATGAGACGTCGACATCCATCAACATTTCGGGTTAGATTTTTTGGTGGTCGCAATAATTTACTTTGTGTTCGAAAAGTTAAGAACTAAATATATTTGCGTTTAGCTTAAAAACTATTAGTTTTATAAAATATATTTCAAGTAAAAGATTTATATTATAAATAGGCCTACATATTTGCAATGGTGAGTAATTTCATATATCAAATAGTTACGGAGATATAATTAAAAATTAGAATTCATGCAATTGTACGGAACCCTTAATTTAATTTTGACGAAATATTGAGAGTATCCATTTTGTTTTAAATATTAATCAAAGCTTAGAAATAAAATTTAATCAAAATCGTTGGAGCCAATTTTGATTAAATCGATTTTTCTCTTTTCTACCTTAAGGAAACTATCCTTAACTTTAAGGCTGGATATCCAATTCAAAAAATCCCTTCTGGGCAACCCTATGAAAACCGTAGATACCAAGCTTTAGCCGAATCGGTAACATAGCTTAGGCTCTATTCCAAGGTATAGACAGACAGACATACGGAAATTCAACAACCACCTTTTTGTATTCGGGCAGTCATGAAACGTCGACATTCATCAAAATCTCGAGTTCGATTTTTTTGATGATCACAATACTTTCTCTACCTGTAAGATAGCGAGAAAGTAAAGAGATCCATGGCTTTGAGTTGCGACGATTTTCGAGTGACGACGGTTGTTTGGAACTTAACTTGTGCGGGGTGTGCCTGTAATAGCTCAGTAGATCTGTTTGAGAAACAAACCTAAATCCCCCAATATATCTATATTTTTTGAGTACGAGCAGGATATTTAGATATAGAACACAAACTTAGAACGGAAATTGTTCTAGGTTCCTTGATATATTTATGGATGATTATTAAAATGATTAATTAACGAGTGAAACTTCCCTTATAGTTAAATGGAAATCCACTAGAGGCCCTTCACATCTACTCATATTGTTACCGTTCTACGTGAAGATCTAATTCTTGAGCCCCCTTGGATTAGAGACTATAAATACTTTTTATATAAAAAAAAAGTTTGATCATTATTTGAAGAGCATATTAATAACGGTATTCATCATGTCAGAGGCCCTTCGCGGTATCGTTTGTCACAAATACACAATGACACCATTAGATTCAAATAATCATCCATGCTTGTACTGGTAATTAAACTATTATTACTTATTTGGAAAACAGATATGTAAAACGTAGTTTCTTAATTACCTATTAAATGAATTATTTTAAAGGGAAAATGGAATTAAAATATTCTCGAATATAATTCTAAGAATAATCATTGACAACACGTTTTCGATATTCTTATTATTATAGGCAGGGGAAAAAGGAGAGAAATTTTAATTTCAATTAAAATCTATTCAGTACTTTCATCTGTTGGCCCAATTAAGATACCTTTCTAATGCACTTTAGATTATGGATAAAGGAACTTTCTGTCATATTAAAACTAATAAAAAAATATATTATTTCCTTAAACGGGTTGAATTATATAAAAGTAGTTGTCCTGGAGAGTATGTGTAAGTTGACCCTCCCCTTTTCCCCCTGTACCCTTCATATTGACCTGTTTATGATGGGAAGATAAGGCTTCTAGTTCCAGGTGGATATAATGAGAGTGGTCCTCCATAAATGATTTATAGCACTATCACCTTACAAATGTGGGTATATAAACTATCCTTTAATTATACCTTCATACTCCCGTCTTCATTAGCGTAATTAATAAATACTCGATCACAGGGGTTTTAAGGCATCGTTCTCACATTAGACTGTACATTAAGTGGCATGAATATCGAGGTTTTAATCCCGTTAGCGTGTACTGAGGGCTGGTCTTATGACTCCTGATAAATATTAATCTGGTATATAAATATTTATATCTGGCGGATAAGTTAAAAGTGCCTCTTATGACTGCCAGATAAAATGTATTTATCCATCACATTTTTATCGGGAGGTTTAAGTACCTGATAACTTTGATCTGAAAGTTATAATGGTTGTTGCCATAGCGACGCGATGTTTTACAAGAGGTTTCCCCTATCAGAATCTGTTTTTAGGTTAAAATCTTGGTTCACGTGTTTAGTAAGCACAGGACCGGACCATAACTATATACAGTTAGAACATTTAATTCACACTTTTATATAAACTGACAAGCTATTTGTAGAGTTATATTTATATAAGAACAAATTATCAAAATGTGAGTACAATAAATGAAATTTTGTAAACGTTGTACCGAACTATTGACCACATTTTGGCAGACACTGAAATTAGAACTTGCAATACTGTCTAGTTCTACGCCCACGTGACGCCTTCTGTTTCCTCGCTCTCGCTTAGCCGCCATTATTTAACAAATGTTGAGCGTAGTAGTTACTAGCCAGGTTGTGCGCATGCACGCACTAGTAAAAGCAGTACCAACCTTGAATTTTCTGCATAAAAATATATTTATCCTACAGATAGATATCCGGAAGATAAATTCAGTTCATAATACGCGTAAAATATTAAAGTGGCTGATAACCTCTGTTAGCTAACTTTAACCGATAGCAATAACTATGCGGTAGTCATAAGACCGGCCTCAAGTGGGTTTTCTAAATGTTTTTCCACTCTCTATCTGCCTGAAAATAAGGATATATTTATTCTTAGTTCAACCCTACGCAATCCTAACACATTATCCTAAGTATACATAATCGTAACAAATAGTAAGAAGCTGTGTTAAAAAATTGTTTAACCCTCCAGAGTCAGCTAATGGTCCATTATATGTTTAATGTGGGAGGCTGCACATCTTAGTGCACTATATCTCAGTCAATTTCTTCCCACTGCCAACGTAAAGGTTTTAATTACACTGATGATTACATCATCAGTTTGACCGATCAAGCAAGAGATCGTCATTTTGTGTTGAGAACTACGGCGACACATGTATACCGTGACCTTGACCAATCATTATTATAATTAGCACCGCGTCTTACTACCCGTTCGGGTAGTATACGCACTTACGCTAATGTGTAATGGTAGGGTGATTGTGAGATGAAATGAAGGATCTACAGTTTAACGTGGAATCCGAACCACGGTGGAGGCCTGGCATTCCCCACATTCACAAGATATCTTGTCAGAGGTGAAGGAAGGGTTTGGAAAATCAGATAAATCTGTGCCGGGACCGAGGATTGAACCCCGGCCTCTAACTCAAAAGTCTGACACCTTACCCCTAGACCACCAGGTCACCTTTGACCAATCAATCGACAGGAACTAGGTCATAAATGCACTCAATTAGTTGACATAGATATACATCGATACAGAAACTATCACTTATAATAATGTTAGTTGTATATATATAAATAAAATAAATTTTAAGATACAATCGTTCAAACTTTCTCGTATTGTCTACTTTTAACCTGGAAGAAAATGTTCGAAAATATGTTTTCAGTAAAATAAACTTAAATTTTTCCTCGTAAAAATAAACATATCATCTTGTTAATCAAAATAAACAAACTTTATAGACAATTTTTTAGTAAAATTTTCAAATATTACTAAACAAAATTATAATTTTCAAAAATAAATTATTTGTTAACTACTCTGAAATAATTTTTATTCTGAAAAAATAAAAATAATATTCTTATTTATCATGAAAACGATTTCCAGCTAAGCCAATTTCAAAGTATTCAAACTTTGTATAATTTATCACAGGTAATCTACCTTTAAATAAATTTATTTTATAAAAATAAACATACTTTTTATATTGATAATTTAAAATAATCACCCGATAAAAATTTTGAACAAAATTGCCAGGAGATTTTTTAAATATTAAAATTTATCAGTTATCAATGGATTAATTTTTTTCGAAAGCAAATATATAAAAATTATTTATAGTGCAAAAAACTTAACAGATACCTATTTTGAACCAAATCACCAGAGCTTTTTTTTAAATATTCAAGTTTAGAAAATACATTATTCTGTAAACTACCCTTAAACAGATCGCCCTCTAGAGTACAAGTGTATAGTTTTATTTGTCATTTTAAACACACATCAGATAATATTTCGAATTTTCCAAAATCATTGATCAATTAACTATCATTTAACGAATTTTTAATCAAAAACCCAAGTGAACAATGCTATTTGTAAGTTCAAATACTCCCTAGGTATCCATTTTAAGCAATAATCAGAGCCATTTTCGGAAAATTTGGAATTCAAAAAATTACTTATCAATAAACTATCAGTTTGACCCGCTTCAGTGGTCAAATTATCTAACTCGCTACTCTCGTGTTGGATTAGACTGCTGAAGATGGGGAGATTCGGGTTCGATCCTGGCCAGGTGCACAGAGGGAGGTTTCATCCTAAATGGATTTCCACCCCCCTACCACCAAATACGTGTGAACTTTCTATAAATTAACACCTTCCTAATCTTTAATACATTATTTTAATTAGAACATAGGCGTACCCTAACAAGTAGTAAGACGCGGTTCTAAGCATATTAAACTATACTTAATTTGAGGGCGAGGATAAAATAAAAAAATATTCCAAGGTATAACATTTAGATATCGAATTTGAACCAAATATCTCAAACCATGTCAGATGTGTGGCCAGGAAAAGATTGACGGACGGACACAAGCAGAGCTTTAAGTTCCACTTTTTGGGTTCGGGTACACACAAACCGTAAAGATTCATTATAATCTAGAGATCAACAAATTTCACTATCACAATTCATATTCTTTATTTTATTATTTAAATATTGCGTTAGAGCTGAACGTCAACACGGTAAATTCTCGTTTATCAAGGCGGCCCCCTTGAGTTGATCAAACAAACTGCAAGACGTATTGGTAGAACGCGTCACTCTTATATTAGACTCAATTGCTGCGGCTAGGGAAATCAATATTGTAATCCCAATCGGGTGTACTTAGGGTTAATTTTACTATTGTTTTCACACTCTTCCTTAGTTAAAATGTTTGTTCGTTTCATTTAAAATTCTACCTTCCTCCTTCTTACACAACACTAGCCTGATTAAAGGTTTGATTTGAACCCAAACAGGTACTAAGATTAATTAAAATGAAATAGTTATTATTAGCACTTCAATCCCTGAATATATGATATTTACAAGACGTGTTCTGTATTTGTTCCTGCAATTATCTTTATTTATACGTCACCACGAGATAAAGGGAAAATTAGCTGCCGACAGGGATATTACATTTTACTGAAATATTAAAACAAGTGAACCATTTCGTTCCGTAATTATCTTACTAAATTAAAGAAACACTTTCTCCATTATAACCTTCTTTCACTGTTAGAACGTGGAGAGGATGGGGAATAGTGACTTGTCTGTCGGAGAAAGGGAAAGTATGTCCTTAAGTGCTGGTAGTGAAATATACATTCCCGTAAACATGCGCTAGACGGACAGAACATATTCAAAATTCGTCTAGTTGACATTTTTCATAGCGCTATTTTGAAGAAACACTTAGGTAAAGGGGATTGATTGCATGACATGACAATATTATTGGTTGTTTCAGGCGCTTTAATGAAAATTTATGCTACTAGCGTCTCGGATCTAATACATATATACATTTAGACCCATCAAATTCAAACTAGAGAACTATATTGAATTTGGTGCACTGAAGATTTATAAATAGTTCCAAGACTAGCATTATTGTTTAAATACTGGTTCATAGTTTGAAGGTTAGCCTTATCGGGTAGGATAACAGTATATGGTTCCAAAAATAAATCGTGTCTGGAATAAAGTTCGTTGCCCTAAAACTAACATTATGTCTGAAATAAAGCTCGTTGCCTTAAAATTAGCATTGTGTCTGGAATAAGTTTGTTGTCTTAAAACTAACATTGTTGCTGGAATAAAGTTTGTAGTCCTAAAATTAGCATTGTGTCTGGAATCAAGTTTGTAGTCATAAAATTAGCATTATTGCTGGAATAAAGTTCGTTGCCGTAAAACTAACATTTGTCTGAAATAAAGTTTGTAAGTTAGTCCTAAAATTAGCATTGTGCCAGGAATCAAGTTTGTTTGCTTAAAACTAACATTGTTGCTGGAATAAAGTTCATTGCCATAAAACTAACGTTGTGTCTGGAATAAAGTTTGTAGACCTAAAATTAACATTGCTGCGGTAATAATAGCGCATAGTTCCAAAATTAACATTTTTTTGTGTTTTATTGTTCATAGAATTAACACTGTTCCTGGAATGGCAGTTTATAGTAACAAACAACTAATTTAATGCGTATTTTAATAAAAAATACACTATAGAAACGAACGTTGTTGACGCAATATAGCAATGTTATATTGTTATGTAAACCAAGAGAAGAAGTTTATTGAAGCTATAAAAGTGTTAAACTTCAGTTAAAATGTTTGTGTAGCTTATAATAATAGCTATAATGGACAAGTTTTGGAAGGTCAGCAACAATATAACAATATTAAACATTGTTGGTAACCTTCAATAACATTTTGTTTTGGAAATATATAGGCTTATTGTTGTTATTGTTACAATTTACCAGATAAATATAGAACATACTCAGGATAATTAACTGAACACCGCTGTGAAACTGTGAACGTGCGTGACCTTGACGGCTCGTAAACGTGTGATTCATTGGGTGCTGGACCACAGAGCACGATCACGAACCCAAGAGTATGTACGGACACCTTGCAGCTCCCAGCTGGCAACCGCTTGCACTGTCCACAGGTGGTTTAGTTCCTACAAGTCAAGGTCATCACATACGCCTCGGTGTTCGAATGGCCTAAAGGCGTCACTCTCTCAAGATACTCAACTGATGATGATGGGGAGATCGGGGTTTGAATCCGGGTCAGATGTACTGAGAGTGGATTTTCTAAACAGTTTCCCATACTTCCTATACGCAAATGTGATTGTGATCCTTGTAAGCCCAGCCTTACTCATCCCTTTAACATTAATTAATAAGTACATAATATCCCGGAGAGCGGGTAGTAAGACATGGTGTTAAAAAATAAATATTATGGTTTACGTTTCAGTGGTAATTGATTGCCAGGTAATATTTGAACAACAATTATAAAATCCTTTTGATATTTGGTATATTTGAAATGTATTTTTAATTTAGCTCAATCCTAACGTTCAACTCAGACTTTTACAGTTTTGTCAGTAGAGCGTTTGCTTATTTATTCGAACTGATTCCGAGCTTAGATCCCTATAAAATTGAATGTATTCCTGTTTATTAACCGTTCATATATGTCGTATGGAGTCTCGTTGTTGTGTATAGCCTACAGCTAAGTTAAGGCAGTAAAGGAATAATATCATATTATTTTATTTTGATTCTTCATTTCCAGACGTTATTTGACGAGACGTTTTAAGAGTTATGCTAATCGGATTCAATATCTTATTTATGTTTTATAGCTATGAAATGTAGTGCTATAGAAGACAGGGAGAATTTTAAGTGGACAGACAGGGTGACAAATGAATAAGTCCTAAGAAGAGTGGGTGAGAAAAGAACCATTTTGAATGTGATTCTACGGCGCAAAGCAAATTGGATCTGACACATCCTTAGGAGAAAATGTCTTCTGCACGACGTCATAGAAGGAAGGTTGAGGGAAAGATAAACTTAGGTAGAAGTAGGATTCAAATATTCGATGACATGAAGGAAAGAAGAAAATTCTGGGAGATGAAGGAGAAAAGGACAGGGCGCATTGGCGGTGTAGGTTCACTGACAAAAGGAATGGACCTGGTATAAGACAGAATGAACGTCTAGTAATAAATAATAGTAATATCTTATTATTTGACATTTATTGACTCTATATCTTAAAAAAATACTAAGCTTGGTTGACTATTTTACTGTCAAACTATAACTATTTTTTGCATTTATTTGCCTGAATATGTCATTTATGCTCAAAATGGAAGTTTCATCACCACATCAATGGATGGGCATCATCTCAGTGACTAAAAGTATTAGTTAGGTCAACTACATGTTCCTGGTTTATCACCAGATGCTAAGATTAGCTAATATTTGTTTATGGTTAAAGAATGATTACTGGCCCAATCCAGTGTTTCGTAATAGTTAAAGTCATTTGTAAATTTTAGTAATAGATAGCTATGGGTAGAATACTATTCTGAACGATAGAATTATTTCTATCTTCTGAACTTCTTACTATTATGTAAAATTGGGCCTAAATTGTTTGGCCTACATTATAGGACTAAGTTTCTTAGGGTACTGATGTTGGTAGGTGTGACTTCTGTGCGGCGGTTCAATCGTCGCAAATTTATGATTACAACCTTCCTTCACCTCTGACAAAATCTTGTGAATGTTGGGGATGCCAGGCCTCACCATGTCGGATTCCACGTTAATGTGGCTCATTCTCCATCACTACATTACAATCGTAGTGGTATAACCACGTATAGACGCGGTGTAATATAAAATATAGTTTATGTTGGGTAGGATGCGTTATGGTGGTGAAAGTTGGAACTTTTATATCTGACATGTATTTTTACATATATTAAAAACCGTAAATGTAGATTATATATTTTGCCCCAAAACCAGTGCTTTCACATGATGGCAGATAAGTTTATCACTGGACATAATAGTCGTTAAGTTCCTCATGATATAACAACATTTGCTATTATTATACTAGTTAACATTTTCTCTTGTTAATTTTCCTTCTGAGACACTTTACTTCCACCCTTATAAAAACCATTTGTAAACGTAGTATTCTCGCTGTAAAACATTTGATTGCTTTGCTTTGGTCGCATTTAGATTGATGTTTTATAGATCTGCACAAGATTAAATTGTCGGAGAATTTATTTACTCATTGACTTCCATTGTTTTCTATCAGTTGACGTCTTTTTGGACGACGGTCTATAGGGGTTTATAGTAGTAATTTATCCAATACTGAGAATATAATATTCAAATTAGCATATCAAAAAGAGGAGGATAAAACATACGAGTTTACGAATGAAAATAAAGCTTTTATCTTGATCAAAAGTTTAGTAAGAATTCAAGATGTGATTTAGAATTACACATTTCAACGAATGAAAATATTATCATCGTGACTCTAGTCTGATGAAATGAATGAAAGGGCCGAAAATATGAGTTTTATTAATTCTCAATTTTTAAAACTTTTATAGTGTAATATTAAACAATAGGTTATTAACACATTAATTAATCGTGCATCAACTATTAACTAAGAATATTTTAAATATGCCAGTCTCAGTGGTCTTGAGGTAAAGTGAACGTCTCATGGGTTCAAACCCCGCCGAGGCCAACGGACTATTATTGATCGATATGTATCCGTAGCATAACTTTCTTCGGAGGGAAAGTAAAGCCGTCTGTCCTATGTCGAATATGGCATATAAAAGATATCTGGAAGGTATGTGTATTGGTAGGACTTTTCACGCTCACTCATAGAATTTCAGAGGGGAAGACAGAGTTCAGAGTTCAGAGTTTAGTTTATTGTTTAGTAAATAGAAAATACATTTAATATAGTTCATATTTTTTTTTTATCCTAACCTACTTGCCCCAATACCTAGAATGCAATTTGGGGCATATTCACCTGCTAACTTAAACATCTTTCACATCCATCTCTCATCCATTTTAAACAATAACTAATGATATAGTACCTAACCTAATGTCCTTATAAACCCTGCACATTATTCTTTAACCCTAATAGTTGGTCCGCCCCGGGTATTTAACGCCCCCGGTACCCCCCGCCAAAGCCTTGCCCCACGGCCGCCTGGGACCATGTTTTCAGAGCCGTGGCCCAAGGCTTCGACAGTGAGCATCCCCCTATCCGCCACCTGGGGAGGCGCCCTACCGAAGATCTCGCTCCGCCTACTCACTAACAATACCACTTACTTTATTTTATTTCGGACCTTAACCTAACTTAAACCTATTACATTTTACAAAAATCTTTACTTGCATAGGAATTTGTACAATACACCAAAAGAATTCTTATCCTAACTATAATCTAAAATTTCTTCTCCCTCTCGGCCATGAATTGTCCAAGGCACTACCTCCATCCGACTGCCAGACAGCCGTTGAATGGTGCCCCGACGAACAGGAGGCCCGACCACTCCGGCCCAACAACCATACTTGTTACCAAGTGGAGGAGTCGATCGAGCGGAAGGGCTACACTCCCTCGTCCCTTATTTGTCCCTCCTTTTCTCTCCCAGCCGGCAATTGCACCCCCACCGGTACCTCAGCAATTCACACTGCTGGAATCCAGCGGGAGTACGCCTCGGCTGGTCTCCGGAAATCCAGGAGATTCATCCAACTCCATCATTCCAGCCGCTCATCCCTATGCCATTCTATTACCAATAATTACCAGTTTCTAGTAAAAATTTCGTCGTCATCTGTCCCTTCGTCACTGCTTGTTACTACGTCTATGTCACTGATTGTCACGTCCATGTCCTCATCACGTCCCCCTATACGTCTCATTCTCCGTAAGTCGTTAGTATATTTTGTCCTTTCCCTCTTAGATGCGTCATCCGCGATCCTGTCAAGGAAGCCCCACCTATCCACGTCCCTCACGATGTGGAATACCGCTCCCGCCTGTAAGGGCACCTGATACTCCTCCCTCTCCCCTAACGAAAGTGCACACTCCAGCACTACGTGTTCAGGCGTGGCCTCCCTTCCACAATCGCAAAACACACTATCTGTCTGTCCAAGTCTGAAGAGAACCGCTCTATATGGCCCATGTCCAGTCAAGAAGTGCACCAGCCCAGTGGAGGGCTCAAGATGCACCATCTCCAATCGTTCTCTGACACTCGGGAAGATCCGGTAAGTCCTCCTGCCCGTTTCACTCTCATCCCAATCTGTCTGCCATTCGTCCAGGAGAGCCTCCCGGATCTGTCCTTTGGTCCCTACCCCTTCCCTTGTCAAAGTCTCCACCTTGTCCACTTCTCCCTTTCTCAGCCAATACAGAGCAGCCCTCCTCCTTACCTCCAAGTCAAGGGGCCAGATACCCAGCGCCACGCATAACGAGTCGGTCGCTACCGTTCTATAAGCTCCTGAGAGCCTGAGAAGTATACTCCTCTGCAGGCCCCTCAGTCTTATCCGTTGGACCACCTGCCTTAGCCGATGTGCCCAAGTGCTGGCTCCATAGCCCACGACAGAGACTAGCAATGCTTTATGGTAGAGCCTGATACACTTCATAGGTAAACAAAACCTCCCCATACCTATACTTATAATCTTGTTCATAATCCGCAAGGCTCTACCACACGCGTTCTCCACGTGCGCTAAGAAATTACCCTTCTCGTCAAGCGTGACCCCCAGGTATCTAGTACTCCTACTCCGCCTAATGTTCTGTCCATCAAGTTTAATAGCAGGGTTCCTCCTCAGCACTCCCCTGAATAGCACGTATGTCGTCTTCGCTGGCGCCAAGGCCAATTTCACTTGCTTACACCAAGAGTTAAGGCCTGCTAACACAGCCCCGCTCTTGGCTTCCAGCTCCGATCTTGACTCGGCTTCCACTATTACCAACAGATCGTCAGCAAAGGCGACCACTCCCGCCGTTCCAGGAAGAGCCTCAACCTCCGACAACCCAGGCTCGAGCCCTATGTCCCAGAATATCGGCCCACAGACCGACCCCTGGGGACATCCCTTCGTTAGCTTCTTGCTGATCTTGATTCCTGGACACCTCAGGGTCGCATACCTATCCCTACAGTAGTCTCGAAAAACCCTGTAGAGATCCCCCGGACACTGTATATCCCTCATTGCCTTAAAGAGGGCCGGCCACCATAAATTATCGAAGGCTCCCGAGATGTCCACGAACACCCCTACCACATATTTCCCAGTACACCTATCCATCAAGGTCATAGCCTCACAGATAGCATCCTCAGTCGACCTACCCCTCCTGAAGCCGTACTGCTGCCTGTGCATCCCTACCGCCCTTCGATACATATTCAGCTTATCGCACATAATTTTTTCCTGTAGCTTGCCACATACATTCAACAAGCATATCGGCCTGTACGACTTCGGGAGTTGCGGGTCCCTTTCATCACCCTTACTGATAATAACCACTTCACTTTGCTTCCACACGTTAGGCACTCTGCCTTGACGCGTACACTCATTTAGCAATTCCGCCAGAAAGGGTGCTATCTGCTCGCTGACGGCCTGAAGGACCTCAACCCGAATTCCGTCGGGTCCCGGAGCCTTCTTCCTTTTCATACTGGCTACGGCCTTGATTACTTCTGCCTGAGTTGTCGGCCCTACTCTAGTATCATTTACATAATGTTCAGTCATCAGTCTCCTCATCCTTGTCTGTTCCTCGCACTCATCTAATCCATCGTCCCCTGGTAGCAAGGTGTCCATCAGAAGCCCAGCCGACTCCTCCCACCCCAGGGTCATGCCTCCACCCGGCTTCCTGAGCGTCGAGATCATGGCTGGGGGCCTTATCTTCCCTGCCGCCATCTGGAAGGGTATTCCCCATACATTATTTCGCAGCTCTTCTTGAACATAACGCTCCCAGCCCTCCCTCTTCGCCTCAGCCAGGGCAGATTCATATTCCCTTTTGCGCTCTCTATGCAATCCCAGCAGGAACTCTTTAGTCCTCGGGTGCCTTTCAGCCTGGTACCTTCTGCGAGCCGTCCTGGCTATGGCCCTCAATCTTATCAGCCTTGCGCACCAAAATCCATTTTGCCTGTTGGGGAATCTTCCTTCCTTCATCACCGGGATAGCTGCCCTCATAGCACTCTGTAACGCCTTCGTTAGCTCCTTTGCTTTTGAGTTCACATTGCCTCCTTCCTCTATTCTTTCCGGCAGCACCAACTCCCTTCTAAGCTTATCCCAATTTGCCTTCCTCAAGTTAAACCTTAACTTGACCGTCCCCTCCAACACAGCCATGTTCCCCTCTACCTCGGAAGACAACGCTGGAATCACCTCACTTCCTGAACTCGTCTAGCACATGAGATTTCTACCAGATGGCGCAGGTAGCACTAACCAGGAAAAGGGCCGAGTATTTTCCCAGCTTCGGATGGATAGAAATTAAGCCAACCCTTGGATTGTTGACATAAGAAGAAGATTTAAAATGTCTATAAAGGTTATAAAACTTACTTTTACCCTAATTTTATTACAAATTGACATATCTGACATACTACAAAGCTACTAGCTTTACTTTCATATATCCATACGTCAGATCATGATTGTGATCTGCTGGATTTACCTTTGATGGAAATTATCAATAGACCTACTTATAAAATAAAACTAATTTATATTATAAATGATTTAGCACCTCGTCTTACTACCCGTTCGGGTTATACGCTTAAGTACTAATTATGTAAATGGATTAGGAATGGGGAAAGTTGAATTTATATTAAGTGAGCCCGCATTTGCGTGGAGGGAGAGTGGAAAACCATTTAAGAAAAACCACCCCCAAGGCACCTGACCTAGATTCAAACCTCGATATCTCCATCCTCAGCAGTCGAGCTCAACACGACTGACGCGTTAGCCAACTACAACACCGAGGCAGGTAATAATACTAATAATAAAGTAGAAAGTTAGCAATTTTGAGCATACAAAATTGCCAAGGTCTCTCAAAAGTGAGCTATAGTAATAATAATTCAGGCAGTCATATTTGTCTTTTCTTCAATGGAGTAATATTCTTAACAGTAAGGAAAGATGTACATGCTTTTATTACGGAATGTTTGGAGCAACTATTTAAATACATACTTATAAATATTTTTACTTTCAACATTGATGACATTATAATGTATTATCAGTGTTGTTTTAAAGGCAATCATAATTAATTTAAAAAATGACTAAACCAGATCACATAACTAGACGTATGAATACGTGAGAGCAGCTCGAGCAAATTTTCTAGCTGTCCATTGATAACAAAAAAATTGGGTTATAAACACGTTGTTAAAAAAAAAGAAGTTACAGTTGATGTTAGTATTGCCGTCACACAGTCAATAAACTGGCAGTTAGGTGTGCGTTAGGGTGGCTTTATTAGTGGTGGGAGCTACATCTCGGTCCAGGTACATTGTCTTACTCATTATGGTTTACCATGCTCTTCTGAGGTGAATTGTGGTGCACTTACTTGGAGTTATACACCTTCTAATATCGTTGATTAAAGTTATTGTTTAAGTCACTCTTGATCTGCAGGTAACCACTTCGGTGACCTCATGATCCAAGGAATCACCATCGTAATATACAAAACTGCTGATGACGTGGAGATCATGGTTCGATCCCGATCGGGTGTATTGAGAGTTGTTTTTCCTAAACGGTTTCCCACTCTTTATCTATATGCAAATGCGTATACACTTTCTTTAAGTGTAACCTTTCTTATACATAGTTCATTAGTATATATATATATATATGCTAATCTGAACGGGTAGTAAGACGTGGTGCTATATTTGTAGGATTTTAAGCAAGGTCCTATGGCGATAAATAATTATGCTTCAAGGAACTGCTCAGAGACATTAAGACAATTTTAGACATTTTATTGTTGGAGGTTTATCTAAACTTATTATGCATCAAATTATTTGAAAGAAGGTTGACAACTAAATATTTAAAGTACATCACACTTCCCTCCACCAACAAACAAATACTCAATTCCATCTTTAATGAGGGAAATTATTATCTAACTTGTAAAGTTACTCTACAGGAACTTCAGGTTTAAAAATACGTATAGTCATCACAACTAGGTAAGTGCTCATGACTGTGACCTTGCAGAACAAATCCAGCGAATCTACAAGATGTTAATATCGCTTATGATGTCCGGTTGAGAGAAAAAGGCTACAGTCAAAATGTGTAGGCCTAAATGAAATTTCAAAGCAATGAAATAGCAACCAATGTTGCCATTGGAGCATACAGATAAATAACAATTCACCTTTAAGTTTCTTTTCAGAGACATTAAGGTCCAAACATAGTCGGGTCACACGAATGAGGAGAATTATGTGAGACTTAATAATATATTTTATCGTATACCACCACTGTATTTAAATACGAATAAAACTAGGTTAATGGAATTGCCTGGATACCACGACTAGAGATCTGCAGATCTGCGTACCTGACACAAACAAATCTTGAGATAAAATAAAAATAAAAAGAGCTCGTTTTCAAAAGAACAGCCCAAGAATGTTGTGAGCGTGATATTTACATTCTGCACGTACACATTCAGAACGTGAGTATTGGCATTATTGACACTGAGCACGTACTAACTGGTCCACATAGAGTACTTAAACCTAGGTGAATTGGATTCAGCCTATTTAGCGTGATCTTTCTAAACACTTAAACTTAATCCGCATCGGTGCACACGTGGTCAAAGGGATCAATCTAGTTTTGTCTGGTTCTCCAATGATGGTATAGTTCGGTTTTATAATTTAATCTGGGTCTACTGGGATACTTCTACCCAGATAATTTTAAACTCTCACTGTTTTTTTTTTTTGTGATATCATTGATCTTTGAATGCTTATTGCTTATGCTTTTAGTACTCATCATTTATTTAATATTATGATCTATATTTTTTTGTAACTATCCATCTATATGAATAATTATTTAGCTATGATTGCTTTATTTTATCATGTAAATATGCTGACATGTCAGGTATTTGTTTCCTTTTAAAGGCCTTATGACTGTTGGATAGAATTATAATAAAGGAAATTTAAAAATAAACAATTATTATTTGGAGTATTTAAAGTGCACTTTCTGAACCGAGTGATTATAGACTATCATCACATGACTTCTAAACTAACTTAGATTTAGAACAGACACAATACCCACCCCACCAACCGGTAATTCATCACTGTCAAAGGGAAAACCCACATTTAACCAATTATAAATTTTTGTGCTATGCAGGAATCAAACCCTGGGCCTTATGTTACTAGGGAGACACGCTATTGACCTTTTAATGGTGTACACATAACAATCTCAAAAGTTGTTGAATATTTATCATGGAATTGGGTGAGATTATTTTTATTAATTTGATAAGTTTCTCATCAAAATACACTACATAATATAAAACAGTTTATATCGTTAGATGTAGAAAGTTAAACTAAACATATATATTTAATCAAAATTTGATTTATTCGTACCCAATTTGGTTTGCTATACATCTTTAATTGCCTTAACACGTGCTCTGATCCATCTCACTTTAAATTATATACTCTCGCTAATTATTACTGTGGATTGAACCTGACTAGTCTCTAGGCTTATTGTTCCTAAAGTGTACATAGTAATTGGGTACCCACTTTGAAATAGCACAGCACCCACACCCCGTCATAGATATAAAACATTTGAACCATGTTTGTTAGTTACAAACATGTCCAGTAAATCACCAAGTAAATTATTGACAGCAACTAAACTAACAAACTCCTATTTAATGGTTTGTTTAGTAAATTTTTACTCACCAATGGAGGATACTACAAACTAAACCTTTTGTTTGTTCTCAATTAATATTATTGTGTCAATAAATACAATCGAACTACAAAACAGAATGTTTTAAACAACATTACATATGTCAGAGGTTACCATGTGATGATACACTCATATCACATGTACAGGACAAGTGTTGCAACATCTAATTTCATCCTAAGAGATAACCGGCTTTGTGATGTAGTGATCAGTGCATCTGGCTATCAGCTTAAGGGTCCCGGGTTCGATTCCTGACTGGTACGTTAGGTATATTTCCACTTAGGAGAGTTACCTCAACGATTACCAAGGTTTGGTTAGCTAGTTTACGTTA
>JBCFYV010011164.1:9879499-9922926 GCA_039000515.1 Timema cristinae | reverse complement strand
AACTACCAATGATGGGGAGATTGGGGTTTGAATCCCTGTAGGGTGCTCTGAGTATATATTTTTTTTCACTCTCCCTTCACACAAATGTAGATATTCTTCCTGTAAATTCAACTTTACTCCTCCCTAACAAGTTATAATAATTAGACCAATACGTATATCTCGAATGGGTAGTAAGACTTAGCACTAAATAAGAATAATCATTAGGCACACAAATAAATACTTTAAATCATTCTCCCTTCTAGAAAATAAATTAGACCAGCAGCTACAGGTGACAGAATGTAATGACTATTTAATAATAATTTATTTATCTATATGTTTTTATTTATGATTTTCTCTGCAGTTTTTAAATATTTAAATTTTGGTAGGGAGATTAAACGCTTTGATTATTTGATAAGAAAAGTAAATATAAGTTTTTGGTTTATGTAATATTTACAACTACTTGTAGTTGCGTTGAAATATAGTTTAACTCCCGTCAATCAGTCAATGAAGAATAGTAAATGTAAAATGATAAGTTGATATTTTATATCAAACACAAGACTGTAAAATATTAAACAAATATACCTTTCACAGAAACAAGACAAAAGATTAATTTTATTATATGAAATATAGATAGAATACCAATTAACAATAAGACTTAACATTTAAATAAGATAATTAACGAAACCAGTTATGTGTATCAAACAATATTGTAATAACACATTGCATAAACAAAAACTCAGGTTTAATTTATACTATCAAATATTTAAAACAAACTATACACAGTATCTTATTACTTGAGAGAGTGGTGGAGCTTATTTGAGTAGTAGAATAGTTAAATAGTTAAATAGTGTAGCCTGGCAGACGAACAGTACTTTCCATTAGGTAGTACAAACACAAAACTCACTCAGCCATAGAATTGCATACACAGTCGAGATGTTTCTCACACGACACTAAATAGGAAAATCCTAGGTCATTCTGTTTAATTCATTTCCGAGAATGCAGTGACCATCATGATATATAACCTACGGACGCATTAATCCCGCCGGTAATAAAGAGTGAGACATCAAGCTAACTCAATTTCTTCTACTCGTTATATTATTCATGTCAACCTTGTGGGAATGTAAAATGTGAAAATAGTAGCGGCCAACGGGGTGAAAATATCCAACACCACCTCGTGGATCATAATAACTTATACAGGTTTCCTTGTGGATCGCGCAGTGCATCATGGATGTATATGTAGGCTCTGTTTTACCAGAGGCTACTGCATAAACATGGACGTGTGCTTTATGGAGGCCATTTGGTTGAGCCAGTGTAGCTGGTCGTCATTCTGAAAGGAACCATGGCTAGATAGCTTGAAAATGTTCAACTAAGTCCGTTACAAAGTTTATCACTTGCTATAAAAACTTATCTTGTGTGGCTATTATTAAAATAGTACAAACTTTTATAATAACATTTAAAGTTAATCTCATCAATATAAAACTGTAATTAAACTATAACAAACAAATTATATCGCTAATGATATTTGAGGTTCGAATAGACTATAAATATATCCTGTGTAACTTTTATGATATAAAAAGGTCTAAAATGTATAATATTAAAAAAAAATTGTTTTTAATAACAGATACACTCCTTTTTATATCTCTCCAACCTTGTAAGAGAGAAGAGGGTCTAATAACATATTTAGTCATACAAAGGATTTTATCAACCACGCCGATTGGTTACAATGTCTCATTCAGGGGTTTATAATTTGGGGTGCATGACCCTAAAGTGGTCCATGAATAGATTTAAGGGGTTTCGTGAATTTGTTGAATCAACATCCTGCAAATATATACGTTTATATAAGAAAATCACTTTAGCTTGTTTATAGTTTTAATGTGTTATGTTATTAAATGCATCTATACAGAGGTAGGGCCTGCACTTACTATTAAAACTCAAAATAATTTTTTTAAATATTCTGTATAACTATATTTCAAGATAATTGGTATCCTTTGTTTAATTTGATGCATTTAAAACCATATTTTGAGATGATGATAAATTAAGATAATAATATTATCTTAATAACAGCTCATTAATTATATATAGATGAGCTGTTCGATATTATCTTCGCCATTGAAGCAGGGCCACCCTTAGGATTGTGCGAACTGTGTGGCTACACCGGGCCTCGTGGTTTTGGGGGCCCTGCGCTCTCTTAGGTTACGAGGGGGGGGGGGGGGGGGGGGAAACAAGTTGGGCGGGAAAGTTTTATCTTGTGCGCTCCTTGTAATGGTGATTTAGCAAATATTGTCCGAGTGTAAAAACAAACAAAAATACAGTCATGTGGTTCGATTTATTGAACGAGTGAAGCGACTTCTTTCTTTTAACTCCAGCTATTTTAATTTTTATGTATTTGGTGGCGTTGTCTTACGATAATTTTTGAACGCATTAACCGATTTAACTCAAAGTTGGCACAGCTCTTCGTATCTCTATACAGATAAAATTACGTTGTGGAATAAAAATCTAACCAAGTATTGGGGGGCAATAAACCCTTATATGTATAAAAATCATAGCTTCTAGCATTTAATATTAAATGTATTTGCCTTTTAGGGCATTTCCCTGATCCCCTAAACGGCTGCAAATTAGTATCTAGGAACAAACTACTGTAATTACAAGAAACAAAAACTAAATATTTTAATAATCGTTTGGGGCCCACAAACGAAATTTGCGCAGGAACCCACGTTTTTCTTAGGGTGGTCCTATATTGAAACATTGTTTCTATGTTCATACCGAGATCCAATATCCTTCCCTCTTCGGGTTCGGTCTAAGTTGTATCGTTATGGTGCCTTTGTAAAAGTGGATATAATATTGTGTACAATCAGTGGCCTTGGTCGTTGATAAGTAGTGCTTGAAGGTATTTCCAGCCACCCTGAGATTATTTAGTTCGATACCCAACACTGTACCAAATGTATTCTTCACTTTGTAGTACGGAATTAAAGGTAGGACTAATTATTCTAAATTCACTCTTAGTACGATCACAAACATTGATAGTATTTAAAAAAATTATAGCACCACATCTTACTACCCGTTCGGATTATACACCTATGTACTAGTTAAGCTAATGTGTTAGGAATGAGAACCATTGAGCCTAGAGGTAGTGTACCTTCATTTGTGTGGAGTGATAGTGGAAAACAATTTAAGAAAACCACCCTCATTACACCCGACCGAGATTTGAACCCCGATCTTCCCTTCATTGACAGTCTAGTCTACTGTGAGACTGACTCCTCATAGCATGCGGCCACCGAAGAGGGTCTAGCAAATATTAAATGTCTGAATAAACGATAAATTAATTTTTTCACTTTCACTAATTATTATAAAACAAATCAGATTATCTCAGAAATATTTCAAGTTAAATCGTTGATGCTCGTAATCTGAGATGAATGAGCAAGAGAGGTAAACCAAACGTTAGAGGACTCTGTTTCGATTCCAAGTAATATTGAAGATATTTTCCATTTGTGTACGAGTTCATACTACTATCCTATTAGTAGCCTATATTATATTGGTTCGATTGGTTTGTTTAGTATTAAGAGGACAGATTTAAGATAAATTAGTTTATAAGTTGTATGTTAGTTCGATAGTTGTTCATAAAGCACAAGCTAACTATCTCATTTTAAAAGTATTTCCATATACGCTTTTATTTCTACCTGTCCAGGTTAAATGCGTTTTAATTACGCAAATGAACCCATTTTGATGGTCGAATGAACTGAACTGCCAATGACGAGGATATCTAGGTTTGAAATGAATTGAAGGTGTTTAACCCCAAATATTTTTTTACTCTCCCTCCACGCAAATGCGTACTTCCTCTAAATCCAATCATCTTAATCCCTATCATATTAGCATAATTATTAAATAGGCTTATAACCTGAACAAGTAGTGAGACATGGTGATAAAAATAAATACTCTAATGGGGTAGAAATGAGGAAGGTAGACATTTTTATTAAATTCCCTCAAATTTTATAAAAATAAGTGTACACAAGTTTAATTAGAAGGAAAGTGGGGAACTGTAATTTTATGAATTCAGATAAAAGAACCCATAAAATTGACGGTATTTGCTCCAAATACATATTGTAATTAAACCTCTAGAGCATAGCAGAACAGAGTTCTATAATTTTCAGTAATGACCGCAAATAAGTGGTCCAATAAAACAACCGTCAGAGAATGGAACGGAATGTGTTGAGTAACTTTGTAATTGTTCCCCTGAAGTAAAAGCGCACGGCGATAAACTCTCCCAATAGCCACGTTTTGGCTAATTTCCCTCCCGTTACTATTATGTTTCCACGTGTCACATTGAAATTGGAAGTTGGATACACATCTGATTAGTGTCAGCATGTGTCTCGTGCACGTAAGGCACATTTACATAACCAGATTATTGTTTCGTTGCGGAGATAAAATAATAAATAAACCCTTCCGTTCATATTTTTGTCTACAAATTTAGAATAGACATTTATTTCGAGACAATGCAGACTATTATATTCTAAAATTATTAGATTATACATGCTTTAGATAAAAAAAAACCTGTCTTAAATGTAATTTATATTGGGCAGTTAGTGTTAAATGTATTCTGCATAGTAAACTTAACTAAACCTTACAAATTATACCTCTTATAATACAAATAAATATAATTTAATATCAATGCCAGTAGACACACGATCTAAATGTCAAGCTAATCTTATGCTGGTTTACCTGTGACGAATTCAGGAATCTAAGCTCGGCTGAGTTTATTTATGGTGCTTTTTCCTAAATGATCTTAAACTCTTCGTCCAAACAGATTCGCATTTGCTTTTAAATGTAATCTTCATCAATCTTGCCACATTATATTAGCTACTATTATATTCATATATCCCACGCAATTAGTGGATTGTGGTTTAAAAAATATCACTTATATAAAAATAATTATAAGTTTTTATAATATTTAGTTGTCCATTATTAGAAAAATGCTTAAGTCAAATCTTACTTACTTCAGTCAAATCTTACTTCCTTCAGTCAAATCTTACTCCCTTCAGTCAAATCTTACTCCCTTCAGTCAAATCTTACTCCAAGACTGAAAGCACTTGAACACTTTTTTTTTTAAGTCTGACTGAACCACTTTTGTCGCCGGTTGTTCTTTGACGTCACTCTCTCGAATCTTTGGATTGTTGGTAATGGGGAGATCCTGGTTCAAATCCTGCTCAGGACTAATGAGAGTGGTTTTTCTTAGATGATTTTAGAAACACTCTCCACGCAATGTGATTATAATTCCTCTAAATTCAACCTTGCTCCTTACTAGCACAATTGTGTAGCTAGTAAATATTATGTGCATGGTACTAAAGGGTTGTAAAATGTGATGTAAAATAAATTTTCTCTGACTGAAATAGTCCAAATAATGGATGGTATCTTGAAATGCGTCCAAAGAGGTCATAAGTGGCCAGAATTCTATTACACTCTGTGGATATTAGGCTATCTTTCATTTAGAGAATTATGTTGTATGTAGCAGTGCTGACCAACTATAAGTTATTGTTGGCCTAAATAATCCTTTTAAGAATGGGAGGGGGAATTATTTAGCATCGCATCTTACTATCCGTTCGGGTTCTACACTTATGTAATAATTACGATAATGGGTTATGGATGAGGAAGGTTGAATGTAGAGAAAGTGTACCTGCATTTGCGAGAGATAGAGATTGGTAAACTTTCAAGGAATGTTACACCCAGCCATAATCGAACCAGGATTTTCTTGTCATCAGCAGTTTACTCAAGTGCCAGAGTGACACGTTGGACCATAGACCATCAAATCGGGTTTAACTCGTATATTTTTATTAACATACCTAATGTTCACATACATTCTTTAACCACAGCACTACACATGACGTTGCCTACCTGTGACGTAGAAGCCAGGGAGCTTTAAAAATATACAATAAAAGCAAGGTGACCTGGCGGTCTAGGGGTAAGGTATCAGATTTCTGTGTTGGGGTTCCGGGGTTCAATCCTCAGTCCCGACACAGATCTATCTGATTCCAAAACCATTCCTTCACCTGACAAGACGTGTATTAATAACAACTTGTGAATGTGTGGAATGCCAGGCCTCCACGGTGGTTCGGATACCATGTTAAACTGTAGGTCCTCCATTTCATCTCATAATCACCCTACCATTACACATTAGCGTAAGTGCGTACAACCTGAACGGGTAGTAAGACGCGGTGCTAATAATAATAATAATAGTAATAATAATATTGATGATGATGATATTAGTTAAATTAAAAACACACATTATTTAATAGGCCTAATATAGTATGTTATTGTACAACAGTTATTTTTTCATCTTGAAGCTGTTTTTTTTTAAACATGTTGGTTTGAAATAATCTAAAACTAAAGATATTTAGTTTATTAATGAAAACATTCCATAGGAATCTTTCTTTTAGGATGTAGGTTAAAAATTATGTTTAATCATATGATGCCTATGTAGCATAGGAAGCAATATTTTCTTAATTGCAAGTAAATGATGTCCATTCTCTAATATTAGAGCTATTGTGTGCAATCGTAAGCGGAAGAGGGAAAGTGTTATCAGAAGATAAACAAGAGGCCTCGTAAGAGTAACTGCTAATTTTTTTTCTTCTCTATCTATTTCGTACATTGGTGTCTAAGTGTAATCGTGGTTAGAGCGCTTGGGTCCGTCAAGCTAATATGTGACCATATTATCCCTAAGGGAATCAGTTATATCAAGACCAAGTCTCATATAGTGGTAGTCAGTCATCCTGACCACTAGGTAATTTATTTGTGTAGAAAATATAATTGATCTTTTCCAAAATATAATCCAGTCTCAGTTCAAATAATTTCGGAAGTCTGGAAGCTTAAATCATCCTTTTGAGTCCCTTTAGAGTTTAACAGCTGAACGTAGAGTTTTATTCAATGCCATGAATTCATACACCTCGTTATCGACGCCAAAGTTGTTCAGCTATTCAATAAATGTTAATGAGTTAGTAACTTTGTTGGGGGATACTTTTAGTGTGTTGGCAATAATATACCCATGTTTGTAATTAGCACAGTTCTCAAACTATGAGTTTTGTCTCGTACATAATTAGTTCACTGCCGACGGAGAAGCCTTTCCGGAACTCTTCAAATAGTTTCAAGTAATATTATAGAGTACTTTCAATATCAAACTGGCCCCTAGTGTTTCGAGAAAATTTAAACAAATAGCTCAGTGAATACGAAAACACCTTATATGTATTATTTTATAAACTGTTACCCACGTCAATGGTCGCATGGTCTAAGGGACCTTTTATACAGGCGTTATGGTGACCTAGGGGTCTAAAGGTAAGGTGTCAGACCTCTGTGCTGGGGGTCCGGGATCAATCCTCTGTTCCGGCACAGATCTATCTGATTGCCAAACCCTTCCTTTACCTCTGATAAGACGTGTATTAATCACAACTTGTCACAACTTGTGAATGTGTGGTATTCCAGAACTCCACCTGTGGTTCGGATCCCACGTTAAACTGTAGGTCCTCCATTTCATCTCACTATTACCCTACCATTACACATTAGCGTAAGTGCGTACAACCTGAACGGTTAGTAAGAGGCTGTGTTAATAATAATAATAATGATATACAGGCGTTTCTTGACGGGCGTCCTGGGCGTTTGATTTTACTCAAGAAAAATAAATCGTGTGACGGGAAAAGGGTGGGAAGGAATGAAATCAGAGACCAGGGCTACCAGTTTTTTCTTTCTTAGCACTCATGATGGATCCGTGGGCTATCTTCATCATATTGTTGCCATTTCAGGAACAAATATAGCGGTGGACAATAAATATTCAACCACGAGTAAGAAACTCATCAGCTGCCACAGAAGTACACTGATACTGGTACTGGGATGTACTGAGGTACACTGAGGTTCCAACATGAGTGACGTGGAAATTGGTTGCTCTGCAGTCGCACCAACAAGGCGACACAAAAGTTGACGCCTGTATAAAATGCCCCGTAGAATAGAATATATCTTGGATCGTAGTGCGTCATTTTTGACGCCGTGATCTCCAGGTTACGACAACACACTTTTCAGATCGCAACGACATAAATGACGCACGACAGAGTATAAAAGCACTCATTGTCTCTTGTGTATTCAGAGAACGTGCGTCATCATGTCGTCGTTTCTCGCCTGTCATGAAACGCCTGTATAAAAGGGTCCTATCATGTCCCTCATGCACTATATTGGATTTTTATATTACGGGGATACCGGGGTTCGAACTCCTATTGGGGGTACTGAGGGCATTTTTTCTACATAGTTGGTTCCCAACACTCCCGCCCCACAAGTGCGGCTACCCAAAATACTACTTTCCTTACTTACGTCATCAGCGTAGTTTAAATGCGTGGTAATTGGCAGCAGGACACATAAGCATCACTTACTCTTATTTATTAAGGGGAACTTAACGTACTTATAACCTCATTTTATATATTTTTTTATATTAAATGAATAATCCGAAGGTTCCACGGAAATTTTTATACAAGCTATAAAATAAGATTCAGTAATCCTTCAAGCTTAAATTTAAATGCAGACTTCCGTTTTTCTAAATAGACTACTTTATTGTTTCTTTGTGGTGCAAAATGTGTCCCAGATAAATATATTATTATGCGGGAATAAGGTGTAGAGGTGAAGGGGTCGTGACCCCCGTTAAAGGACACCTGGGGTAGGACAGCAATAAACCACCAAAAAAATAATGTTGTCCATACGCCAATGCAAGGACTTGTTATGTCATTGCGTTTCGAGTGCAATGTAGTGAAGAGCAGGTTAGAAAGGTGAACAGCTGAGAACTTCCCATGGGCCTTCTCTCATAGTCGTCTCTTCATCAAGGACCATGGTGGAAACTTGGTCAGACCAGACAGCTGTCTCTGACCTGGCTACCATTGCATGGCTTGGGACGAAACAGAGATTGTTCGGGACTGACTGCCATTACGTGGTTTGGGACGACACAGAGATTGTTCTGGACTGGCTACCATTGTGCGGTTTGGGACGTCACACAGCTGTCTCTGACCTGGCTACCATTGCGTGGTTTGGGACGAAACAGAGATTGTTCGGGACTGACTGCCATTACGTGGTTTGGGACGACACAGAGATTGTTCTGGACTGGCTGCCATTACGTGGTTTGAGACGACACAGGTATTGTTCTGGACTGGCTGCCATTACGTGGTTTGGGACGACACACAGCTGTATCTGACCGGGCTACCATTGCGTGGTTTGGGACGAAACAGAGATGGTTCTGGAGCTGCTGCCATTACGTGGTTTGGGACGAAACAGAGATGGTTCTGGACTGGCTGCCATTACGTGGTTTGGGACGTCACATAGCTGTATCTGACCGGGCTACCATTGCGCGGTTTGGGATGAAACACAGCTGTCTATGAACTGGCTGCCATTGCGTGGTTTGGGACGAAACAGAGATGGTTCTGGACTGGCTACCATTACGTGGTTTGGGACGTCACATAGCTGTATCTGACCGGGCTACCATTGCGCGGTTTGGGATGAAACACAGCTGTCTATGAACTGGCTGTCATTGCGTGGTTTGGGACGAAACAGAGATTGTTCTGACTGGCTGCCACTACGTGGTTTGAGACGACACAGATATTGCTCTAACCTGGCTGCCATTACGTGAATTGGGACGTCTACCATCCGAAATAAGTTGGAATACCATTTACTAGTTCTTCAATGGGAATGATTTTTTTACTTTAATGTTCTACTTAAGGTTTATAATTTTTTAAATTAGGATTATTTATTGTGCATTTTCTGAAACAATTCTTCATTTCAACATTCAACCTACAAACTTCAGTTTACTCATGTCCCCTTTGGGCTATACGCATTCATTAATTACGTTAATGAAACAAATGAGGAAGATAGCATTTTAGGGGAAATAAACCCGAATTTTCGTGGAGAAAAAATTGTAAAAACACACTCATTACATCATACCAAGATTCGAACCCCGATATGCCCGTTCCCAGCAATTAGCCTAATAAGAGAGTGATGCGTTAGAACATACGATCATTGTGTATGTCCTAAATAAAAACCATCAAAATGAAGATATTAGCCCTCAGAGACTTTTATATTTCTAAAGTTAATTTGTAAATTTTGCGTATAACCCGAACGGGTAGTAAGACGCGGTGCTAATAATAATAATAATAATTTGTAAATCATGTTTTGATCTAACATTATATACAATGTAATACTGGACCCTTTATTTTATTTTATTTTTTTATTTAGCACCGCATCTTACTACCCGTTTGGGTTATACGCTTAAGTACTAATTTTAATTACGCTAATGGATTAGGAATTGGGAAGGTTGAATTTATAGGAAGTGAACCCAAATTTGCGTGGAGGGAGAGTGAAAAATCATTTAGGACCGAGATTCGAACCTTGATCTCCCTGTCGTCAGCAGTCGAGCTCAACATGACTAACGCGCTAGTAACTACGCTACCGAGGCGGTTGACCCCGTACGACATTCAACTTTCGATTTTTTTTTAAATTACTAGTCATTACACAAATTTCCCTTTAACTTTATAATCTGCTGTGGCATTAATCTAATCATATATATTTGCTGTATAAAGAACATTATATTCTAGAGGGGAATGCCAGGCCTTCACCGTGGTTCGGATTCCACGCTAAACTGTAGGTCCTCCATTTCATCTCACACTCACCCTACCATTACACATTAGCGTGAGTATAACCCGAACGGGTAGTAAGATGCGCTGCTAATAATAATAATATATTCTAGAGAAGTAATTTACATCCCTTCCATATGAGTGAATCGGTGGCCTGATGATCTAGGGGTGAGGTGTTAGACTTCTGTGTTGGGAGACGGGGTTCAATCCTTGGTCCCGGCACATATTTGTATGATTGCCAAACTATTCCTTCACCTCTGACGAGACGTGTATTAATCACAACTTGTGAATGTGTGGAACGCCAGACCTCCATCGTGGTTCGGATCCCACTATGAGCTGTAAGTCCTCCATTTCATCAAACAATCACCCTACCATTACACATTAGCATAAGTGCGTACAACCTGAACGGGTAGTAAGACGTGGTGCTAATAACAATAATACATATAGTGAATCAAAACCCATGGCTATTAACAAGAACTATTGAAGCATTAATTAATTATAGTTGCTGGTTTAACCAAATGATTTCATCAGTTCACGCCAACAATTATAATAATTTGAATAAATCACTAAGGAGTAGTAATATAACTAAATACTCACTATTAGCATAAGAACATAAATACCTTTTTTAAAATATTTTAATAAAATAACAAAATAGCAAAGAAGCTAATATCATTAAGACAGTATGTGTGTGTGAACGTTGAGAAAATTTGGGAGTTATACGATTACAGATAAAAGCCTAGCAGCCTCCCGTCATTAGTGAACGTCTTCTCTAACATAGGTGACCTGGTGGTCTAAGGGTAAGTTGTCAGACTTCTGTGCTGGCAGCCGGGGTTCAATCCTTGGTCCCGGCACAGATTTATCTGATTACCAAACCCTTCCTTCACCTCAGACAAGACATCTTGTGAATGTGGGGAATGCCAGGCCTCCACCGTGGTTCGGATTCCACTTTAAACTGTAGGTCCTTCATTTCATCTCCAATCACCCTACCATTACACATTAGCGTAAGTGCGTATAACCCGAATGGGTAGTAAGACGCGGTGCTAATAATAATAATAATAATAATAATAATAATAATAATAATAATAATAATAATGATAATAATAATATTTCTCTAACATATCCTTCCAATAGAGCGATACTAATTCCCTTTCTAGCGATAAGGTGATGATGTGCCTCAGATATGAAGGATGAATGGGAAGTTCTTCCTGGTTCTCCATTTCTCCAAACAGTCTTTGAGCAATAACGCAAAATTTAATTCTTCAAATCGTCATTTCAAAATACGGTTCATGCCAAAATAATATTGAAATATTTCAACACTGCACTTTTTCCTGAGCAGTAATAACAACAGAAATAGTTTTTTTTAAATGTGTGAAAATAAATCTTTATCTCGATTTCCAATGATATCTAGGCTTAAATATGTCCTGTAGGCCTACATTAACGTAGATAAATAAAAGAAAAAAACATTATTAATACTTATATTAGATGCACATTTGATTGATTAATTAATAGCTGAACCAAAAGTTGAAATATACAGCACCAAATGGAAAATGTCGCTGGTATACTGTAAAAACTTCATTAGCATGGCCATTTAAAAACTGTACACAAATACCATGTTAGTGTATTTATTCTTTGTATTACATTCAAGAATTTTAACTATTGTGAACGACTGTTTACCGAATGACTATCCCTCTCCTTTATGTTGAAGTCATGTTTACTGTTTAAACATGTGTTTGTGTTTACCACTACAAATATAACCTTGAACGTATCTCGTAACTTTATACGTTCCAACCTGAACGGTTGGTAAGACGTGGTGCTATGTGTATGTACATATATTTCAATAAGAGAAAGAATTCTCATCAATGTTGATGTAACATTTTCTGCTCAAAATTGATCATAGAATTCACTGATGATGTTTTGACACTACGGCATGGAACTTACTGTATACGATAGAGACCTTATAGTTATTATTATTAGCGCCGTGTCTTACTACCTGTTCGGGTTATACGCACTTACGCTAATGCGTAATGGTAGGGTGATTGTGAGATGAAATGGAGGACCTACAGTTGATCGTGGAGTCCGAACCACGGTGGAGGGCCTGGCATTCCACAGGTTCACAAGTTGTGATTTAATACACGTCTTGTCAGAGGTGAGAGAAGGGTTTGGCAATCATATAATTCTGTGCCAGGACCGAGGATTGAACCTGGACACCCCCCCAGCACAGAAGTCTGACACCTTACCCCTAGACCGCCAGGTCACCAATCTTATAATTAATTACAACAACAAACACCTTGACATCAACACAGCAATTAATACAATCCCAATCAGAACTGCCAAGGAATGAAGAGGATATTTCTTGGCGGAAAGGTGGTATCGAACGCGCAACACTGGTTTGAACTTTTAGCTGTTTTATTCTTTCTAGTTCAAACCTTAGTTTTTGTTGCCCATCTGTTACGTATATCAGTTCAAATATGCCCCAGTCTCCGAGTGGTTATAAAAGACGGATGCAGTTCTAGAAATCTAATTTGATCTCGTAGGATATTGTAGCATTCGCTAAAAATAATTTTTTCTTCCAGAAGAAATGAACATTTTTGTAATATACATTTTTTTTTTCCGTGCAGTGTCTTATTATCAGTTCAGGCTACGCTTATGCACTAATTACACTATGGTTTTAATAATTAGGAAGGTTATATTTAAAGGAATTGTATCCACATTTGCGTGGAGGTAGAGTGATGACCCATTTTAATAAACCACCCTCAATACACCCAGTGATTTTTGAAAATGTGGTATTTAAAAAAATTGTGGAATCAATTTTACTTAGACTTAATTTTTAAGAGTGTTTATTGTGATTAACAAAACAATATGCTAGTTTTTCTAAGCACAACTTTCTCAAGGGTGGCTTATTAAAAATATATTTGTGAAATGTTGTTCAAAGCTATCATTTACTTAATGAGAAATTTCGTATAGTATATTTTGATTTTGTAAGACATATAGATATTTAAAAATCTTTAAAATTAAAAGTGTTTCTTTACACTTTCATCCTCCTGTTCAAATCTCTTAAAATTATCCATTATTTATTCCCTAATCCTTTCTTAATTTCTTGCTTTCCAAAGATAATCATTATTATTTCTGTACAGCCTACATTTAACCCATTTTTACTTTCTCGCTATCTTACAGGTATAGAAAGTATTGTGTTCATCAAAAAAATTGAACTCAAGATTTTGATGAATCTTGAGGTTTTAGGACCCCCCGATTCCAAAACAGTGGTTTTTGACTTTCCGTTTGTCTGTCTGTTTGTCTGTACCTCCAACTAAAGCCTAAACTATTTTACCGATCGGGCTAAAACTTGGTATCTAGGGTTTTCATAGGGTTTTTTGAATTGGATATCTTAAGCCTAAAATTAAGGGTAGTTTACTGAAATTCAAAAAGAGAAAAAGTCGATTTTCTCAAAATAGGCTCTAACAATTTTGATTAAATTTCATTTCTAAACATTTATAATTATTCCAAACAAAATGGCTTCTCTTAATATTTCGGCAAAATGACTTTAAGGGCTCCGGTCTGATGCGTAAATCATATATATTTTTTAAATATCTCCTTAACTTTTTGAGATATGAAATTACTTATCGTTACAAATATGTAGGTGTCTTTATAATACAAATATTTTATAAGAAGCATATTTTTATATTTTTTAACTTTTCAAACACAAAAGGTAAAAGTATTGTGACCACAAAAGAAAATCTAACCTAAAATGTTGATGGATGTCAACGTCTAAAGGCCCCCCCAAACCCTAAGAAGTGGTCTTTGGAATGACGTCTGTCTGTGTGTCTGTTTAAACTTAAAATTAGGAGTAGTTTAAGAAAGGGCAAAATTGTAGTACTATTAAAAATAAAAAACTTTTATGCGAAATACATTTTTATAAATCCAACAGTTTCTAAGATATTAGCAAATATATTAATACAATTTTGTTAGCATTAGTTGTAAAGGGATACCACTTAAATTTTAACGCAATAATTCTCCAATGCGTTAGAGTAATTAAATATAAGTAAGTCTCTAAAAATGAATGGTGTTTTTCCTTAAACCTCTTGGGATAAATGTTAGTAGAACAATGATCTATATCCATTTCAGATTAAATAGTCAGTATTTACATTTTTTATTGGTCAAAATCTACAAATGAGGAATTTAATAGCAATGCGATGGCATGAAGATTTGCAAAACCTAATAAAATGTTGAAAATTTTAACGGGTAGTTGAAATTTTAATACGAAGTGTGGACCCTTGTGGACCCAACATTGATCTTTTTTATCGGTCCAAACATATAAATGAGGACAGTAATTCTTTAAAAACAAAATTATAAAATTTAAAACCAGGACTAAAAAAAAATTTACATAAGTATAGTGCAATTTATTCTTGGGTTTGCTAGTGTGTATTATTTAGTTTCACATATATTACGAGTTTTGAGTAAATATCTCCATTTTCAAACAATAGAGCGAGAATGTCCGTGGCGAGCTCCGTACCATTTATTTAAAATCTGACAACACTTAAAACTGTTACACAAAATGGATAACCTCTTTAATGCTTGTTTTAGCCCCTGATCATTATTTCCCTTCTCCTGTCAACTTTTGTTCAATAGACTTGTCCATATTTGCAAATAAACACCTCAATTGAGTGGGTTGGTGAAAAGAAAGGTGTAATTAGTCTCCTACGAATGGCCGTGGGATTCATAAAGAGTGTCTGGTTGGATAGTGGCCAACTGGAGTAGGCACTACATTATAACCTCTGTGACAACGAATACACAGCACCTTTGGCAATCTCACCTTGACTTCAAAACTACGTCTAGGTCTATTACATATGAATGAACACATATCCATAGTCTTGGCAATCAATCACTCCAGACGATACTAGTCAATATACAGGTTTACCGACTCGCCTTGGCAAAATATTGCCATACAAATTATTATTATTATTATCATTATTATTATTAGCACCGCGTCTTACTACCCATTCAGGTTATACGCACTTACGCTAATGTGTAATGGTAGGGTGATTGTGAGATGAAATGAAGGACCTACAGTTTAACGTGGAATCCGAACCACGGTGGAGGCCTTGCATTCCCCACATTCACAAGATGTCTTGTCAGAGGTGAAGGAAGGGTTCGGTAATCAGATAAATCTGTTCCGGCCATACAAATTAAACTTTTTTGATCACAAGTACAGCACAAGCAAAAATTAATTTTTATAAACACAGCCCGAACCCTTGTGTGAAAATAGGCTGAATATATAAATTAATAACTATCCTCGTGGTATATTGGTCAGGGCACCTGGCTAAAAACCTCGAGGTTCCGGGCTAGATTCCCGGCTGGTATTATAGGTATTTTTCCTGGAAGGTGAATTATCTCAACGATCACCAGTGTTTGCTTAGTAAGGGTTAAGTTGGGTTTAAGGTTACCATTGGTTCCACACCTTCATAATAACCATCGTCACATCATCTAATTGAAGGTATGACGTGTAGACAACATCCTCTGGTGTACCCTGTGTCACCAGAGGGGCTAGTAGTCTACACATGGGGTCCGTTTAAAAACTCCACGTACTTCCATGGTCTGACAAAACTTAAACAGTGATTCAAGTTCAAGCCCTATAAGACTATACTAATTTAAAAACGTGATTTTCTTTGCTTTTGGTTATTTTATTTATTTATTATTTTTAGCCTTCCATGTCTACTATCTGCCCACCACTGAAATAACATCATTTATTATGTTTATCACTATCTCATCAAGGTCTTTAAAATGGTATCTGTGGTTCGGATGCAGACCACGGTTTGCCATTTGGTGACCACTGGTCTACACACATAAGAAACCAATCTAGAAACTATATATCCCAATCAAATATGTCATACGCTAAGGAAAAAAATCCTTAAATTATAATTAAAACTAACAATTTGGTTCCTAGCTAAACTTATTTTCAAGACATGAGATAATTAATTAGCCGTTTTACCTGCTTCGGTCACAGCATATTCTATTATTATTATTAGCACCATGTCTTACTACCCATTTGGGTTATACGCACTTAAGCTAATGTGTAATGGTAGGGTGATTGTGAGATGAAATGGAGGACCTACAGTTTAAAGTGGGATCCGGACCACGGTGGAGGCCCGGCATTCCACACATTCACAAGTTGTGAGTAATACACATCTTGTCAAAGATTAAAGAAAGTGTAGGCAATCAGATAAATCTGTGCCGGGACCGAGGATTGAACCCTGGTCCCTCAACACAGAAGTTCGGACCTTACTCCTAGACCACCAGGTCACACGCATGTTCTATCGAAATAAACCAGACTATCGATGACAGGTAGATTGGGGTTTGAATTATGGTAGGGTGTACTGAGTTTTTTTTTACCTAAATGTCTTCACACTCTACCTTCACGCAAATGTGGGTACATTTCCTCTAATCAGGTAGTCACACACAGTGATAATGTAAATAAAATAAAACTCACCATATGGTTAAATCGTAAAATATTTAATATTTTTCTCAAGAAATAACAGAATTTATAATTTTGATAAATTTTATAACCTTTTAAAGTCCGTGAATTAAATGAATGCCCTCGTTTAATTTATCTTCAGTCCTACTCAATCTACCATAGTTTTATAAACTGTGTGACAAAATTTGGCAAAAAAAAAAAAGTCAGTGGAATTAATTCTCCAATTTACATTCCTGTCAAACAAGCTCTCCTGGTTTTCTCTTCATCCCAAGCAGTTGGATGTCTGTAAAGTAAGGAGGGTGTTCGAGTCAACATGGGTGCACAGTTCAAGGTCACTAATACATTAAACGAGTTCGTTTTTATTGTCGTTTCTCCACCTGCACGCGATTAAACTTGGGACGTTTCAGCCCATTCATTCTCGTGACACGATTCTAAGCAGGTGTAAACGTGCGGTGTCATACGCTTGTATCGTGCGTGGATATACAAGGTGGACACATATACAAGTGTTCCTAAGCAGGTGTAAACATGTGGTGTCATACGCTTGTATCGTGGATATACAAGGTGGACACATATACAAGTGTTCCTAAGCAGGTGTAAACATGTGGTGTCATACGCTTGTATCGTGGATATACAAGGTGGACACATATACAAGTGTTTCCAAGCAGGTGTAAACGTACGGTGTCATACGCTTGTATCGTGGATATACAAGGTAGACACATATACAAGTGTTTCCAAGCAGGTGTAAACGTACGGTGTCATACGCTTGTATCGTGGATATACAAGGTGGACACATATACAAGTGTTTCTAAGCAGGTGTAAACATGTGGTGTCATACGCTTGTATCGTGGATATACAAGGTGGACACATATACAAGTGTTTCCAAGCAGGTGTAAACGTACGGTGTCATACGCTTGTATCTGGATATACAAGGTGGACACATATACAATGTTTCTAAGCAGGTGTAAACGTGTGGTGTCATACGCTTGTATCGTGGATATACAAGGTAGACACATATACAAGTGTTCCTAAGCAGGTGTAAACATGTGGTGTCATACGCTTGTATCGTGCGTGGATATACAAGGTGGACACATATACAAGTGTTCCTAAGCAGGTGTAAACATGTGGTGTCATACGCTTGTATCGTGGATATACAAGGTAGACACATATACAAGTGTTCCTAAGCAGGTGTAAACATGTGGTGTCATACGCTTGTATCGTGGATATACAAGGTGGAATATATACAAGTGTTCCTAAGCAGGTGTAAACATGTGGTGTCATACGCTTGTATCGTGCGTGGATATACAAGGTGGACACATATACAAGTGTTCCTAAGCAGGTGTAAACATGTGGTGTCATACGCTTGTATCGTGGATATACAAGGTAGACACATATACAAGTGTTCCTAAGCAGGTGTAAACATGTGGTGGCATACGCTTGTATCGTGGATATACAAGGTGGACACATATACAAGTGTTTCTAAGCAGGTGTAAACGTGCGGTGTCATACGCTTGTATCGTGGATATACAAGGTGGACACATATACAAGGTTTCTAAGCAGGTGTAAACATGTGTTGTCATACGCTTGTATCGTGGATATACAAGGTGGAATATATTCAAGTGTTTCTAAGCAGGTGTAAACATGTGTTGTCATACGCTTGTATCGTGGATATACAAGGTGGACACATATACAAGTGTTTCTAAGCAGGTGTAAACATGTGTTGTCATACGCTTGTATCGTGGATATACAAGGTGGACACATATACAAGTGTTTCTAAGCAGGTGTAAACGTGTGGTGTCATACGCTTGTATCGTGGATATACAAGGTGGACACATATACAAGTGTTTCTAAGCAGGTGTAAACATGTGTTGTCATACGCTTGTATCGTGGATATACAAGGTGGACACATATACAAGTGTTTTAAGCAGGTGTAAACATGTGTTGTCATACGCTTGTATCGTGGATATACAAGGTGGACACATATACAAGTGTTTCTAAGCAGGTGTAAACGTGCGGTGTCATACGCTTGTATCGTGGATATACAAGGTGGACACATATAACAAGTGTTTCTAAGCAGGTGTAAACGTGTGGTGTCATACGCTTGTATCGTGGATATACAAGGTGGACACATATACAAGTGTTTCTAAGCAGGTGTAAACGTGCGGTGTCATACGCTTGTATCGTGGATATACAAGGTAGACACATATACAAGTGTTTCTAAGCAGGTGTAAACATGTGTTGTCATACGCTTGTATCGTGGATATACAAGGTGGACACATATACAAGTGTTTCTAAGCAGGTGTAAACGTGTGGTGTCATACGCTTGTATCGTGGATATACAAGGTGGAATATATACAAGTGTTTCTAAGCAGGTGTAAACATGTGTTGTCATACGCTTGTATCGTGGATATACAAGGTGGACACATATACAAGTGTTTCTAAGCAGGTGTAAACATGTGTTGTCATACGCTTGTATCGTGGATATACAAGGTGGACACATATACAAGTGTTTCTAAGCAGGTGTAAACATGTGTTGTCATACGCTTGTATCGTGGATATACACGGTGGACACATATACAAGTGTTTCTAAGCAGGTGTAAACGTGTGGACACATATACAAGTGTTTCTAAGCAGGTGTAAACGTGCGGTGTCATACGCTTGTATCGTGGATATACAAGGTGGACACATATACAAGTGTTTCTAAGCAGGTGTAAACATGTGTTGTCATACGCTTGTATCGTGGATATACAAGGTGGACACATATACAAGTGTTTCTAAGCAGGTGTAAACGTGTGGTGTCATACGCTTGTATCGTGGATATACAAGGTGGACACATATACAAGTGTTTCTAAGGAGGTGTAAACATGTGGTGTCATACGCTTGTATCGTGGATATACAAGGTGGACACATATACAAGTGTTTCTAAGCAGGTGTAAACGTGTGGACACATATACAAGTGTTTCTAAGCAGGTGTAAACGTGCGGTGTCATACGCTTGTATCGTGGATATACAAGGTGGACACATATACAAGTGTTTCTAAGCAGGTGTAAACATGTGTTGTCATACGCTTGTATCGTGGATATACAAGGTGGACACATTAACTAGTGTTTCCTTAAAACAAAACCAGAAAAGAATGTCAACCATTGGTGGCCACACAGTATAATCGTCAAGCGTGTTTAATCTTGTTTGATGGCTACGTGGTGTATTAGATTCAAACCCAGATCGGGTCAATTGCGGGAACTGTGTTCTAAATATATTCCCATTCTTCCTGTACGCACATTCAGATACATTTCCTATATATTATACCTTTTTCATCTTCTCTCAATTAGTGAGGTTTTATTAGCAACGCGTCTCACTCCCCGTTCGGATTATACACCAATATGATAGGGGTTAGGAAGATTTAATTTTGAGGAAGTGTTCCTTCATTGGCGTGGAGGGAGAGTGGAAGACCATTTAGGAAAAAACACCCTCAGTGCATCCGACTGGGATCAAACCCTGATCACACCATTTTCGGCAGTCTAGTCTAACACGAGAGTAGCGCGTTAGACCGCACGGCCACCGAAGCGGGTAGTTAAAAAAGTTAAATGCGTGGTTTGTTCCAAGTGCGCGGAACAATAAAACACAAACACATTTGTGCTACCCGTATCGATGGACACGTGGACTTAATGTTAGGTTCAACTATGGTTTGTCGTTGATGGAAGTTCAGGGTCAAAATACGAGCAGCGCAACACTCAGGTTGGTTTTCCTTCAATAGTTTCCCACTCTTCATTCGCACAGATGCAGACACATTTTCCTCATAATTCTACCTTTTTCATCTCTATATAACTAGAGTTCGGAAATATGTATAGCTTGGACGGGTAGTAAGATGGGTTTGGGAAAATACAATCCTGTTGGTCTTAATAGTTTGTAAAAAATAAAGACAGATTTTGTAGCAAAGACTGTACATGTGTAATAAATATTGTGTGTGTGTGTGTTTGTGTGTGTCTGCATTTGAGAAAAATACAATAAACGTTCATCATGATTAAAAAACCCCAAATATTACATTATGACTTTTAGAAAATAGAAGCTAAATTAGAATTCTTAAGGTGGGATGGAAGAAGACGCGAGAAAAGGCAAGTGTTTTTACAGTTTTGATGCATAACATTTTTTTTTTAAACTAAATCAAATATTTCTCTTGTAGAAATATATAGTATAATTTTCTTCACATGTTGATATCAACAGTTGTTGAATATATGTCATGAACATAGCGGCATTTTATGATAAACTTTTTAAATGAAGAGATAAAGTTGTCATTTAATTCCACACTTGACAGATATTCAAAAGCCCTTTAAAAATCTTAATGAGAAGAAAACTAGACTCTATATTTCTACTGGAGAAATATTTGATATATTTGCGACAGAAAAAATGTTGTTATAAAAACTGCGAATACACTGGCCTTTTTGGTCATCCCCTTCCACCCCACCTTAAGACCCATTGACCCCGCAACCGTGTCATGCTCAATTTTACCACCGTCAACTTCAGCGTGTCACGCAGTGCGGTAATCAATCATTGTAGCAGTTAGCCGACCCCATGGTGTTGTGGTTAGCACACCTGCCTACGAGCTTATGGGTCACGGGTTCGATTCACGGCTGGTGCTTGGGTATTTTTCCCGAAAGGGGAATCATCCCAATGGCCACCAAGGGTTTAGTAAATTAGGTTTAAGTAATATTTAAGAGGTTCCACGCCTTCATACTCACTATCACCCTCATCACATTGGGACATGGTAGGATCCTTCACGAAAAGGATGTACTATTCTAGTACATTCGGGCGTCCCTGGGCAACGGAACATTAGTACTGGCCAATCTTTCCACTAATGGGCCACGAATGATGTAGCCTAGACGATCAATATTATAATAATTGTAGCAGTTGACATTTTTTTATTTTCATATAAATATTTTTGAATTAGTTTAATCACTACAGCAACACATATTTTCAGTGCTAAGCCAAGGGTCCCGGGTTCTATTAAAGTGTTAATTTTCACTGTCAAAAATAGCAAATAATTATTTGTTAAAAGCATCGTCTGCTTTATAACTTTGTCCTTGTTAGTAAGAGTAACTGTTCTTTAGTTTTACATAGCCTCTCACCAAATAGCATAATCTGTAACATATATTTTTAATTTAAACAACTTGCAAATTTAAAGGGTTGTACTTTTTATTTCAAAGAAACAAAATAATAAATTATAAACTTGTGTATTTGCCTTATACTAATCGTTCACTAAAGATGGTTTCACACTTATTGATTAACATAATCTATTGGAAACTCATCAAGGAGAAAATATAGTCTCGAACAATACTATTTATATCCACATTAAACAAAGACCAGTGAGCATATTGAAAAATGACTCAGACTCATCTATTATGGTTTTGATGGGGATGAAATTGTCTGGATTCAAATTTCAGCTTGGTGTTCCAAAGTAATTTTTCATAAATATTATTTCACCACCCTAACCCACAAATTCAGGTACACTTTAATTTTGCCATAAATTAACTTCCTTATCCCTACTTAAACATCGAGGCAATGCGGATGTCCGAGATGTTAAAAGTGACTTAGAATTATCATGATTTTTCAAAAAGGCAGTGAACTATTAACAGTTCTAAATTTACAATTACTTTGGTATTTTTTTTTTTTAAGTTGATTTAAATTTGTCAATGATATTGACTTAAATCTGAGACTAATTCAGTCTTGCTTTAATCAAATTAACTACTACACATTGACAACACACTACACTCAATTACAAAGTGACAACCTAACTCACAGGGGGGGGGGGGATACAAAATAATAAACATTAGTCGGAAGACATCGATAGTCACGAGTCTGCTCGTGGATATGAGAACTGCAGCCCAGACTCGAATCAACAGGAATAAATTACCATTCACACCCGGAGGAGAAACGTAAATTGAGTAAGAGCGAAAAGGAAATCTTAGGAAGGAACTGGAAGAAATGTAATCGAGAAAACAAACCGCAGAAATGTAAAGGAAATTAAATAATATTAGTAATTTCATTAAGATGAAAGAAGAAAACATCGAGAGAAATTAAAAAAGATCTACAGGAGGAGTTAAGAGTGAAAAAATAAATGGCACGGAACTCCTCACGGACTTTCTCGCTTTATTGTTAGAAAATGGAGATATTTACTCAAAACTCGTAATATATGTGAAACGAAATAATATACACTAGTAAACCAAAACATAAATTGAACTATACTTATGTAAAGTTTTTTTTTAGTCCCAGTTTTAAATTTTATATTTTTGTATTTTAAAGAATTAATTTGTATGTTTGGACCGATAAAAAAGATCAATGTTGGGTCCACAAGGGTCAACACTTTGTATTAAAATTTCAACTTCCGGTTAAAGTTTTCGACATTTTATTAGGTATTGCAAATCTTCATGCCATCGCATTGCTATTAAATTCCTCATTTATAAATTTTGACCAATAAAAATTTTAAATATTGACTATTGAGTCTAAAATGGATATAGATAATTGTTGTACAAACATTTGTCCGAATAGGTTTAAGGAAAAAAGAAATAAACTCTTAGAAACTTACTTATATTTAATTTTCCTATGACATTGGGGAATTATTGCGTTAAAACTAAGGTAGTATCTCTTTTACAACTAAAGTTCACAACATTGTTATAATTTATTTGACAATATCTCAGAAACTGTTGTATTTATAAAATTATACTTAATATAAAAGTTTTTTATTTTTAATAGTGCTACAATTTTGCAATAATAAGTTATTTAGTATCTCAAATAGTTGCGGAGATATGGAAGTTTCTGCTTCTGTAAAGTACCCTAGAATTAATTTTCATGGTAAAATGAAAATAGCCAGTTTATTTATAATATTAATCAACACCCAAATACGGATTTTAATCAAAATCGTTAAAGTCAACTTTGAGAAAATCGACTTTTTCTCTTTTCACCCTTTCTTAAACTACTCTAAGTTTAAACAGACACACAGATAGACGTCATTTCAAATACCACTTTGAGGAGTCTTAGATGTCGACATCCATCAACATTTCAGGTTAGATTTTCTTTTGCGGTCGCAATACTTTCACCTCTTGTGTTCGAAAAGTTAAAAAATATATATATTTATATATAGTTTGAAATTTATTGGTTTTATAAAAATATGCTTCTTATAAAATATTTGTATTATAAAGAGACCTACATATTTGTACGATAAGTAATTTCTTATCTCAAATAGTTTAGGAGATATTATAAAAAAAATGATTTACGCATCAGACCGGAGCACTTGAATTCATTTTGCCGAAATATTGAGAGAATCCATTTTGTTTTGAATATTTATAAATGTTTATAAATGAAATTTAATCAAAATCGGTAGATCCTATTTTGAGAAAATCAAATTTTTCTCTTTTTGCCCTTCAGTAAACTACCCTTAATTTTATAGCTAGATATCCAAATCCAAAAAACCCTCGGGGCAACCCTATGAAAATCCCTAGATACCAAGTTTTAGCCCGATTGGTAAAACAGTTTAGGATCTAGTCTGAGGTACAGACAGACAGACAGACAGATGGACGGAAAGTCAAAAACCACTTTTTTGGATCCAAGGGGGTCATGAAACGTCAAGATTCATCAAAATCTTGATTTCTATTTTTTTGACGATCACAATACTTTCTCTACCTTTAAGATAGCGAGAAAGTAAAAATATGTTTATATCAATCATTGTAAGCAATACAGCTATGTAAATCCGACACCTTAATCTCAGTCGGTAGCATGTCTTCCTACTGAGCTAAGTGTGCCGGTTTCAATTCCCAGTATGGAAAATAAAAGGCCAACTGTGGGCTTACCCTTTCACAGTGATGAATTAACTGCCGGGGACTGCATGTTGTGCCTGTCCTAGTATTAAGTTAGATTATAAGCCATAAGACAGGTCTAGCCAGCCGGTAGTTTAAAATATATGGCTTGAATAAAAAAAACTGACCCATGCCACAGGCTGGAAACAGTAATGGATGTAAAAAAAAACACCTATGCAAGTTAATATTAAGGTTGAGACGCGAGAGAAGGACCAGACACCCTTGACAGATATTCAAGAACTGTTGAGATCACCATGGGAAGAAAATTAAACTCTTATGTTTTACCTGAAGCAATATTTTATTTATTTTGACCAAGAAAGTTTTGACATAAAAACTGCAAAAACCCTTACCTTTTCACGAGTCTCCTACATTCAGGTGACCTGGGGGTCTAGGGGTAAGGTGTCGGACTTCTGTACTGGCGGCCAGGGTTCAATCCTCGGTCCTGGCACAAATTTATCTGATTTCCAAACCCTTCCTTCACCTCTGACAAGACATCTTGTGAATGTGGGGAATGCCAGGCCTCCACCGTGGTTCGGATTCCACGTTAAACTGTAGGTCCTCCATTTCATCTCACAATCACCCTACCATTACACATTAGCGTAAGTGCATAAAACCCGAATGGGTAGTAAGACGCGTTGCTAATAAAATATAATAATAATAATAATAATAAAATAATAATAATAATAATAATAAATATCCTACATTTACACCTTAAATTTTATTTTTGAAAGTGATCTTCAGACTGGAATTATTATGAAAGTGACAATCAGGTTTGACCCCGTTTAAACCAATTTGATAAAAAATAAACTTAATTCTACAAACACAGGTAGAGAGGGGGTGGGGGGGAGAATAAAACTCAAGTAAATTATTATTTATTAAGTCATTTTCCATTACAAAATATTCCTAGATTAATATATGGTGAGAATGTATTAAAAGTATGCAGACAACTTGAGACGAGCAGACATTTTAAATACCCTACCAACCCACTTTGGTGACCACGTGGTCTGACGCACTAATCTCATGTTGGACTAGACTGCCAATACGAGATAATAACGAAATTGACTCAAATGTCTGGCCTCTGTCATCTCAAGACAAAGGGTGCATTATTCTGACGTCATTTTTTAATCCCTTCATGCGACGTTTACCGCTTGTATAGCCATATTCTAGGTATAGTGAGATATTTTTTCGTTCGATGGTTTGTAAAATGCAATTGTGGTAGGAAGTTAAGTTGAGAAGATAGACGAGAACTGTCATTCTTACTAACCAAATGTATTTACATTAATTTAATAATTCAATACTATACTATGTATAAATATTGGTAGCTATGACTATATTATTTATCATATCAATATTTTAAATAACATCTTAATAGTACTAGTAATTATGTTGGTTACCTACACCAATCATGGGATACCAGCCCAAATATATCTGACATTAAGACATTAATTAAAGCTAATTTCATACATTCATAGTAATAATTACATGCTATGGTGTTTTTTTACTTTTGATAGATAATACCAATGCAATAGTAAATATACAAAGTTCAATATTTTTATTGGGAAGCAAAGTCGAAGCGAAGCACGAACCATGAATATGTTGTCACATTACACGATTATCCATTTTTAAACTATTAATTAAGTTGGCCGCCTCGATCTGAATGATAGTATCAATCACTGTCAGGTTACACAGCTTAAAATATAATGCTCTGTGCTTTTTTCTGGAACGGCTTCTTTATTATGTTTAAGCTCATGTTTCTTTTCGCCTTAACCTACGACCATTCTTCGTCATGCCTATAAGAAATATTGGAAAGAAACCACAAATTTTCTTATCTCAAGGTAAAGAGTAAAGCTCGCTGCTAGTTCTCAAATATCTTAAAATTTTCTTTTGTGAGCCTATCGAACAATTACATTATTTGTTAAAGGAAGGTAACCTGGCGATCTAGGAGTAAGGGGTCCGACTTATGTGCTGGGGTCCGGGGTTCAATCCTTGGTCCTGGCACAAATTTATATGATTACCAAACCCTTCCATCACCTCTGACAAGACATCTTGTGAATGTGGGGAATGCCAGGCCTCCACCGTGGTTCGGATTCCACGTTAAACTGTAGGTCCTCCAACTGTAGGTTTCTCACTCTCTCTCTAAATGCCTAATTCTCACTCTCACTAAATGCATAATTCTCTCCATCTCTTCTATCAAAGACCCAATACTCACTCTCTCACTCTCACTAAAGACCCAATGATGAAGGTTTGAAGGTGTAGAAGAAAGCTTGGTTCCGAGTCGAGGCTGGCACTCACTCAGTCGTGGCCTTGAAAAGTTGGACGTGATCTCGGAGTGGCTCGTCAGATCAATAAATAGGGTGACTGGGTCGTGGCTAATTGCTGTAGAAATTACTTTTAGTGTCCTTAGTCTTCAAGTTCGTCAAACACGTCATAATTAAGATAAACGGGACAGCTGCTCTGTGCTTGAGGAGTTCATAAAAATTTGTGCATTTGGATATAATACGTCACTAACATCTTTTTAAAATAAACTTAAAGGATAAAACAACTCGTTTTGATGGATGTGCGGACAAAATGTCAAGCTAATTAAGTCTAGGTGGCTGGTAATGGAAATATCGAGGTTTGAATCCCAGCCGGGTGTACTGAAGGGTGTTTTTCCTGATTGGTTTTCCACTTTCCTCCCAGGTTAATTCTAGTAAATCCTTAATCAGTTCTATCGTCCTCATCCTTAGTCGAGTAGCGTAATTAAAATATGTAAAGCCAGGATGGGTGGAAGGTAAGGATGTTAGTTGGGGAGAAAAACTAATATTTGAGAAAGCTGTAGAGGAATGCAACAGCATTCGCATTCAAATAAGATTAGAAATCATTATATATAGTTAAGCAATATTTTTAAGTGAAGCTCATTATATGATTGAAAGATTATGTACCAAAATTAATCAGAGTTTCTATTCCACGCCTAGCTCTATTGGTATTTTACACTAACCAGTAACCCGCCTCGGTGGCGTAGTTAGCTCACGGAGGGAAGGACATGTTTTACTGTGCTATGCTGGTTTCCTGCTACCACTGGTTTGTAACGGAGGGAAGGACATGTTTTATTTTGCTATACTGGTTTCCTGCTACCACTGGTTTGTAACGCAGGGAAGGACATGTTTTATTGTGATATGCTGGTTTCCTGCTACCACTGGTTTGTAGCGAAGGGATGGACATGTTTATTGTGCTATGCTGGTTTCCTGCCACAACTGTTTGTAACGGAGGGATGGACATGTTTATTGTGCTATGCTAGTTTCCTGCTACCACTGGTTTGTAACGGAGGGAAGGATATGTTTTATTGTGCTATGCTGGTTAACTGCTAACACTGGTTTGTAACAGAAGGAAGGACATGTTTTACTGTGCTATGCTGGTTTCCTGCTACCACTGGTTTGTAGCGAAGGGAAGGACATGGTTCATGGTGCTATGCTGGTTTCCTGCCACCACTGGTTTGTAACGGAGGGAAGGATATGTTTTATTGTGATATGCTGGTTTCCTGCTACCACTGGCTTGTAACGGAGGGAAAGACATGTTTTATTGTGCTATGGTGGTTTCCTGCTACCACTGGTTTGTAACGGAGGGAAGGATATGTTTTATTGTGCTATGCTGGTTAACTGCTAACACTGGTTTGTAACAGAAGGAAGGACATGTTTCATTGTGCTATACTGGTTTCCTGATACCACTGGTTTGTAACGGAGGGAAGGACATGTTTTATTGTGTTATGCTGGTTCCTGCTACCACTGGCTTGTAACGGAGGGAAAGACATGTTTTATTGTGCTATGGTGGTTTCTTGCTACCACTGGCTTGTAACGGAGGGAAAGACATGTTTTATTGTGCTATGGTGGTTTCCTGCTGCCACTGGTTTGTAACGGAAGCAAGGACATGTTTTATTGGGTTATGCTGGTTTCCTGCTACCACTGGCTTGTAACGAGGAAGACAGTTTATTGTGCTATTGGTTTCCTGTACCACTGGTTGTACCGGAAGAAGGACATGTTTTATTGTGGTATGCTGGTTTTGCTACCACTGGTTTGTAACAGGGAAGGACATGTTTCATTGTGCTATACTGGTTTCCTGATACCACTGGCTTGTACCGGAGGGAAGGACATGTTTTATTGTGCTATGCTGGTTTCTTGCTACCACTGGTTTGTAACGGAGGGAAGGACATGTTTTATTGTGCTATGCTAGTTTCTTGCTACCACTGGTTTGTACCGGAGGGAAGGACATGTTTTATTGTGTTATGCTAGTTTCTTGCTACCACTGGCTTGTAACGGAGGGAAGGACATGTTTTATTGTGCTATGCTAGTTTCTTGCTACCACTGGTTTGTACCGGAGGGAAGGACATGTTTTATTGTGCTATGCTAGTTTCTTGCTACCACTGGCTTGTAACGGAGGGAAGGACATGTTTTATTGTGCTATGCTGGTTTCCTGCTATCACTTGTTTGTAACGGAGGGAAGGACATGTTTTATTGTGCTATGCTAGTTTCTTGCTACCACTGGCTTGTAACGGAGGGAAGGACATGTTTTATTGTGCTATGCTGGTTTCCTGCTATCACTGGCTTGTAACGGAGGAAGGACATGTTTTATTGTGCTATGCTGATTTCCTGCTATCACTGGCTTGTAACGGAGGGAAGGACATGTTTTATTGTGCTATGCTGGTTTCCTGCTATCACTTGCTTGTAACGGAGGGAAGGACATGTTTTATTGTGTTATGCTAGTTTCTTGCTACCACTGGCTTGTACCGGAGGGAAGGACATGTTTTATTGTGCTATGCTGGTTTCCTGCTATCACAGGTTTGTAACGAAGGGAAGGACATGTTACATTGTGCTATACTGGTTTCCTGCTACCACTGGTTTGTATAGGAGGGAAGGACATGTTTTATTGTGTTATGCTAACGCGCTAGTTTTGTGTTGAGATAGACTACCGAAGACGGGGAAATCGAGGTTTTCGAATCTTACTTGAGTCAACTTGGGGTGATTTTCCCTAAATGGTTTTCCACCCTCCACGCCAATACGGGTTCACTTCCTCTATATTCAACCTTCCCAATTCTTAGCCCATTAGAGTAATCAGAAGATAATGGTAAAACCCAATCGGTTAGTAAGACGTGGTATTAAGTATTGTTATTATTATTATTATTATTATTATTATTATATTAACCAGTACAACACCTTAGCTCGGTTGTTAGCGTGTCTGCCTACTGAGCTAAGGGTTCTATGTTAAATTCCTGCCATGGCCAATAACTGTATCATTTGTGAACTGTAAGTTTACACTTTCACAGTGAAGAATTAACGGACGGGGGCCGGAAGTTGTGTCTATTATAGATTTAAGTTAGTTTATAAGTCGTGTGATGGCAAAATCAGTCGGTTCAGAAGTTGTAAATAGATTAAATGAAAATATATTGATTACATGTATCTACTAATAAATTAAGGGAACTAATTATAACTATTAATTTGTAAAATATATATGCTATGAGTGGGTGTGTTTGTCGCTTAATATGAACGGTTTGTGATTTCCACATTCACAGTTTGTAGGTCTATAGTGCTGCCATCAATTAGATCAATTAACTAAAACTGCAAACTGCCTTGACTGTTTCGAAAAACAACATATGCACGTTAATGTAATTGTGATAAACGTCGGGCCGTAAGAATTCTGCTAAGGGGTCTGGCATATTCAGGTTTCTCAACTTGAATCTTGTGTACACGTATGGCATCTCCTATACTCGCCCCTTGAAACCAAGCCAATCTACCAATGATAAGTAATGTTCAGCCATGTCGAGAACTAAACGATAAACACTTTTCTCAATACTACTAATAGCTGACCTAAAGAACCGAAGTAAAATAAAGCATGTCATAAAACAATGGTTAAAAAAAGTTTACTAACACAATTTAGTATATGTACTGTTGTTCGGGTGTTTTTTTTTTTAAATAATGCTCTACTTTCCCCTGCTTTTTACATTTATCTGCAACATACAAGCCTACTTACTTACCAAAGAAATGCAGTATTAGGGAGGTGGATTATAATAAATACGCCAGCAATCACTTGTAAACAAAAACGGAATACAATTTTTTTTTGTATCCTCATCAAAGCTCCCAGCTGGAATAAACTTAAGGTAAAAAGCTCAATCTGGTTTAAAGTTGGACTGAAATTGAGCTTAAGGACAAGGGAAGGAAACTCATATCCACTTTCCTGACAAATATGTGCTCATTCCTTTGAAAAGCTATCCTTCTCATCGCGTTACCTTAGATTGGATGGATATGAAACTAAATAGCATCATAAATACCCTTTATTATACTTATAGTACCATCTTATAAATTTGCTCAAACATATTGTAATAATTGTGTGTTTGATTTCTAACAGTCTCATTAAATCTGCGCAAATTATCTTCTGGTGGGAAAATCTTCTACCAGGAGGGGAGTGGGGGTGGGGGTGAGAAGGAAGCAAACAATGACACGCACTTTGAGTTTCATAATTAGCTTCTTCCTCAATAATGATAAAATAAATCTGACTTCTCTCTCTGCGAAGTAGACCCTGATTGAGAAAACATGGTGTGGTATCTAAATGTATGTATAATATATACATACATGTGTATATAGATTACTGTATATGTATATTGGTTGAGATGAGCAAGTACATTTGTTGGGCCAGTCGGTGAAATGGACTTTTCAAATAGCAGTTTTTGGCACAAGTGAACTAAAGGGAGTAGAAAGCTAAATCGCCAGGAGTAAAACATTAGATTATTATTATTATTATTATTATGATTATTATTATTATTATTATTATTACCCGTTCGGGTTATACGCACTTACGCTAATGTGTAATGGTAGGGTGATTGGGAGATGAAATGAAGGACCTACAGTTTAACGTGGAATCCGAACCACGGTGGAGGCCTGGCATTCCCCACATTCACAAGATGTCTTGTCAGAGGTGAAGGAAGGGTTTGATAATCAGATAAATCTGTGCCGGGACTGAGGATTGAACCCCGGCCGCCAGCACAGAAGTCTGACACCTTACCCCTAGACCGCCAGGTCACCTACTAACACATTAGAAATTGTTACTATAACTTTAGCCACTACAAGTTTTTATACTTATATATGAACCTCCATTTCTATCTTTCTTTCTTTTGAATTTGAATTTTATTTTATTGTGTATACCTCATAAGAATGTCTAGTTGGGAAATATTTATAATATTAATGCATTACCAGTAAACCCTTGCGAAACTTTCGCACATTCAACCTTCCCCTCCTACCCCCCCCCCCCCTAATGATTTAGTATTTTATTGGGTTGTTGAAATTAAATACTCAACAAGACGTATACACAAAATAACAAAAAGAGTTTATTTCGGTAATTGATACAAAAATATTGTTAAATTTTTCTTTTAACTTATATTTTAAACAAACCATGTGTTTTAACGTAAACTGAGTATGCTATGTCAGAAGTCGGTAAAAAATCCTATTCACTGATACCTTATTCATCGCTGTAGGCTTTGTATTAGTTAAGAAAAAGGTATGTTGATAACAGAAATAATATATAGGAGTATTAATATTATTATAATGTGTGCACAACATAAAACATATAATATTACAATTTTAAAAATATTATTGTTATTAATATTTAACTATGTAGACCTCATATGAATGTCTAGTTTTATTAAATTTTACCCCCACGCCTTAGATACGTCGCCTTAATGGTATGCAAAAAGCGTAAAATAACAATTTGGTCCCATTATAACATATGAACTGTATTAATTAGAAATCAATAAATGTTAAATCACTATTTATAGCTTATACACGTGTAAAAATATTGTGAAGAAAAAAAATTATTATCGTCGAATGATCTTAAATGGATATTTGAGTATTAGCACACACCAAACATCCCCCTTTTGCCTTCCTGCCCTTTATGAGCGTCCTAACCAAATTTAAGCGACGGTAGGTTGCTTGTTGATAATATAGAGCACCGAGCTGCAGTCGCAGATTATATCTTCTTTGAATAATGCCATGTGTGTCAACTAAATTCGATAAAAAATATTTAAAACTGTTGTAGATGGAAACAGCATTTCGATAGAAAACATTTAAAAACTGTTGTAAGTGGAAACAGCATAGAGATAAAAACTATTTAAAAGTTGTTGTAAATGGAAACATCATTTTGATAGAAAACATTTAAATACTGTTGTAGATATAAACAGCATTTCGATAGAAAACATTTAAATACTGTTGTAGATATAAACAGCATTTCGATAGAAAACATTTAAAAACTGTTGTAGATATAAACAGCATTTCGATAGAAAACATTTAAAAACTGTTGTAAGTGGAAACAGCATAGAGATAAAAACTATTTAAAAGTTGTTGTAAATGGAAACATCATTTTGATAGAAAACATTTAAATACTTTTGTTGATGGACATAGCATTTCGATAGAAAACATTTAAAAACTGTTGTAGATGGAAACATGACTATCAACTTCTATTGTTAAATCCTTTGCATAAGAAACGCTAGAGCTGTAGATGGCCGCACTTCCTGTTACAAGAGTACCAAAGACTGCAGCTCAGTGGAGTCAGGTAAACCTCCTTCAGGTTGTTCCGTCTGCAAAGAACCTCCCCTGGTTTCACCCCTCTCAAGAACATCGGGCTAACATGGCATGTTGTTAACACATTCGACGAGATATAATGTTTGTTATATGGATTCTTATCTGGTAGTTTTCTAGAAATCGTTTGCAGTGGGGTGAGAAACCTTTGCAGTAAATTAATTCACATGAAACAATTCATGTGTGTTGAGTGCAACTTACTACAGACCAATTATAAACAATTAATGGCTAGTCTATTTTTCACTTTTTACTAACAGGTCTTATTATCCGCTTGGGTAAGACATATATGTACTAATTACGCTAATGTGTTAGGGATGAAATAAAATGTATTGTGTATAATCATTAGCGTGGGGGGAGAATGGAAACCCATTTAAGACAAACCACCCACACTACTCCTGAACCGAACTCAAATAGACAAAGAGAAATGAACCAAGAGTTCCTGGTATTCACAATGGTGGGAACGTGGAGCTAAGAGTAAACATCAAGCTTGTCTTGTCTACTTTACCAGTGACGGATAGGTCAGGGTTTAAATATCTGGTGGGTGATACGAGTCTGGTTTTCTACATATGATTTGATAAATATGGTTTAACCATCCCCTTCACACGATAATTTGGGCCAGTGAAATCTAAGCTACTATTAAAAACCCCATACCTTATAGTAAATTTTTTGTAGCTTTGGTGGTAAACGTAGATATATTTAGATCGGAATAAACTTTTTAATCGCTTTGAAAATTTATTAAAACAATCTTCTTAGGATTATATGTCAAATCATGCTATTTGCAGTGGTTTTTGAAAAATACTATCAATACCTATGAAATAATACTAACTATAAATTATTATTATTATTATTATTAGCACCGCGTCTTACTACCCGTTCGGGTTATACGCACTTACGTTAATGTGTAATGGTAGGGTGATTGTGAGATGAAATGAAGGACCTACAGTTTAACGTGGAATCCGAACCACGGTGGAGGCCTGGCATTCCTCACATTCACAAGATGTCTTGTCAGTGGTGAAGGAAGGGTTTGGTAATCAGATAAATCTTTGACGGGACCGAGGATCGAACCCCGGCTGCCAGCATAGAAGTCTGACACCATACCCCTAGACCACCAGGTCACCTAACTATAAATTAAATTGGTATCAATATTGCTCTCAAAACATGTTCATATTTTTTCTAAGATATTTCCTATAAGAATCCTACTATACTTATAGCATTACAATGGTTGTTTTATGCTTTTTTATCACCATGTCTTACTACCCTTTCTGGGTTTACGCCTATGCACTAATTAATTATTTTAATGGGATAAGTATGAATAAGGTTGAATTTAGATAATGTATACGTACATTTGTGTATAGGTAGAATGGAAAACCATATTGAAAAAACCACCCGGCCAAGATTCGAACCCCATTCTCCCGTCATCAGCAAGCCAAACCAACACGAGATCAACGCATTAGATAATCAGGCCACTTAAAATGATTTTTAAAACAACATAATGGGAAGGGGTTGAGGGGTGATTGCTTTATTTTGATTCTCAAACAAGATGGCGCACTATAAACTGTAGCACGTCTGATTCGTTCCGTCGGTCGATGAAAGGTTCTTTGTTCGGTCCTCGCTCTCCTCAAAGAGTTCTCGCAGAAGATATTCTTTTTGGCGTAATGTCACGGCGCGGTGTACCTACTATCAACATCATCATTCCTAGACTCTCTAGGAAGACTCTAAAAGCTCAGGATGAGGATTACCTTGAGACATCGTGGCACTGCGCAGGCGCAGTGACATAAAGTTGGGTGGAAACATTCCCAGACAGAAAGTCACGTATCGCACCCTGGTTAGAACAAATATAGATCCTTTTTAGTACATCACAAATGTGCAATGTTTTTCGCAGCTGCGGCACACGGATAGCGATGATAGTAATAATGGTAAGCGCTGAAATAAACGGATCCTGACGGCTTTCAGGTAGCGTGGGTATTAAGATTTGATAAGATGACGGAATTTGTGTCGAAGTTTTTCAGTAGAGATCATGTTTGTCATCGTCGGAAGCGCGAATATGCTTGTTTCCAACTCATTCGATTAGTTGTTTAGGAAGCAACCATGCCAGTGGGCACAGGACAAAGTAGTTAGTCTCGTCCGGTCTAGTTTGATGGAAAAGGGTGAAAAAGGATTCTAATATTAAAAGAGGTGAAATGATTTTTTTTAATAACTTAGCACTCTTTTCTCACCCACACTAATACTCATGTGGTCTGAGAAGTCAGGCTCACATTTATACTGGACTGTTGGTGCTGGAAAGGTCAAGGTTTGATTCTCGGTTGGGGGCACTGAAAGGTTCCTTACCACACGTACTTATCCTAGTTTATTTGTCACCCTCTCTCTCTATGCTAATGAAGGAGAACTCTCGTTATACTATCATCCCAATCACTACCCTTTAGATGTACCCAATACAGAGCCCTCGTATTGAACGTACCGATTACCTACCATAAATGCTGTTTCATTTTTTCTAAATCCTACCTTATTTATCACTACCCTATAATCGCAGCCAATTCAGGGAATGAGATGTAGCTCATTAAATAACAATTTTGGTGTCAATATTTTATAAAAAAACAAAATAGATATGGTTTGGTTCATGGACGTAGATAGGTGTGGGGGTATAAGGAAGATAGTTTTTAAAGATATTAAACATATATTTGATTTAAAAACATTATATATTTTATCTTTAAATCAATGGCTACATGGTCTAGGGTGTCACTCTTGCAATAAACTGTCCTGGTGATGACATGGTGATCGGGATTCAAGTTCCAGTCAACTGTAGACCTACAATAGGTTGTTTTTCCAAAATAGTTTTACATTCTCCCTTCACGTAAATGGGGGTATACTACTTATTAATCCATTCTTACCCATCCCAACAGATTAGCGTAGTTAATACATACGCGCACACCTGAATTGGTGATAATATATGATACTAAGAAAACACAATTGTGTTTAGAAAATTATATATTTCACAAAACCATACCCCAAACCGTTGGACTAATTGAGGTATTGAACTTGCACTATCTAAACTGACAGATTATATTGGCACACGACTTATAAACTAACTTAAGTCTCGAAAAAACACAACACCCGGCCATTAATTAATCACTGTGAAAGGGGGAAACCATAGTCCACCAATGTCAAAGGTTTTGGCCATACCGGGAATCGATCCCGCGGCCCCTAACTCAGTAGGCAGACATGCTACCGACTGAGCTAAGGTGTCGGACCACACCTGTGGACAGGCGGACTAATTGGTGATGTAGATAACGGAGTTTGAAACTCAGCTGAGGGTATTTCACGCAAATGAGGATACTTTTTCTTTAAGAGCTACCTTCTGCATCTCTTTCCTATAGTTTAAATATGCAAGCTTACCAGACACAAATATAACTCAATCTTTATATTCTAAATATTATGATGAGCTCTAAGAGGCCGGCCTACATACACAATGGATCGTTCAACTCTAATCGGACATGTATCATTAACTTTACTCCGCACAGCACACGCTGTCTTACTGAACATATCCGCTCAGTGGAATTCCTTGAAACATTTAAACAATAACCATTCTTTATATGACACAAATTTCACATGAATTGTTTGATCGTTACGAAGGCTACAGCGTGGTATAATTTATATTTATATTGGAACTTAGCAGTACAATACTCTACAAAACTCAGATTAACTTTGTGTAGCACTAATGTAATAACAGAACGTGGTCATTGTATTCGCAGATCACAAAAACTGAGCAGTAATTGATCCAGTCATGTAATTCTAAACATACTTCTGCGTGTGCTAGTAGCATATGGCTCAAAATACACATATTCCAGTAATTATTATTATACTCTTGTGTATGTTTTTAGAGTGCTCGTCAAAAACATTCATTCATTGTTATTTATTTGAAGTATTTATAGCGCACATTCTGAATTGACAAATTAGATCAACATCAGCATACAAGAATTTCTAAGAGAGAGCGAAAGGGCCTACCAATTTTGCACGTAAAGTTATTTTCACATACTTTTCGGGATTATCTTACATTACATGCCACGATTGATATGGAACTGACAACTGTATGTCCTCTCTGAAGGAAGTCGTACTAGAGATTTTAATCACTCAAGAATAATCCGTCGACCTCAGCTGGGTTTGAGCCCACGAATATATGATCTTCATTTATCAATGTGTGTTTGTAGAATATACAGTACGTGTGTGTGTTTTCACAACATATTATAAGGCCACACGAACGATTTTTCTCGCTGCGTAAAGCTCTTTTTGTCGCACAAAAAGAAATTGAAACCAAGAGTTTCAATGGTCGGATACTAGAAGAGAGATAAATATCACATGACAGCGGTACGTCAGACCTTCTACTTGAAGGTCAGATCGCTTTGTAATGCACCGAAGTACATTTTCCAGACCATATATCTTGCCCCTCTACCTTGCACTGTGAGACAAAAACCGAGGGACGCTCCTCCACTAGATTTGTGCCTCCTCATCTCTCCAATTTGCATTCAAGTGCTACCTCAGGCCACGTTTATTTGCGCTGTGATAAGTTGTTAAATTTTTAGAATTAGTTAAAATATAGTATATTCAAAATGAGGAACACTGTCGTCGATTTTTATTGATAGTGAAGCCATTTTTATACGCGTTGAAACGCTCCGGTCAATGTACCACAATCAATGATGTTGCAGCTACAAATACACCACACAACTTGGAGTAGCAAATCATTTTTCCTGATATAACTAATAAGAATGATGTTTGCGCGACTTAAATGTAGGTAACATTGAATAGAAGTCATGGACGACAAGTGGTTATTGTCTCTCTGTGTAATTTTCCCTCTTACGAGTTTTGCAGCTCTAACTACGCTATTATTAACGCTCCATCTAACTAACATCCTCCTGCTGCCTGACTTTTGTAACTGAGATGCGAGGGGGAAAAGTCTTTCGAGTGGCCTTGGCCTATATCATAACCGGTCTCTTCTTAGTCTAATGCTCAGTATACCGGGCTACTGATTTAAACGTCCCGGTTTTGATTGTTGGAGGTACAATAGGTATTTTTCCCGAAAGGGGCATTTTTGTGAAATTTTTGATAATATTTGTTCTGGTTTTTACTCTTTATCGTGCATTTTCTGTCACTTTTAAATTAATTACATGAAAATTGTAACACACTAAAAGTTTTTCAATCAGCAAAACCATTATTTCCATTTACTTAGAGCAGTTGTTATTTCGTATAATTATTAGTACGGCCAGATATGAAACAATGAGCATATCCTAATGTTTCTGACAGAACAATAGTAAGTCAGTTTTTTTAATAGGTGTATTGGACACAAAATTTCTTACTTTGCAATATTTCACAGCCATTACCATAAACGGTCAAGAAAATCATTATTATTATTATTATTATTAGCACTGCGTCTTACTACCCGTTCGAGCTATACGCACTTAGGCTAATGTGTAATGGTAGGGTGATTGTGAGATGAAATGGAGGACCTGCAGTTTAACGTGGAATCCAAACCACGGTGGAGGCCTGGCATTCCTCACATTCACAATTTGTGATTAATACACGTCTTGTCAGAGGTGGAGGAAGGGTTTGGCAAACAGATAAATCTGTGCCAGGACTGAGGATGGAACCTCGGAACCCCAACACAGAAGACAGAAGTTTGACACCTTACTCCTAGACCACCAGGTCACCCACAAGACTATCAATTGGATTTTAAATGTATTATTTGATTTTTAAGAGCATCTTTTGTATTTTTGAGGATATAAAAACTGAGTGTTTCAGTGCACTTTTAAAAAAATTTGAGAGCATTAATACACAATTTTAAGGTGAATTTTGGAGTTTTTAAGTATGTACATCAGTTTCCAGGCTCTGATAATCACTATCCTCTCATCATAATTATTATTGTGCGTATGACGTGTAGACCAACTCCAAGGTATACTCTGTGTAACAATCTGTTCCACAGAGCAGCTAAAAGTCTATATACACAGTGACTGAACAAGATATTCTCTCACGATAAGAAAAAAAAAATCATGATCTTGAATAAACTTCAATTTCTTTCATTTGGTGATGTAAAGATGTTTTTCTACATGAAACTTTTCCTAAATTCTTGAACGATTTGGCCATCTCCTGTTTGGATTAATCTCCAGTAACAATCTCGTTGTGTTTATTGGTACGCCTACAAGAGAAGAGGCGTTGCAGATAAACCATGGCAGGGTAATGGGGGGAGGGGGATAGTTTGGAGGCTTGAAATGGTTTGTTGAGGTGTTGGAAAGCAGATGGCAGGTCGGGCGATCGATAGATTCACTCGCATCCTCCACAGCTATGTCGGTCATACAGGTCAAGGTCCTTGGATTGATGAAAACGCTAGCAACGAGCATTCAGGGAGTCGTATGTACCTCCTACATCTACCTACGGCGAGGCTGGTAATACATGTATGAAAGATGAGTGGGCGTGTGGTGTGAGGAGGGAATGTAAAATATCACACACGGAGAAACAAAATGGACCACCGAGAACATGCTAAGGTAATAACCATAATTAACTCTTATATTCCCTTTGTAAAAATAATATTTATATAATTAAATTATACTATTGTAAAGTGTATTATTACTCATTTTATGGTGACCTGGTGGTCTAGTGGTAAGGTGTCGGATTTCTGTGCTGGGGTCCGGGGTTCAATCTTTTTTCCCGGCAACGATTTACCTGATTGCCAAACCCTTCCTTCACCTCTGACAAGACGTGTATTAATCACAACTTGTGATTGTGGTGGTATGCCTGGCCTCCACCGTGGTTCGGATTCAACGTTAAACTGTAGGCCCTCCATTTCATCTCACAATCACTCTACCATTGCACATTAGTGTAAGTGTGTACAACCCGAACGGGTAGTAAGACGTGGTGCTAATAATAATCATAATATTAATAATAATAATAATAATAATACTCATTTTATATTTATTCAAAAATGTATAGTTACCACAATCTACGAAGCATTAAATGACCTTCAAATATCAGTGTTTCGAAAAAGAAAATTATTGGAAACTTTATACTATTTTAGTTTATTGTGATGAATGAACATTAAGAGAATAAATGTGTGCCCTCTCGTTTTTAAAATATACTTTCTTACAGTACTTTATTGGCACTATAGGAAATCAAAGTTTCACTGCAGCACTTACAAAAGTCTAAAGCCACCTACCCCTATTTTGAGCTAGTTCTGTCCAGTCCACCTCAATGCACCCTACTTATTTAATGTTCATTCTAATGTTATCCTCCCATCTGCTTCTAGGTATTTCCAATGGTCTCTTCCCTTTGGGTTTGCCAGTCAATACCCTGAACAAGGTTCTAGATTCTTCTATTCTCGCTGCATGTCCTGCCCACCATAGTCTAAGAGACTTGATTAATTTAACAATGTCTTGTGATTAATACATGGTATGTAACAGATAAATATGTAACCTCCTCCACTCCTCAGTAGCCTAATTCTTTTTGAGCCAAATATCTTCTTAAGCAACTTGTTTTCTTATGCCCTAAATTTTTTACTATCTAGTAAGTTAAGAGACCTTTTTTTTACACCCATAAACAACAGCGTGTAAAATTGTTTGGTATATTCTTAGTTTTACATTTCTTGAAATGAGGTGAGATGTCAACAACATACTGACGAAATAATATGCATTTACTGAATATATATCATCCTAAATTCCACTTTAATATCTTTATTAATAGTTAAACTTGTTCCTAAATATTTAAACTCATTAACCCTGCCAAATGATATGTTGCTCGAAGTAATCAATAAATTATCCCCCAATGTCTGTGTTCTTTGTGTGATCATATACGAGTACACAGTTTTTTCATCGTATTTATTTTCTTACTAGCTTCTAGTATAATATCTTAATTTCTTGCAACATATCCCTTACTATTATCCAACGAAACTAAATTATCTTCGTATCCTCACAGCTATATTGTACCGTTTAGTGTCAACTCTTTCCTACCCTCATGCATCACCCTAAATATATACTCTAGCGCTAAATTAAATAAATTGTAAGGAACTCTGCACGGACTTTATCACTCTAATGTTTTAAAATGGAGATATTTACTCAAAACTCGCAATATATGTGAAACGTAATAATATACACTAGCAAATCCAAGCATAAATTACACTATACCTATGTAAAACTTTCTTTTTAGTCCCTGTTTTAAATTTTATAATTTTGTTTTTAAAGAAATAATGTCCTCATTTGTTTGTTTGGACCAATAAAAAAGATCAATGTTTGGTCCACAAGGGTCAATACCTCGTATTAAAATTTCAATTTTCGGTTAAAATTCTCGACATTTTATTAGGTGTTGCAAATATTCATACCATCGCATTGCTATTGAATTCCTAATTTAAAAATTTTGACCAATAAAAAATGTAAATATTGACTATTGAGTTTAAAATGGATTTAGATCATTGTTGTACAAACATTTCTCCTAAGAGGTTTAAAGGAAAAAAACAAACTTTTAGAGACCTAATTATATTTAATTACTCTATGGCATTGGAGAATTGCATTTAAACTTTAGTATCTCTTTACAACTAAAGCTCACAAAATTGTATTATTATATTTGCCAATATCTCAGAAACTGTTGGATTTATAAAAATATATTTCATATAAAAGTTTTTTATTTTTAATGGTACTACAATTTTGCAATCATAAGTAATTTAGTATCTTATCTTAAATAGTCGCGGATATACGGAAGTTTCTGTTTCTGTGAAGTACCCTAAAATTCATTTTCATAGTAAAATTAAAATAGCCAGTTTATTTATAATCATAATCAACATCTGGTTACGAATTCTAATCAAAATCGTTAGAGTCGATTTTGAGAAAAATCGATTTTTTCTCTTTTCGCTCTTTCTTAAACTACTCTTAATTTTAAGTTTAAACAGACACACAGACAGAGGGAATTGCAAAGACCACTTTTTAGAGTTTGAGGGGTTTTGAGACGTCGACATCCATCAACATTTCAGGTTAGATTTTCTTTTGTGGCGCAATAATTTTAACTTTTTTGTTTGAAAATATATTTAAGTATAGCTTGAAAGTTATTGTTTTAATAAAACATATGCTTCTTATAAAATATTTGTATTATAAAGATACCTACATATTTTTAACAATAAGAAATTCATATCTCAAATAGTTTACGAGATATTATAAAAAAAGATCATTTATGCATCAGACCGGAGCCCTTAAAGTCATTTTGCCAAAATATTGAGAGAAGCCATTTTGTTTGGAATATTTATAAATGTTTAGAAATAAAATTTAATCAATATCGTAATTTTAGGGTTAAATATCCAATTCCAAAAATCTCTCGTGGACACCCTATTAAAACCCTAGATACCAATCTTTAGCCTGATCGGTAAAATAGTTTAGGCTCTAGCTGGAGGTACAGACAGATATACAGATAGACGGAAAGTAAAAACACAACTTTTTGGATTCGGGGGGTCATGAAACGTCAAGATTCATCGAAATCTTGAGTTCAATTTTGTTGACGTTCACAATACTTTCTCTACCTGTAAGATAGCGAGAAAATAAAAATAATGGAGGAGATGCATGTCTTTGTTTTAACCTATCATGTATTTTGATATATCTGATCATGACATCCAATAGTATTGGTAAACACATTTTAATCAAATGTTAATTTATTTTTTAATCTACTAAAAGGGATGAGTAGAGTAACTATGTAAAATGCATCCACAGTAAAATGGGTATGGTTGATTGAAAATTCAAAGTAAAAAATTCAATGTTAAAATCAACCCTTAATATTCCCATCCCAGATTCGAAGCGTGGTGCACCCATCACCAGCAACATAGAAATTACAAGTCTGACGCCTTAATATGCGTTACCCTTGGTTGGGGAATTTAAAT
>JBCFYV010011164.1:9828971-9879399 GCA_039000515.1 Timema cristinae | reverse complement strand
TTTTTTCAGGGGTTGAAAATTATATTTTTTTTATCTTTTTGGAACTTTCCCGTCGGTTACAGGCTAAAAGCTATAAGTTTGCTAAATTTCAAGTTTATAGCTCATCTGTAAGTGTGTAAACATTAATATCAGTAAGTGAGTGAGTTATCCATGTGGCTTTATAGTAGTATAATTTAAGCAATTTACTATATTTGAAACCACCATTGGTGGGCAGGTGGGCTTAACGTCACACTCATTTGGTTTAGATTTCGATAACGAGATGGTTAGGATTTGAATTCTACCTACTCCTCTAATGTAATTAAATGTGAATAATCAGAATGTGTAGTAATATGGGGTAAAAAAATAGCGCTTATAGAATACTATCCGTTCACGATGATCTCTGGGACCAAAATTAGGGTCAAATTCTTCAAAAGGTTGGCATTAACTGCGGTTTCCTAATATATTGGTGAAAGGTTCATACCAAAATGTTATTATTTTGTTGATTGAGCTCTGCAAGATCATTCATCTAAATTCGATATTGAGAAATAAATCGAACATTCGATATAGTTCATTATTGTGTAATTTATTATTTTGCCATTTACGGATCGATTATCGTCAGCTATAAATCAAGCTTAACGGTAATGAATTGATAGTAGCTATTGTGCATTAAAGAAAAAACTACTTACTGACCTAAAATCAATGATCATAACATTGTCAACAAACAAATTTATGATTTTGTTGAATTAAACTTAAAATTGAGTATTCAAATTAAATTTTAAACATGTTAAGTAAAATGTGTTGCTATGAGATCTTATGGGATAGCTCTTGCAAACTGAGAGATATTTATTTTACTATTGGTTACGGTTGTGTGGTTTGTTTTTCCAGGAGGCATTCTGGCTGGAGCAATACTCATGGGCTCTTTTCAAAGCCATGTCCACATGCTGTGTATCGGCTACGGTCGGTTTCCACCCCAATCCCTCACAGACATGTGGTTAACCATGCTCTCCATGATCAGTGGGGCTACTTGCTACGCTCTCTTCCTTGGACACGCCACCAACCTCATCCAGAGCTTGGACTCCTCCAGGAGGCAGTATCGAGAGAAGGTCAGTTACTGTTCACTTGCTGTGCTTGCCAGACGTAATCTAACTAGGCGATACTTCTTGACCCATACGTAATCTAACTAGGCGATACTTCTTGACCCATACGTAATCTAACTAGGTGATACTTCTTGACCCACACGTAATCTAACTAGGTGATACTTCTTGAACCAGACGTAATCTAACTAGGCGATACTTCTTGACCCACACGTAATCTAACTAGGTGATACTTCTTGACCCACACGTAATCTAACTAGGTGATACTTCTTGAACCAGACGTAATCTAGCTAGGGGATACTTCTTGAACCAGACGTAATCTAGCTAGGGGATACTTCTTGAACCAGACGTAATCTAGCTAGAGGATACTTCTTGAACCAGACGTAATCTGGCTAGGGGATACTTCTTGAACCAGACGTAATCTAGCTAGAGGATACTTCTTGAACCAGACGTAATCTAGCTAGAGGATACTTCTTGACCCACACGCAATCTAACTAGGTGATACTTCTTGACCCACACGTAATCTAACTAGGTGATACTTCTTGAACCAGACGTAATCTAGCAAGGGGATACTTCTTGAACCAGACGTAATCTAGCTAGGGGATACTTCTTGAACCAGACGTAATCTAACTAGGTGATACTTCTTGAACCAGACATAATCTAACTAGGCGATACTTCTGGCCCACACGTAATCTAAATAGGTGATACTTCTTGAACCAGACGTAATCTAACTAGGGGGTACTTCTTAAACCAGACGTAATCTAGCAAGGGGATACTTCTTGAACCAGACATAATCGAGCAAGGGGATACTTCTTGAACCAGACGTAATCTAGCTAGGCGATACTTCTTGACCCACACGTAATCTAACTAGGGGATACTTCTTGAACCAGACGTAATCTAGCTTGGGGATACTTCTTGAACCAGACGTAATCTAGCTAGGAGATACTTCTTGACCCACACGTAATCTAACTAGGGGATACTTCTTGAACCAGACGTAATCTAACTAGGCGGTACTTCTTGAACCAGACGTAATCTAACTAGAGGATACTTCTTGAACCAGACGTAATCTAACTAGGTGGTACTTCTTGAACCAGACGTAATCTAGCTAGGCGATACTTCTTGACCCACCCGTAATCTAACTAGGGGATACTTCTTGAACCAGACGTAATCTAACTAGGGGATACTTCTTGAACCAGACGTAATCTATCTAGGGGATACTTCTTGAACCAGACGTAATCTAACTAGGTGGTACTTCTTGAACCAGACGTAATCTAGATAGGCGATACTTCTTGACCCACACGTAATCTAACTAGGGGATACTTCTTGAACCAGACGTAATCTAACTATGGGATACTTCTTGAACCAGACGTAATCTAACTAGGGGATACTTCTTGAAACAGATGTAATCTAACTAGGAGATACTTCTTGAACCATACGTAATCTAACTAGGCGATACTTCTTGAACCAGACGTAATCTAACTAGGTGGTGCTTCTCGAACCAGACGTAGTCTAGCTAGGGGATACTTCTTGAACCAGACGTAATCTAGCTTGGGGATACTTCTTGACCCAGATGTAATCTCGCTAAGCCATAATTTTTGAAAAGATTTAATCTAGTTATGCAATACAGCTGAAAGCAGGTGGTATTATTATTAGCACGGCATCTTACTACCCGTTCGGGCTATACGCACTTATGCTAATGTGTAATGGTAGGGGGATTGTGAGATGAAATGGAGGACCTACAGTTTAACGTGGGATCCAAACCACGGTGGAGACCTGGAATTCCACACATTCACAAGTTGTGATTAATACACGTCTTGTGAAAGCAGGTATCACGTCATGGCATGGTTTTCTGTATTCTTCATTAAACAACAGTAGAATAAAAAACAAAGAGAATATAAAGCCATTTTACTTATTTCAAATTCACTTTAATCTTGTAACTATTATAGAAGATAGTATTTTAATCCGATTTCGGGATCGCAGATAACAGGTAGTCAGACACGCCCATAAATAATGGATTTAAATTAAAATCATTCATGTTATTTTCAAGAAGAGTATTCTAGACTTTTTAAATGTAAAATATTATTCAAATGGACAAGGTGTTTGTATACTAGAGATAATTGATTGTTTAAAGAATATTTAAAAACTAGTCTTATTTTTACGCGGGAATTCAATATATTATTTAGCAAATATTAATTTGTCCCCTATACATTCATTATACATAAAAATACCTATACAATAACATGTTGAAAATTAATTATTTTTGTTATTAATGGTAGATTATATTTAATGTATGTTATATTGTATTAATATAATTACACGGCAACAATATCCTTACTATGATATTTTCAGGTGAAGCAAGTTGAAGAATACATGGCCTACAGAAAACTTCCACGGGAAATGAGGCAAAGGATAACAGAATATTTTGAACATAGGTACCAGGGTAAATTCTTTGATGAAGAAGCAATATTGGGGGAGCTATCGGAAAAACTCAGAGAGGTAAACATAGTTGCATTTTATATTTTGTTGATTATTGTATTGATAATTTCCAAATACTTAGGTTACTTATCGTAGAAGAAATTAAGAAATTATTATAAAAAATATAGTCTAATTAAATTTAGAAGTTAGAAAATATATCTAGCACACATTATAAAATGAAATAGTGTTTAAATAATATGCACACAGACCAATGTAAGTATATTTTAATGTGTTTTTTAAAACACAAAGTTTTTTATAGTTGAAAGTTCTTTGGTGAGTATTTTTATTTAATTGGTCAAGGAAAAAGCTCGATTATTACTCACTCACTCACAATGTATTTTTCTTTCTTTCAGGATGTTATAAATTACAACTGCCGCTCCTTAGTTGCATCTGTGCCATTTTTTGCCAATGCCGACTCAAATTTTGTGTCGGATGTAGTGACTAAACTCAGATACGAAGTTTACCAGCCAGGTATGTATATAAATACATTTAAAAAACGGATATTGCCCATGTTGCCCTTTTTAGTCTTATAAAAACTGAAATTAATTGATTACGTTAAGGGTGTGGGTAGCTTCGAAATATCTAAGTCCAAATTTTAAAAAAAAATCGCCTTCCCTTTGACACAATAAATTTCGCATCTTATAAACATTTCGAAGAAGAATAAAACTTTTACACATTATAAAGGGATTTGAAATAGCTCAATAATTAGTACATATACAATTTTTTAGAACAACTATTGATTAAATTACTCATATTATGTAAGCATAGAATAATTCGGATATGTTAGGATAACATATTATAGTGTGCTTGGTTTTTCCCCTAAACATTTGTATTTACCTAGTTGTACCTAATGGTTTATTTTAAAATTCTAATTAGTGTTATGTGGCAACCAAATAATCCTTATCTTCGATTTCTGTTTTGACTTTTTTTTCATTTTTCAACCTTTACTTCAACTTCACTTCGCATCTAAAAAGTGACATTCGCGTATTCTTATTGATTTTGTTTGGTAAAAAGTTTTAAATGCATAAATTTGTATTCCAACCTATAATAAGTGTGTATTTTAACATAAATCTGTGATAAATAGTTTCAGAATATTTAAATTATATCTCCAGCATATTATTTACATACAATTGATTTACATGCTCAAGATTTTCAATGTAATTAACTTCAGAGCTAATATGGATTAATATAACGTTGAGTTGAATAAGTTGTACTCAGGTAGAACAAAAGTAGGAAGGTCAAGAAGCTAAACCCACTTGTTGTTGTACACCTGTTAAAATGAATATAGTTGAATTACAGTAAAACCTCGACCTACTCGGTTAGTTTGTTCCGAAAAATTCCGTGCAAGTTTAAAAATTGCGTAAGTTGAATAGTACTTAAATACGTTGTGATCTGGTCATGCACGTTCGTGTCAAAGGATAGCTAAATTCAAACATGTTTTTCTTACGAAATGAAAAGTTTGAGGAAATTGACAAGATCATATTTTGAGTTGTTGACACTTTTGGCAGTCAAAACTTTCACAACAAACAATTTGTTTTTAATCATGTCTTTCTTTTAAACCATTTTTACATTATTGAAATATGAACATATGAAAATAACTGTTTGGAGGTTTCTTTTGACGTGAATACCTAAGTCTTTAAATTTGTTACCATACGGGGGCAATCCAAAAAACCTAATGATAACAAAATCGGGGGATACAGTTTAGCGTTGTAGTTTCGAATCTATCCTCTACATCCAAAATTAAATTATACCACTGGATAGCTAAAGGATCAAAGAATGCATTACGATACGCGAGAACAGTGACGAATTGCGCGTGGTGGAGGGGGAAGCGCCGCCATTTTCAGGTTATTTTGCTGCGTATCGAGATTTGCAATTAGTATAACTTTTGACTCGAAGAAGCTACGATGTTTGTTTAAGTTTTAATCGTCAGCTGTCGTCAAAATCTATCGATTGTGTATAAAACATTAGTTTAAAGTAGTGACAGTGAATATAATAAGGTGTTAGAATAAAAAAATATTATCAAAAATTTATCTTATCATTAATAAAGTTATATTGTAACACAATAATTATTTGTTTCCTTGCTTTTATCCTAAATACATAAATAACAATATTTTATATAAATAAAAATATTTTATTTAAAAAAATATATAACCCGTTACATAAACGTATTCACGTACAACACACGGCCGTGTCCATGACAGTCTAGAGATGGGCAGAACGGCTTACTATTGGGAACGGCTCAGAGTGATTTAGTTCATTGAAATGAGCCGTTCATTTTTATCGTTCAGTCGTTCGCGAACGAATACTTGTTTTGCAGCTCATCGTTCGCGACCGACCGAAATTCAGCTAGTGGATCTTCGTTCGCGACCGATCTGATACAGGCTAGTGGCCCATCGTTCGTGACCGACCTTACGGCTTTCAATCAGTCAGTTACCGGTATCAATTGGAGAAACGCACCATGTAACTTAGTTATTCGCTTCGCATCACGCATCAACTTCAGGGAGAAGTTTTTAAAGTTTATTAAATTATTATTTAATTATTTATGCTCATGAATCAAATATAAAACATCTTAAAAGTATTACTTTATTTATTTTGATTAGTTACTTAGTTTATTCAGTAGTGTAATTGTATTTAAATAAAAATATATTTGTTTTAAAAAATAAAATGCCACGAAGAAAAAGTAAACTTTGGGATCACTTTTCCGAAATAGAAGATAGAAAAGCAAAGTGTGGGTATTGTTCACAAATCGTCAGTGTAGCGTGTGGTTCTACTGGGAACTTAATGAGACACCTTAAAGCAAAGCACCCTACTGTCCCTATTTTTAGAAGTGTCTCTCCTCATAAGTCGGTACCCTCAATCGATCAATCCACATTACACTTAGCTAGTGAGCAAACTGTCGATGATATGAATATAATAGATATAGAAGTGAATTCAGACATTAATCAACCATCTACGTCAAAACAGGCCTCAAAACAGCAACAGGTTAAGATACTAGACTATGTTAGTATCAACAGACCCATTCCAATTCACCGATCAAAATTATTAGATCAACAGCTGATCAAAATGATAGTCAAAGAATACCATCCATTAAGTATTGTTGAGGACCCAGAGTTCAAAATTTTCATCAACATGCTTTGTCCAGGTTATATCCTTCCATCTCGTAAAACGGTTTCTTCTAGTTTGGTCCCGCAATTGTATCAGTCAGCTTTAGAGAGAGCGAAAATGAATCTGAAGGAAGTTTCAGGAGTATGCCTTACCACAGACTCGTGGACCTCATTCAACAATGAAAGCTTTATTGCCGTAACAGCACATTTCATAAACAGTGATTGTTGTGAGCTCCATTCAGTATTATTAGGGTGTATTGTTTTTCATGATAGACATACTGCCGAAAATCTTTCTGATCATTTGAAAGATACCGTGAAAGAATGGGGCATTGAAAAGAAAGTAGTTTGTGTAATAAGTGACAACGCTGCTAACATCACTGCTGCAATACGTCTTTGTAGCTGGATACATTTACCATGCTTTGCCCATTGTGTTAACCTTGTTGTGCAGGCATCACTGCGAAATAATTTAAATGACGTGGTTACAAAGATCAGAGCTATAGTTGAACATTTTAAGAGAAGTTCCCACGCCCTTTCAAAATTGCACTCTATGCAGGAGCAGATGGGATTGCCAGCACTTAAATTGAAAAAAGATGTCACGCGATGGAACTCGACCTTTGATATGCTCAACAGAATAATCAAAGTAAAAGACGCAGTGGTTTCCACACTAGCCATTTTACAATGTGATTTGGCAACATTATCGCCTTATGAGTGGATTTTAGCCGAAAAAACTGCGGAAGTACTTAAAGTATTTCAAGAGGTCACCGAAGAAATTAGTTCTGAAAAAACTGTTTCCTTATCAAAAGTAATTCTTTTTGTTAAGGCTATGAACAATAAAATGCTTCACTTCACCAGTGATAAAACTCTGCCTCCAGAAATAAGTCTGTTTGTAGGGACGTTGACAGATTTGCTAAGCAAACGCTTCAATGACATTGAAGATAATGATCTTACAGCCCACGCAACACTTCTTGACCCTAGATTTAAAAGGCATGGGTTCACCAATGAGAAAAAGTATAATACCGCTTATACTTCCCTCAGACAAAAAGTGTGCAGAATCCACATAGAGGTAGAAGATTCAGCTGAGCCAATACCAACAATGCTACCAAACAACTCTACTTTCACTTCATCATCTTTATGGGAGGACTTTGATAATGAAGTGAAAAAAAACTATTGCAGTTCATAACCCAACCGCAGCAGGAATAATTGAGTTGGACAAATATTTACAGGAACCTCTATTAAACCGCAAAAAGGATCCCTTGACCTGGTGGAAAGCGAGAAAAATGACTTATCCTCGACTCTATAAGGTTGTGCTGAGACTATTGTGTATTGTGGCTACTTCAGTGCCCTGTGAAAGAATATTTTCGAAAGCAGGACAAGTCCTAACGCAGAGAAGAAACCGATTAAAATCATCTAAGATATCAGAAATTTTGTTTTTAAACCACAACTTGTAGGCAAGTTAACCTATCACAGGCATTTATACTTGTGGCCCACGAGCCACATGCGAACCGATCCATGATTCTGTGCAGCCCACAAACCTTTTGATGAACCAATATTATATAATGTGGTCTGATTCTTCTTTTTATAAGTATTGTTTAAATTTGTGACTATGCCATTTTGAAATTGTACATACGTGTGTGAACCGCTGTTTTCGTTTAAGAACATGAAGTTGTCAAATATAAAAGTTACTTCAGCACAAAAGTTGAAATGCACACCATTGCTGCAAATAAAAGGTTTAATGTGTTTGGGGGGAAATATAAGGTAAGTTTTAAAGTTTTAGTCAATCATAATTTTCTTTTTATAATAATAAGGATCTTTAAGGAAAATTAATTTGTTTACTAGAAATTTGTTTTCAATGCGTGCTATTTTTGTGAAAATATAATTGAGAATTTCAAGATAGCTTTGATAAGATTCAAGTAAAATCAAAATTATATTTAAAATAAAATAAAACATAGTCTTTATCACACAAATAATATTTAAAAAGAGAGTGGTTGTTAATATAGCACTAGTTTTTCGATTAATAGTTTTTTAGTATTGTGTCCTACTATCCGTCCGGGCTATTGGTACGTTTAATTATGTATTAATAACGCTAGTGGCTAAGGGATAAGTTAGGTTATATAATTATATATAGAAAGTATACATGTATTCCAACCTTATATTTCTCATATAGTAATTAGTTATTAGTCTATTTTTATTAACACAATTGATAAATATTTTGCTGGCCAGATAGAATGAGTCGGCGCCCCGGATTCAGCCCACGGGCTGTAGGTTGCGATGCGCTGCCTTACCACGTGGGTACTGATAGTTTTAAAATATCTTAATTTCCAAGGATGCATTTGTATTTTCACCTCTTGTAGCCTTTATCCTAATGACTACCCCTACCTGTGAGGACAATGTTGCTTATTGTTTGGTTTTAGACACTTTAGGGGGTTGGGGGGAGGACGCAGAGGTAGATTTGTTGAAAAAAGTAAACAACAACTTCTTATCCCGTTATTTCTGCGACCGAGGTCAGCCGAATTCTCCCGATTGTATTGTGTCGTTCAATTCGAACTAGTTCACATCGATAAGGTGAACTAGTTCGACTCGTTCACTTAGATTATTATTATTATTATTATTATTATTATTATTAGCACCGCGTCTTACTACCCATTCGGGTTATACGCACTTACGCTAATGTTTAATGGTAGGGTAATTGTGAGATGAAATGAAGGACCTACAGTTTAACGTGGAATCCGAACCACGGTGGTGACCTGGCATTCTACACATTCACAAGATGTCTTGTCATAGGTGTAGGAAGGGTTTGGAAATCAGATAAATCTGTGCCGGGACCGAGGATTGAACCCCGGCCGCCAGCACAGAAGTCTGACACCTTACCCCTAGACCACCAGGTCACCCGTTCACTTAGAGGATCCAATTTAAACCATTCGTTCGCGAACGACAGATCTCTACATGACACAGCCACACCCCATTTTTTTTTGTTGAAGCGGTGTCTGTGGTTCTCTTAAATTTACTTTACAAATGAGAGTTTCCTAAAGGCTTCGTTTGCTTCACAAATTAAGATGGCGTATCCAGAGTAACGAAGGCCATTAATAACGTCATACAAACTAATGCCTGTTGTGTTTGTGCGCATTTGTATACAAAATAAAAACGTTTTATTTTGAAATTAATATTTGGGGTATGTCTCTTCTTTAAAAATATAAAACCACTTTTATTTATTTTGGTTAGCAGTTATAAAAAGATAAAAGTAAAATATAATATTTTTAATGTATTATTTCATCCACTATAATATATCTTGTTACCACAACTGTGAAACAAAAAACATAATAGTTTTATTAAGATATATTTTGTTCTTTCAATAAGATACGAAAAAGTCAATTATATAGTAATCCTTAGGGAAGTATTACTAGACTCATTTGATAAGACTTTTGATTGATAACCTAATACCACTATTAAAATAATTATTTGCACATAATTAGTGACTTTCAACCAATGTTTACGATAAAAATCTTCCAATAGCTGTAATTTACCCTCACTCCATTAGCGACTCGACTTTAGAAACAAACAAAATGACGATTATGGTATCAGCTTTCCATCAGTTTACAAGGAATGCCATATATTATTATGTTTAAAGTGGTGCTTGATATTAGGTGTTGATAGTCGTAAGTGTAAGTATCATAGCTAAGTATCTACGAATACGCATACCTCAAATCTGTGTATGTCAAAAGCTTAGTGTATAATATGTAATTTATAATATTTATACACATTGCACTCTCTTTTATAACTATATAATGTATATTTGTGTGAATTTTATTGTAAATTCAATTGATGATTTCAGGAGACATAATCATCAAAGAAGGTACCATCGGAAACAAAATGTACTTCATTCAAGAAGGTATAGTAGACATCGTGATGGCCAACGGAGAGGTGGCGACCAGTTTAAGTGACGGCTCCTACTTCGGTGAGATATGTCTTCTGACTAATGCCCGGCGTGTGGCCAGCGTCAGAGCAGAGACTTACTGCAACTTGTTCTCATTGTCTGTGGAGCACTTCAATGTGGTACTGGACCAGTATCCACTCATGCGCAGAACTATGGAGAGTGTCGCGGCAGAAAGGTAGACAGATGCTCTCTATAGACACAATGTAGATTAGTATTAACTAATAGTTTTAAACATCGAGACATTACCTATGGAGAGTTGCATACCAGAAAAGTAGACAAATATACAAACACATTGTAGATGAGTATTAACTAATAGTTTTTAAACATAGAGACATTACCTATGGAGAGTTGCATACCAGAAAAGTAGACAAATATACAAACACATTGTAGATGAGTATTAACTAATAGTTTTTAAACATAGAGACATTAACTATGGAGAGTTGCATACCAGAAAGTAGACAAATATACAAACACATTGTAGATGAGTATTAACTAATAGTTTTTAAACATAGAGACATTACCTATGGAGAGTTCCATACCAGAAAAGTAGACAAATATACAAACACATTGTAGATGAGTATTAACTAATAGTTTTTAAACATAGAGACATTAACTATGGAGAGTTGCTTACCGGAAAGGTAGACGATAGTTGCATACCAGAAAGGTAGACAAATATACAGACATATTGTAGATGAGTATTAACTAGTAATTTTTAAACACAGATATATTACCTATGGAGAGTGGCATACCAGGGCGTTACACAGATATATACACACACACACATATTGTAGTTGATTATTAAATGGTACTGTCTGAACACAGAATCACACATTACATTAAACAACAAACTAGAATTAGAAAGGTTAACTCCACACACCAAACATGATCTCCTCTTCCTCCCTGCCTGCACCTTCTTCCTCTTCCTTCTTCCTTTACTCCCTCGACTCCTCCTTCCTTTTCTCTTCTTCCCCTTTCCTGGTCTGTACCACCATTTTCTTCTTCTCCTCAGATTTTTCCTTCTCCTTCGCCTTCTCTTACCGCCCCTCCTATGCCTCTTCTTTCAGCACTCATTTCCAAGTGGACATTACACAAACAAACCAAGAACAACGAACGACAAGTTAGCTATATAAATTAAAATCTGATTAAAATTTGATATGGAAACTGATTTAATACACCATCTGAAATTTACCAAATGTTTCTAGAAAAGTTACCAAAGTCATCAGAAGTGTTGCCAGTTTTTTTAGAGAAAAATTACTAAAGTCACTAGATGTTTCCAATAATCACTAGATTTTACAAAAATATCAATAATAATTATCTAGGCAAAGAATAATTAAGTTAATTAAAAGTTACTAAAGTTACTAGATGTTACTAATAAAATTATCAGAATGTATTATTGTCCAGTGCACGTGTTTTGACTCAAATTAACTGACCTGATTTATTTTCCATGATATTTCCTTTTATAACTTTTGAGCCCCTTATCCAATTCTCGTGGTTTCCACAACAACTTATGCAGAATTTACCTACACATTTTTCTGGACTACTCCCAACTCCCAGAACCTACAGGCCTTCCCGGAAACCGCAAAACACTGCTCCGCCCCCAGCTGGCCTCGAACATGGATGAAAGTAATTTCCTCAGGTGGTCTTCTCATCTCCTCACAAGTTGCTTTGGAAAGAATATTTATTGTACCAATTTTACTAATTTTTTGAAAACAATAAACACGGAGCTCCACACTGACACGTCCACTCAGTGCAACACTGTAGTGGGAAATGTCAAGTGTAAGGAAGTGATGTACAGGGCATACTTTGTACCCATTATCACATAAGCGGCAGAAACATGGACAGTGGATGTAAGAGAGACTTGGAAAGTGGAGGCTATGAGAATTAAGTTTATGAGGAGCATGTCACAATGGGGAAACAAGATTAGGAATGAAGTTATCCGGGAATTAGTGGGAGTAAAAGGAGTACATGAGATAGTAGACGAAGCAAGAATGAGATGTTACGGGCATGTAATGAGGATGGATAAAGAGAGGGTGCCAAAGAAAATGTTGGATATGAGGTATTTAGGGGGGGAAACCGCAAGGAAGGCCAAGAAAGAGATGGGAGGAGCTGATAAAAGAAAGTGTGCAAGTGCGAGGAGAAGAATGGAAGCAATTAAAGGAAGATGGAGGCATGCTGGAAACCGTTGATGATTACGATGGTAATGATATGATGATGATTAGGCCTTGGGAATATCTCATATTATTTACTTTTCCTTCGCTTCGAATTGAAAAAGTGGACTTCGTACACCCCTAATTATTAATAATATATTTGTTGTATTTATTCTAAATGCCTAAGACCCTTCAAACCAAATATGTGTTTTTTTAATCTTTTACCAGAGGGATTAGATATAGAATTTTCTTGCCCTCCAGTTGGAGGACCTCAGGTAAACCCTTCCCTAGCATATGTTGTGCATGGCCCTGGAAGGGGTCAGAGTGTCTGAGAACCACTTTAGATAGAATATCCCAAGACGATTTGATACTAAGGTTTCAGGTAGAATCCGAGAACGAATCGAGGTTCACTAAACATGAACTTGGTCTCATTTGCTACTTGGTGACAAGGGTAGCATAGAGAGAACAATGTGTTATCTTGCTTGATATTCATAAGCGTCAAACTCCTAATTATTTGAGGGGCGAGGGAAGACATAATGAACCTATATTAACGTTAAGTTAAAAAATAAAAATAAATCTGTACCAACTGAATAATTTAAATTATATTATAGGTAGCTGAATTAATTATATACCTAAGTCATTTACAAAAATTTACATTAATAGTTTATGTATTGCTCGAAATGTGCACAGCAAAACCTCTCATATCCGAAACGGCTTACCTCAGTTTTGTTTATGTATATTTTTAAAGTATTTTAACTGCCAAATAAAGGTTTTATGTCGGTTATTTGCTAAGATATACAAATCAAAAAACAGAGTAAAAAATCAGAATTTTTTTTAAGAAGAAATGATAAATTTAGTTTTGTTGTGTATTTAACTTTGTTATATTGAATAACCATTTATTTAATTACTCTATGTACAGTACATACATATACAAAAAATACTTTTCTGTAACTATGTGTTTTATGTAGTTTTTTTAAATTAATTTTTTTACCTTTTAGCTCTTAAGAAGGGTATTAATTTCAGATCCAAATATTTGTTTATCCTAAACGTATTTAGGCCCCTTTATTTCAGTTATCAGAGGTTCTACTGTATTTTTAATTTTCTGAATAATCAATTAGTTTTTTCTTATAAGTGTGTCCCATTTGCTCAGAATTCCCCCCACCAACTCTTACCCCACTAACGACGCTCTTAGATGTGAAATTATGTTCTGATGTTATTAATAGGGTATGTTTATAAAAGTAAGTGTATATTTTGTTTTATTTTTCCCAGCTGCATATGCCATTAAATGTTTTTTATTCAGATGTAATAATTTGTGTTGCCAGACTGAATAAAATCGGCAAGAACCCCAACCTGGTGTCTCACCGTGAAGAGGATATGGGCAGTGAGAGCAAGACTATCAACGCAGTGGTGAACGCTTTGGCGGAACAGGCTAATCAGGCGAACACGTCCGACGAGTCCATGGGCCAGGAGTCGAGCGACAAGAGTATCCACGAGTTGGGTCGGAACCTCCACGAGCTCGGCAAGACTCTCCATCGGCTGAACCTCCCGCGACCCAAGTCCGAGAACAACTTCGCGGCGTCACAGGAGCTGCCGATGGACCGCACCTCCAGACCCATCTTTCACAAGTCGGACACCTTCCACAAAGACACTGCTTTCCAATGACACCCTCAATAACTGAGTTGGTGCGTGTGCGTGTGAAAACGTGACAAACCAAGAAGAATCCGTTCTTGTACACACATTCAAACACACACATACACAAAAGTCCACTTTTTAACGTGACGTGTGTAAGAAGCAAACATTCCAGTTTGATGGGTCTCCAGGTATGAATGAGCACGCAGCAGAGTGACTAAGAAAGAATCAGATGTGTTTATGTTTGTGGTGCTCAACGTTGACGAAGAATCTCATCACACTGTTTGTTTTTTGTTGATAGTGTGAAAGACACACATACACACCTGCAAAGAGGAAAATAAAAAAGCTAGCAATTGTGCAATATTAGAATACAAATTAATATAGCTTTAAATTAGGGTGCTCAAATAATAACAAAAAATTAGGGAGCTGCGTTTTTACACCCTGTCTGCGTCACAGTGTGTGTGGTGTAATAGATTATTTTATTAGTTGACACATCTAGATAATTACATAGGCCTAAATGTAATATATATATATAAATTATATGAATGGCAGGACCATTATTTAGTTAGAGATGTACACAGAGTACTTGTTGAGAAAGGTTATATATTTGTTCATAGCTATTTTCAAACAGCCAAAATGTATATTATGAAATTCAGAAGTGGCTTTTTCATACCAGAGTTATCTTTGAGCTCTAAAATTGTGATTACTATAAAATAACAGGTACATTCTTATGGTTGAATCTATTTTTGTCGGATGAATCTTCCTTGTGTTGCTTCGATCAATTATCTGTTGTTCTTTTCTCTTTTATTATTATTATTATTATTACATTGTTTTATTATTATTATTGGCCAAGAGTAACAAATCACATCAGTTTACTGATATTTGATTTGATATTAACTCATAGAGTGTTTTTTTTCATCTAAGACTGCTTGTTGTAGCCAGTTTCAGTTATAACTAATATAACTTGTGTTTCAGTTATAACTATATAACTTGTGTTTCGGTTATTTCCTTTTAGCAAGAAGATTAGTTTCTTGACAAGATTGAATGACATGTGGCAGATAGAAGTAGAAATGACACATCCCATGTAGAGAAACTTTTTGTTGTTTACGCATATTGTGATGTTTATATAGTTTTTATGTTTATTTTTTTTTAATAGGGTTCAAATGTAGAGCTGATATTTTTTACCAAAAGTGCTCATTGTTGTTATTAAATAAATGAAGAGATATGCAGTGATTCTCTAGTTTCCAAGAATGATTGTTGACTGTTTTATCGGGGCACTGCTCCTGCTAGCAGAAAACTTTAGCTGTGATCCGAACCGGTAGCTCTTATGCTCCCAACTCACTACAACCTCCAGTATCTTACCTAAGTTCATTACAGCCACACACTCACATAAGCCAAAGATACAAGTCAAGTTCAGTTCGACTAGTTGTGCTTACAACGTTGTATTATTTATCATGTTTCAAGTGGTAGTAGCAAAAAAAAAAAAATCCAGTGATATTATAGTTGTGATGAAGTCAAAGACATTTTTAGAGGCTTTAATAACTAGCTGTACATTTTTGTTCGTGTTTTATGTTATTTGAAACTTCTAGCTCACAATTTATAATATTTTATACACATGCCATATACCAAGGTTTGTTTTGACGTGACAAAAAAGTATATATAAAAGAAGCCTTATCAATGTTATCATTAAATTACAATGAATGTTAAAAAAACATAAAATCTTATCCTTCAAGATTATAGATGTCAAATAGAAGAGCTTTCCCTGGAAATGAATTCTTATAAATGGACTAACTTTGCTTGTAAATATGTACAAACTGAACTGTTTCTTATATTTTCTCACAAAAGTCACTTTATCAATTTGTTGGCTACAAGAATAGTAAAATAATTTTAGCTTTGAACAATTTTGAAACAAAAGGAAATGCCTAAAATGTTAAGTATCTAAGAAAATTAAACCCATGATTTTAGACTGTTATCATACATAAAATAATATTTTAACTAGTTTTAACTTTTTATCTCCAAACTGAAACTATTAATATATATATAGTTATTTTTGCCATCCTACCAAAATGAATTATAAGGTTATTTTTCTATATGAGTATTATGAGCATTAAACTTGGGTAACTATGTTAATTTTTAAACTATATTAACATCCCCTAAATAATAACTTTTCTCTCTCTAAAGTATTTAAATCTATCAAAGAATCTTAAGTTGTTACAAAACATTTGAGAATATTATATTATTTAAAAAAAATGAAAGTTATTTTTTTAAATACGTGTCAAGAACAAATGAGTTGAAGACCTAATATCCACAACACTCCACAAAATATTTGTATTTTGTTGTTTGTAATATTTTGTGAATGTTTGAAGAAACAGAAAATATTGAAAGTGCTTTATATATTAAATATAATATTTTTAGGAATGGGCTATTTAAAATATTAAGGATATTCAAGATTTGAGCACTCAAGAGATTTTAGACTCAAGATTTGAATACGAATAAGTTTTGAATAAAATATTTTTGTTTCTTCAAATTTTAAATCTGAGTTTATTTATAAATACTATGATGCTTACTAGTAGCTTAGTACAACAAAGTTATAGGTCAAAGAAGACTCCAAGACCAATCATTTATCTCTACACTTAATTTGAATTCACAATTTAAAAAATGTTGTCATTAACTTACCCTTTTTTTCTATAGCAATTAAACAATTGAGGTGAGCAGAATCATAATTTAAGGGGGAAAATATACCAGTGGGAGAAAGTTAATATCTTATACTATAACCAAGGCCAGGAAGTTGATTCCCTTAAAAACCTCAAAAATTGTGTATAAATGCTCTAAAAAATGCCCTTAAAACAAAAAAAGTTGAAAAAAACTCAGTTTTTATATTTTTAAAAATACAAAAGTTGATCTTTAAAAAATCAAATAATACATTTAACATCCAATTGTTTTTCTTGTGTGTTTATGAAATCCTGCAAAGAAAGACAAATAGTAAATTGTATGCCCGTTATACCTATTAAAATTAACCTTCTTATTTAGCACTGTTTTGTCAGAAAACATTAGCTATGCTCAATTGTTTCATGTCTGGCCATACTCCAAGTAAATGGAATTAGGAATGTGTGCACTAAATATTTCTCGTTGTGTGATACGATTTGTATGTAATGATTCTAAAAATGACAGAAAATACATTATATGAGTAAAAAAAGCACAAAAGTCCCAACAATGCCACAAAAAAATTCCACAAAATGGCATGAACTGTAAAATCCTTCAAATATGCACACAAAAAAACTGCACAATAAGTCATGTTTTCAACATCAGGGTGTCATAAATTATGCTTCTATACAAGTTTCCATTTAGATCGAGTCCACAGAAAAAATATGCAATGTCATCAGCTTCCGGGCCCGAGTATAACATTTAGTAAGAATCAGATCCGAAAAAAAATTGATTTGACACATCTCGAATATTTTTTGTCATATATTTTTAAATTAATATTTTTAACTAAGATGGGTAAAAATAGTGTTTATTAAACATTAAAATACATATACATCAAATTATACTAAAGAGTTCGCATTCTGCAACTATTGTGTTCTAATCAACAGAAGTACATAATTGTTTGTTTTTTTTCCCTCACATTTCTGACTTAATCATGAATTGACTGAGTATTAACAAAACTCGGTGACCTGGTGGTCTAGGGGTAAGGTGTCAGACTTCAATGCTGGAGGCCGGGGTTCAATCCTCGGTCCCAGCACAGATTTATCTGATTACCAAACCCTTCCTTCACCTCTGACAAGACATCTTGTGAATGTGGGGAATGCCAGGCCTCCACCGTGGTTCGGATTCCACGTTAAACTGTAGGTCCTTCATTTCATCTCACAATCACCCTACTATTACACATTAGCGTAAGTACGTATAACCCGAATGGGTAGTAAGACGCGGTGCTAATAATAATTAACAAAACTATATAATGTTTGCAGTGTCTTGATAAAGTTTCTATAATTTAATTATTGTTTAATGTTTATGTATATAGTAAGTAAACTATCACTAATACTTATAGAAGTCTTCATAAAGTATTTTTGCAATTTTTATAGCAAAGAATCGTTCAGCAAAATAAATAATATATTCATTCAGTAGAAACATAAGAGTATAATTTTCTTCAGATATTAATCTCAACAGTGTCCTAGAATTTGATGATAGCTTTTCTTCTTTATTTAAAAAATGTTCCGCACCAAATGCTAGTAAGCTCATGACACATATCCAAGAATTGTTGATATTACTTTTTGTAGAAAATTAAACTTTATGTTTATACTGAAGCAATATTTGATTTATTTTGCCGATAAAAGTTACTTTCTATAAAAACTTCCATAACTGGTACTATCTTCATCAGCAGACAGCAGCCACTAGGTCGGTATAAATTGATCGCAGGCTGATGCCAAGGAGTTTTGTTTTTTATGAAAACTGCCAAAACAGTGTCACCTTTCCTTACGTCCCCTTTCATCTCACCTTGATGCACAGAAGTGTATGTGCCATGCAGACCTAATATTGGGAAAATTGATTATTTATTTAAGTGTCTGGTCAATTTAAAATAGAATTATTTTCATGGATTTATCCTTGGATCCTTTGAATAAAATTCGAGCTTTGCAGGTTAGGAAAAATGTTAGATTTGAGATAAGAAGAAAAAACATTGTTATACTTTTTACTCTGAATAAATTCTTTGGAGCTAATATGCTTCTTACAAGTGGTTTAGCCCAACACAATTATTGGACAAACCTAGAATCCAGACCCTAAAGTAGATTAATATTTCGCAAAAATGTGAACAAAATCATGAATAAATAGTATAGTGATGCGGGAAATTTAACCTTTTTTTCTTAACATATTTTCCAAGATTTCGAAATTCATAAGCAAAAATATCCATATTCAAAATTCAGAATGGTAAGAAGTGGATTCAACTGATTTATAGTATCCATACATGTTTCAACAGGGAAGAATGGTTTGGACATTATTTATAAAGCTGCAAAATGTCCCAAAATGCTACATTTATCTTGAGGATTTAGACCTTAACGATTTGGTTTGACTGTGTTTTCAGAACATAAATCATAACTTCCCAACTTGAATGACTTCATTGTGCTTTTAGCAACGAGTCTATTAAAGTGTGTACAAAATAAATCTCCCAAAATATTTGAGTTTTACTGTAAGGACTAGAAATAATTTATTGGGGCCCCCTCCCAGTCTAAAGAAAAGAGAGGTGTGCAGTGTAAGAGAGATGTGAATGATGATGATCTTAAGGATAGGTGTGCACAATATCAGTTTTAAGGATGTGTGTAAACAACATCAGTTTTAAGGAGAGGTGTGTAGTATCAGTCTTAAGGAAAGGTGTGTAGTATCAGTCTTGAGGAGAGGTGTGCATGCTATCAGTCTTGAAGAGAGGTGTGCATAGTATCAGTATTGAGAAGAGGTGTGCATGATGTCAGTATTGAGGAGAGGTGTGCATGGTATCAGTCTTGAGTAGAGGTGTGCATGGTATCAGTCTTAAGGAGTGGTGTGCATGGTATCAGTCTTAAGGAGAGGTGTGCATGGTATCAGTCTTAAGGAAGGTGTGTAGTATCAGTCTTAAGGAAAGGTGTGTTAGTATCAATCTTGAGGAAAGGTGTGCATGGTATCAGTCTTGAGGAGAGGTTCGCATGGTATCAGTCTTAAGGATAGGTGTGCAGTACCAGTCTTGAGGAGAGGTGTTCACAATACCAGTCTTAAGGAGTGGTGTGCATGGTATCAGTCTTAAGGAGTGGTGTGCACGTAACAGTCTTAAGGAGAGGTGTGCATAGTTTGTCTTAAGGAGTGGTGTGCATGGTATCAGTTTTAAGGAGAGGTGTGCATGATATCAGTCTTAAGGAGAGGTGTGCATGGTATCAGTCTTGAGGAGAGATGTGCATGGTATCAATCTTGAGGAGTGGTGTGTAGTATCAGTCTTGAGGAGAGGTGTGCATGGTATCAGTCTTAAGGAGTGGTGTGCATGGTATCAGTCTTGAGGAGAGGTGTGCATAGTATCAGTCTTGAGGAGAGGTGTGCATGATATCAGTCTTAGGGAGTGGTGTGTAGTATCAGTCTTGAGGAGAGATGTGCATGGTATCAGTCTTAAGGAGTGGTGTGCATGGTATCAGTCTTGAGGAGTGGTGTGTAGTATCAGTCTTGAGGAGAGGTGTGCATGGTATCAGTCTTAAGGAGTGGTGTGCATGGTATCAGTCTTGAGGAGGTGTGCATAGTATCAGTCTTGAGGAGAGGTGTGCATGATATCAGTCTTAGGGAGTGGTGTTAGTATCAGTCTTGAGGAGAGGTGTGCATGGTATCAGTCTTAAGGAGTGGTGTGCATGGTATCAGTCTGAGGAGAGGTGTGCATAGTATCAGTCTTGAGGAGAGGTGTGCATGATATCAGTCTTAGGGAGTGGTGTGTATTATCAGTCTTGAGGAGAGGTGTGCATGGTATCAGTCTTAAGGAGTGGTGTGCATGGTATCAGTCTTTAGGAGAGGTGTGCATAGTATCAGTCTTGAGGAGAGGTGTGCATGATATCAGTCTTAGGGAGTGGTGTGTAGTATCAGTCTTGAGGAGAGGTGTGCATGGTATCAGTCTTAAGGAGAGGTGTGCATGGTATCAGTCTTTAGGAGAGGTGTGCATAGTATCAGTCTTGAGGAGAGGTGTGCATGATATCAGTCTTAGGGAGTGGTGTGTAGTATCAGTCTTGAGGAGAGGTGTGCATGGTATCAGTCTTAAGGAGAGGTGTGCATGGTATCAGTCTTAAGGAGTGGTGTGCACGGTAACAGTCTTAAGGAGAGGTGTGCATAGTTTGTCTTAAGGAGTGGTGTGCATGATATCAGTCTTAAGGAGAGGTGTGCATGGTATCAGTCTTGAGGAGAGGTGTGCATGGTATCAGTCTTGAGGAGAGGTGTGCATGGTATCAGTCTTAAGGAGAGGTGTGCATGGTATCAGTTTTGAGGATGGGTACATAGGCGTCGGAATGGGGAGGGAGGGGCACATGTCAGGGGGCCATTGGTGTCCATGATTAAAGTCAGAGGGGGCCAAATTATTCTTGTTTTCTAATTTTCTAATGCTGCACAATAGTTTTACATCAATATGACAATGATAATAATCAATTGCAAACACATGTGATGAAATTTATTGTGCATGGAATTGGCAGCGATGCTGATCCAGTAAGAAAGAATTAGCTTTGTGAGCCACCGTGGTTGCCTACAGTAGTTGGTCTGGTGGTCGATAGATGGTATAGTAATAGGACAAAAGAGAATAAACCATCTTATGATACTTAATTCATACAAATAGGAAATTGATAGCATCAATATTGACGTTGAGATGAAAGACTTTATCACTAGAAATGAATAAAGGGCCCTTTTGTTTGGAAATATTTTTTTAGATTTTCTTATTAATAATTGGCATTTATTTGTAAACGGTAATGATATGAACGTAGTTTTTGTAAGTTTTTTTACTTTGGGGTTATTTACATTTTGGATAAGTTATTCTTTGCTTCTCTTGATCCTATTTTTAAATACCATAATACATTATATATCTAGACTCAACTTTTGATATGATGCTTCAATTTGTTTTTAAATTGAGCTTTGAGTTTTTGATTATGTAACTTGAGGATATAGATTTAAATTACCTGTACCGGTACCGATGTATCCTTTGCAAAGTGCATTGTATAATTTTATGTAAATTATAATAATTTTAACAATTTAATGCTTAGGACCTACAAGTACAAAGAATAAATTTAAGTTTTTAAACGCTAATTTTTTTTCTTCCTGAAAGTAAGTAATGATGTTTACAAATAATCGTGTAATTCCACTGGCAATATAAATAAATAGTTTTGTTAGCTCATGTCATAGATTAATACAACGCGGCCAATAGATCAAAGTTGCAGTGCATCCAATATTATATTCTGTATCATAAGTTATTCATGGTAAACTGGATGTAACCCAAAAATATGTATAATTTTGACTTGGGTGGATGTTTATAGATATTTTTTTTTGCCCCCTCCCCCCTATGGTCAAAACGTTCTGACGCGTCTGGATGGGTGTATATAGTATCAGTTTAAGGAGTAATGAGCATTTAGTATCTCAAAATTATAGAACCTATCATACAAGCCTTAAGGCGGCGGAATATAGCTACAAGAATCATAGAAAAAAAAGTGAACCTTATATTATTGTTAAGGTTAGTTTTAAGACTAGAAAAAGAGCAGTTCTTTGTATAGGTAGTAGTGGCAAAAGCAATCCATCCCATTAAATAGAAAATCTTATGTAGTTTTGTATATCAACAAAACAGAGATTAATAAAAGTTAAAATTCCTCTAAGCCTTAAATCAGAGCTACCCTACGACATAGGTTTATTAAGACCGCACCTTACTGTATGTTCAGATTATACCCAAAGGTATAGTTAATTTGTTATAGTAGGTGACCTGGTGGTCTAGGGGTAAGGTGTCAGACTTCTGTGCTGGCGGCCGGGTTCAATCCTCGGTCCCGGCACAGATTTATCTGATTACCAAACCCTTCCTTCACCTCTGACAAGAAATCTTGTGAATGTGGGGAATGCCCAGGCCGCCACCGTGGTTCGGATTCCACGTTAAACTGTAGGTCCTCCATTTCATCTCACAATCACCCACCATTACATATTAGCGTAAGTGCGTATAACCCGAACGGGTAGTAAGACGCGGTGCTAATGATAATAATAATAATTTGTTTAATTTGAGTTTATTTTACTACCAAGTTTTTACATTAAACCTTAATTATTCAAAAACCTTTTGTTTTTATCACAGTCAAAATGGTTCCTCTTGATTACTACACCATGGATTTAAATTGACAAAGAGGCAATTGTACAATAGTTAGATACAACTTAGGCTACATCGATTTTTAAATAACTCATTATGTATAGTTTTTAATATGCTGGCGGCCGGGGTTCAATCCTCGGTCCCGGCAAAGATTTATCTGATTACCAAACCCTTCTTCACCTCTGACAAGACATCTTGTGAATGTGGGAATGCCAGGTCTCCACCGTGGTTCGGATTCCACGTTAAACTGTAGGTCCTTCATTTCATCTCACATCACCCACCATTACATATTAGCGTAAGTGCGTATAACCCGAACGGGTAGAAAGACGCGGTGCTAATAATAATAAATTTATAGTTTTTGTTTTCTTCTCAGTTATAAGATGCCTATAGAAGAGTGGTCTAACTTGTTTTTGTATATGCTGGTTAGTTGGTCATTTGGCACCCCTATACCCCCTACTGGAATAGATTTTATCTTCTAGATTTAATTCCCTCCCTTTTGCTACTATCGAATATGAACTTGAAAGATGGCCTTGCATCCGGGGCGTACCCACGGGTGTTGGGGGTGGCTGAATTTCCCCCCACCCCTTCTCAGCTGAAGGCCCTTCCACAGAATATTAAGGATATTACAAAAATATTACTAGCACTATGTTCTGTCAATTAATCAATTATATTTTGTTTAATTATATTTAATTCAAAACAAATAATTTTGTGCGGTAATTAGGGCTTTTCAAAGGAATGTGACTGAGCTCACATCACCAGTAGAATAATGACTTTCTGATTCACACCTTGACCCTAAATTATTTTTGAGGGGGGTGGCGGGGAGAAAGGTCGTTTGTAGGGGCTTGTGGAGAAGTCTCCCAACAAGATATGGTAAGGTGTTTTTTCTAACAAATCTCCAGTTGGAGTAATTAAAAGTGTGTTAAGACATATTTTACATTTCAGGGGGGTCATAAATTGTGTAGGACTCTAATAATTAATCTACTAGCCTACGTATCAGGTAGAAAGACTTATTAACAAAACTTCTCAAGTACTAAAATTTCATGGAGCGTTCAACACATCTTTTACAAAAACATTTCCATTCAGAATTATTTGTTCAGTCTTACAAGCGAGGTGGAATACTTTTGAAAATTGGGAAAATTATTATGTCAGGAAAAACCAGGAATTATGCTAGCATTATATTCAAGAGTTTAATGGTCACACTTTTTAAATTAAAATTGCATTAATTTATTTTACAAATCGGGTGCACAATCAATCCAAGACATAATCCTTAGTTTGGAGACTGTCCCTGAAAGTGGGTAGTCACACTGTAATTAAATAAGGGTTTATTATGTAACACCGTTGGGGGTTTTGGGAGTATCAGGATGATGTGGAGTGATGTGGGTAAATGAGGCTATATTACTTATGAGGTAAGATTTACACAGCTGTTTTTATCAGTTAAACTAATATGTTTTTAAATTTTCACACTGTTAATTTGCTAGCTATTCAGATGTATCGGGTTCAATCCACAGTAATTTTATATTGTTTGTAAAGCAGTGGGTTTGAAACAGGGTTGACTCAGGCTCGTGAGGACAAAATGAGGAGCTAGGTGAATGGAAAAGTAGCGACTACGGTCTAGAAAACTGAGATTATCGGCCAGAGGTTTGTTGTGCTTACCACAGATCTGCAGAAGTTGGCACTATTTCGTCAACAGACAGCGGCCACCCGGTCGGAATAGCTCTATTATTGGCTGACATCATGGAGTTTTATTTTTTTATGATATTACCAATAATTAATATTTATACTATAAATTGCCCTTCCCTAGGAAAAGAAAAGAACATTTATACATTTAAATAAACTATAAATATTAGGTTTTCTAATTATTATATTTGACATCAGAGTTATTAGCAACTTAACCTAAGGGATAGGGATGATTAAGACAGCTTAGAGAATTAACACAGATATTTTCATAACACATAATGGGAAACATGTGAAAAAACACTTAATGCGCCCGATCAGTATTCATTCTCAGCTTTCTGGTCAATGCCGACCAAGTGGACTGCAAGTTTATTACCGAGTGTATATTAATAATAGCTATTATATGGTTATTTAGTTCGTAAAACAGTGTTACATAATTACATATTATTTCTGTAGGTCTTAGCCTCCATTTGGATGCTGTATTAACAAACTTCTATCTGAAGCAATGGTTCCCAACCTTTCTTAACTGACATTCCCCCTACCCCCATGATAAATAATCAAGTTACCGTGGACACCCCCGCTCGCTCCCCACCATAATTATTGGAATGGTTATAAAAATAATCTTTAAAAACAATGTTATTTTAGTCACTTCTTTACTTAATACAAAAATCCATGTAACATAACAGTATTATGGTACAAAAAAAATTACTGAAATTTGTTGTAACGGTTGTCAATGTTTTGTTTTCGTCAGTTTTTGAATATTAGGTTTGACATTTAACAGAGCACACTGCAAATCACTTTCCCTTTCAAGTCGATAAAACTGTTTAGATTTTATAAGAGTCAGAGTTGAATATTCTGTGGTATTGCACGTGGCTGCGATGGTATCTGAGGAGGAGAGTAGAGGGGGGGAGGGGAATCCGAGGCTTAAGGGCTTGAAAATAAACACATAAATAAACGTCTTAATTTTAGCTGGTTACCTAATAGATGAAATATAACTGGTAAGCAGTGTAACCAGTAGCACAAGAAAAAATTATCTTACTTAATTTGGAAAAGGTGTTTGAATAAAAAATGTATTTAATTATTAGTTGATTTTTAACGTTATTTTCTAACTGTCCCGTGCCTCTAGGTTGAGAACCACTGAGTTAAAATAATGAATAGATGATAATCACATATTGTGTAAATTTAACAGGTCAGCATATGTTGATCTGTCATCTTATTTACAAGGTGTACAACTGGACCTAATAAATGATAAGTTTAAGGTTTGGACCATCATTTTCATGCAATACATTTAAATTAAATTTATATTTTTAAGTACCAACCTAAATATCTTATTCTGATCATTTGGTACAATGGTTGCAGCTTTTTCTGTACAAATATGTCAATGTAAAGATATTTGGAATCGCAATGCATTGAAATTGTTTATTTAAACCAACACATTTTATTTTAAAATGAAAAATATTTAGTTAAACTTTTATACTTTCTTAGTAGGTAACTTAAATAATACCTCAACCATCTAAAATGATTGTTATATTTACTGGTATCATCTTTATACTAGATTGATGTATTGTGTTATTTTATTTACATAATACCGGTTTAGAAATATTACAAGGATCTCACTCAATAAATCTTTAAAATATATAGATAAATTAGTATTTTCAGATGGGATTGTTTGAAACATTTGTTGTGTGGGTTGATTGTAAACAAACAATTATAAAAATCAGAAAAGAGACATTTTTAATAGATATTTTCCACAATAGCCTTTTTAGGAAATTGAGTTTACATTTTAGTAAAAAGTTTCTAAATTAAATATTTCACCAATATTTTAGAAGTCTTAAAAGAATTCTATTCAACCTCCTGATGATACAAACATTGTAAGGTTTTCATAAAAATATAAATCAAACATAGATTTATTTATCAAAAGAGTAGAGGGATGTATATTTCAAGTAACAATAAAATGAGTTAATAGGTACATAGTGTGACATTTGCTTCTGCATACATATTTTATCATGTATACATGAAGAAATGAAATATACATGTATTAAAATAAATTTTACTTTTATCAGAAACAGTAAATAATCATTTTTAAAACTCCATTGTTACAAATATAATTTGCCTATAAATGTATATTGAATATTTGCTTGCATTTGTGAAAATTGACTTGATAAAATTCCCATGTGCAAAAGGTATCAGTTATGATAAATGATTAGACTTTCTAAATATGAACTTGAAATAAACTGTGATCGCATTTACCCTGAAAGCTAGCAGTCCTACCTTGACTGATTACACTATGGCCCTGTTTAATAAGCTACACCCTCAACCGTATCATCCTATGGTGCAGGTGCTGCAACTGCACCAAATCTCTTGGGACCCATAAAAGAAAAGTAATTTAGTACTCTCAGTTTTTTTTTTTCTTCTTTTAAAATATGTATTTGTAATTCATTCATAATTTTAAACTAATATATTTAAAAACAAAACATTTATTATTAATTTAATGAGTAAGTAAAACTAATTTTTAGCTATACCTAATTTCATACTTTATGTTTATGCCAACAGGTATTTGCGATTAGGCTTTGTTCATTTGTATAGTTCTGGGATTCCCCGTCTTAGCATACCGGCTTCGCGTCAACTTAGAACATAGACGTTCGGTATTGTGTATAGGGTGCTGTTGATTTTATGCAAAAAATATATAAACTCTACATTTTTTTTTTTTAGCCTCACATCTCACTATCCGTTTGAGTTAGACGCTTGTGTACTACTAATTAGATCTAATGGTTTTATGAATGAGGAAGGTTATATTTATAGGAAGTGTACCCACATTTGCATGTAAAGAGAAAGGAAAACCATTCTGAAAAAAAACACACTCAGTACACCCTGACCAAGATTTGAACCTAATCCACTGCAAGAGTAGCACGTTAGACCCCACGTCCACTGAAATGGATCATACAAATGTTATCTATCATATTTGTAATTGATTGAATTTTGAAGCTGGATTGTCACATATGCTCTTTTTAATCAAATCCACTTTCAATTATTTTTTTAATTCCCAGATGCCCAATAAAAAAACGTTGCACCAGAACCCACACTGTTGATGTTACGCTACACCATAGTGGATCCAAACAAGGTAGCCCTTCTACCTTTCAGGGTGAATGGAGAATACATTAAATGTTGCCACTAATGAAATATATCTAGCAGTTTTGTACATGCAAGGGTTTTTACAATCAACATAGAGGTGGTTATTTTATAAAGAGACAGTAGTGTATCAACACCTGGTTCAGAATAATAGGCCTATACTTGTATCGTAAAACAATACTTTTGGTTTGGTTTTTATATGGTCATCTTTCTTTTTGGAACCAGTCAATCAAATATATACTCAGTTTAACCCGAAACCTTGCTTGGTTCCACTCTGTTGTAGCTTGTATGATAGAGCAATAGATGATTAGTCGGCATAAGAATGCTAATTTTGAGTATAAGCTGAATGTACATCAGTTTATTTAGATAACTTTCGAGTCAAACGTCAAGGGCTAAAATACATGACCAGAGACAAACATTTTTACCTAGACCACAAAAACCAGAAGTCTAGTTATCTTCTTGCCAAACCTGGTAGCCAAAGTTGTAAACATATTTTATTATGGCCAAGTATATAGTAATATTGTAACATTGATCTTAAATGTATTGTTCATTATATTACTATAACTTCTATATTCTACTTTCTGAATAAACCATCTTTATTTTTCCCTAATTCATTCAAAAAATTAATCATACGATCTTGGTTAAATCATGGGAATATTAAAAAATAGTTTACATCAAATTATATAGCCAGGAAAATCTATGTTGGCTGGTCGGTTTATTTGAAACGTATTAAAATAAATAGGTAGAAGTGTAAAAGAAGATTTTGATTATTTTAAATTATATTTCACTGGAAAACTATTTTAAAAAAAAAGCTGCCACATCAAAGGTTAGAACAAGCTTATTTTTCTTGATTTTTAAACCAAATATCTAAATGAATATAAAACCATTAGAAAGGGGGTTGTTTTTTTTTAATGCACACCTTTCTGACTTTAGTATGTTCGAATAATTTACATATTTAATCAATAACAATAATTAACAACTTATACAAATGCAATTTCCAAAAACCACTAAATTTTAACATAGTTGTTTAAACAAAGAATGTGGTATTAAATGTAATTTTAGTTTAACAGTTTCAAACATGTATCTACCATTTAATTAAATAGTGTAACATCAAAAAGCAGGAATTTGGTTTGTAGGTGTGTATTTTATTATTTAAAATGTGTTGATCAGAATTAATTTAATTGGTTGGCAGAGCTATATATTGTTGGAATAAATAATGTTTGTATTGGGTTGTATGTATTTATTCTTAAAATACAGAAAATGATAATGTTTTGTTTTTAAAGTATAATTGTTTTGTAAACAGACACATTATTATTTATACCTTCACTCAATTTAGATAAATAGTCCACTGCTGCCAAAACAAAATTAAAACTAGATTTAAAAAAGAAGACTGCAAACTTAGGTTGTCAACAGAATTGCTGTATTCTAACAAGGAATAAAGTGACAAGCCTATCGGTACGTAAGAAGTTATTTGGTTGTTCATTTATTTATCCTCGTCGAACTGTTTTCTGACGTGGGGGAGGCAAAACCAAATTTACAATGAAGAGTAAGACTTCCTTCTCCCTTTCTTCTTCCCTTGCAGTTCCCATTTGTTTGCCTCCCCCAGGCCTCTACCCCTCATCCCAACATATTGATTCAATGGGTCTGTTCCCATCCTAATGTTTTACAGGTGACTTTAATCTAACAAGGGTTTTTGTAAGTGTAGCTAGCCTATCAAATACATTGGATTCAATAGGAAATGAATACTTTTTTTATAACTAGTTCGATTTTATTAGGAAAGTTTCTAGAACTACTTTCATGTATTCTGATATCAGGTCATGGTATCTTCATCCGTCACTTTTGATAGGCTGTATCAATACCGATTAAAAAAAACACTTAGGTTATCAATGTTGACTACAAAAAATATGTGTGTAGTTTCTAATAGTCTCTTCTTATAAAATTTGGACACTGCACTGCATTGCATTACACCCGCGCTCTTGAACTCTGGGCCTGCCGTGTGTGGCGCTAGAGGGTCGGTCACGAGGTATTCCTCTCTGGCTTCCCCACGGGCAGGACGTCAGTTCAAGGCACTAGAGTTCAACTAAGGTAGTCAGTTAACTCAGTTCAGTAAGTTCAGCTCAGATCAACGATCCGCTAGCATTCACTTATGCACAACTGAGCTTTAAACGGTTATGCTCTAATTCACGATGTACTGTAATTTACTTTTGGACAACTGAGCTTTAAATAGTTGTGCCCTAATTCACGATGTACTGTAATTTACTTTTGGACAACTGAGCTTTAAACAGTTGTGCTCTAATTCACGCTGTATTGTAATTTATTTTTGGACAACTGAGCTTTAAACAATTGTGCCCTACCTAATTCACGCTTGTACTGTAATTTACTTTTGGACAACTGAACTTTAAACAGTTGTGCCCTAATTCACAATGTACTTTAATATACTTTTGGACAACTGAGCTTTAAACAGTTGTGCCCTAATTCACAATGTACTGTAATATACTTTTGGACAACTGAGCTTTAAACAGTTGTGCCCTAATTCACGATGTACTGTAATTTAACTTTTGGACAGGTCAGTTTCCAAGTGTTGTTAAACCATTTAAAACATCTACATTAAAATAAATACTATCAAAAAAAAAATATATATATATCTGGTTTTTAATATGTCTCAAGTTACATTCACCAATAAATAATAACTTCAAGTAAACTTCGAGTGAACTTAGAAATGAAGCCACAGAAGGAAGTTCAGGGAAGTACAGGGGAAACATAGAGAGGTTTCATGGTAACTGAGCTAACAAAGAGTCCATGGCAACAGAACTAAACAAACGCCTTCGTCAACCGGGGCAACATCCCAATCAAACAAGTTTGGATATTCAACGCTGCAACGAAGAGTCGAACCAACCGTCCTAGCTGTGTCTACAAGAAGTCGTCTCAATGTCCACAACTCTTCACCATACGTGAGGATTCTTCTCCAACAACTTCAAAAAAGCCATTATTTACCTCTACTACAAACGTCAATTAGAAGTCACCATAGAGATCTACAAACACCATCAGCTAAGTTCTTCAAGATGCCACCACTTCAGTCCTACAGCTAATTTGGAAAATTGACTATTTTTAGTATTCAATGACATTTTAAAGTGATGTAGTAACTTAATTAATATATAGGGACGCGAATAATTTACCAACCAAGTTTCCTGGCACTACTATGTTATTGTTTAAACGTATACGTAAATAGCAGTAAACACACTACATATATAATATTTATATCATGTCTAAAGGGTTAATAGTATGGTTCTACTTATGTCTATTTTCTTATAAATTTTCAAGTGGTAATACAAAACCAAATAGAGGAGTACATGTTGAATGGGTCAGGGTGGACTAGTGCAGAACAACAAATAGAACATTCTTTAATTACTACAGTGTGTTCACTACACAAAACTAAAACAAACATGGATGTTTACAGACTTGAATCCGACGAACTCCAATACGAATTGCATATTAGAGGTGTTAACTCAGGGTTGATCACATATAAAATGCGGTCACAACTTCGAGAAATAATGGAACAGGAAGAGGGAAAGTCATGAGTAGTCGTTGAGTTAATACCCACAGATTCTATAGAGATCCCCATTATAAAACAAAATTAAATAATCTGCTTGCCCAGGTTAAGGAAACTAAATCCCCCAGTTATTCTCAAACAAAGAAATTTATTACTAAAAGTAAACATATTGAAGATAGGATACTACGTTTGAGTTGTGACAGTGAGCAGGTTAAACTTAAAATAGAACGATTAAAGGCCCTTTCTCTTAAAATAAATACTTTAATAAGCCAGAAGATTAGAAAAAAAAAAAGATAAATCCAAAACAGCTGAAAAGGAACAAACTGTTACATAGTTCGAAAATCTAGGTATAAATCCCGAAAATCAAATAGAGCCTCCACCCAAAATAAACATAGTAGATACTATTCCTAATTCTAGGGAGAGAGACGTTACCATTCTCAAAATAGTCTAAAAATGGAACTTAAAATTAGGGAACAATTCGGATCCTGTGTTCTTTCTAGAACAAGTAATAAAATTAAAGGAACTGTACAGATTAAAGGATCTAGAACTTTTAAGATCCCTTTCTGAACTTTTTGAAGACAATAAAAGACAATGGATTAGGAACAATTCTAATCTTTGGAATTCCTGGGATACCTTATTAGATTGATTTTAAAAAAACTTTATTTTGTTTCGATTATGTTGAAAGCCTATAAAATGAAATTAGAATGTCAAAACAAACCGCCACAAAGTCAGTCACTAATTACTTTATCAGAATCCAAACATTATTTAGAAGACACGGAGGATATTCAGAGAAAGAGCAGTTATAGAAAATGTATGCTAATCTCAAAACCAGTATCAAAATACAAATATCTCTTAATATGATTAATACCTTGTGGGAGCTACAAAGGTTAGCGTCCCAATTCGAAAATGCTATCACTGAAATAGAATCATACGAAAAATTAAATTCCATACCCAGTAGTGTTGTTCCCATACAACAATCCATACGAGCCGACTCGAATAAAAATTATATTCCCCCGTGATACAGTACTGACAACTATCGAAAGTACAGTACTAGACAGTACGTTCCAAACAGTACAGTGAGACCTAACAATAACAATAATATTGAACAATCTAGGTCTAAAACTAAAAGGTGTTACTCTTGCAATTCCCCTGAACATTTAGTATCTACCTGCCCTATTAGAAGTAAGGGCCCCGAACATAATAAAAAAAACTATATTTGCGCGGAAAATCATCTAGGTCAGCGCAAAGCGCTAAGCTAAGTTTTCAAAAATACTTAGCACGTAACAATAATACCCACATATCATTGTTTTGTTTAGAAGCTTATATAGGAAAATATAAAGTATACTCATTAGTAGATACCGGCCGCTAATCTTAATTGCAGTTTTGTTCCTTTTTTGTACATTTGTTATTGCGTAACTCTTCTTACAACTGTACAAAAAAGGAACAAAACTGCATTATAGAATGTATCACGGCGGATCATAATATATTTGATGTTAATAATAATATCAAAGTGTTTATTAAGATTAGCGGCCGGTCTTGGACAATTTGGTTTCTTGTGGCACCTAAACTAGCAATAAACTTGCTTTTGGGTAAATAATGTATTGAAAATTCTAAAATGATAATATCTATGAGTAGCAAACAGGTTATGTTCACACATAACAAAAAAGGGGTTGTTACAGTAGAACTGAAAGAATTGTCAAAAATTAAAATCTATTAATATGATCAACAAGAATGCCGAGAGTAATGAATTTTTACAATAGCTATGAAATGAATTTGGTGATGTAATCAAGGATAAAATCGGTAAGACTAACGTGATGACATGAGATTGTCATGTTGGACAAAGCCCGTCAGATCACGCCCATATTATTTTGCCCCTCCCAAGTTAAATGTGCTACACAATCATCTAACTGAACTTCTAAATAAATACATAATAAGACCTTCCAATAGCCCATTTACTTCACCTGCCTTCTTAGTTTCCAAACAAGGAAAATCACCCCGTTTAGATGTGGATTATCGAGAATTAAATAAGAATATACGTTTTGAAGCTACTCCCTTACCCACGCAAGAAATGGCGTTCCAATATTTAGGTAAAGCTAGAATATTTACATTGTTGGATTTAAATGTCATTTCACAAAGTCCCTTTAAAAGAACAATGCAAGCAATATACGGCATTTGCTACGCAAACATGATTGTTTGAATATAATTACCTCCCATTTGGTCTATCAGACGGGTAAGGAGTTTTATCCAGGCTTATGAACATAATCTTTGGAGATATTCAATATAAATTCGTTTATAATTAATTACTTTGATGGTTTAGTGGTCTACTCCAACAAAATTATCGAATATAGGGTTCATTTAAAAGAAGTGTTTACAAGATTAGGCAAGACGGGATTAACAATAAACCCTCAAAAAATACAAGTTGGCGTAACGCAAATAGAATACTTTGGACATATAATTTCATACAAGGGTATATCCATAAATACATTAAAAAAATGCACCCCATAGTTGAATTCAAAACCCCTAATACCCAAAATAAATTGTCAAAATTTTTGGGTATGGTGTCCTTTTTTGACAGATTTATTCCGAATTTGGCCTCTGTGGCAGAACCTTTATATAAATTACGAAAACAAAACACTGTTTTTAGTTAGACCGATGCGGCTGACCAAGCTTTCACTCAACTAAAAAAGGTTCTTATTATGGCGCTCATTTTACGAATGGCAGATTTTGGTAAACCCTTCATCCTTCAAACTGACGCTTCCTCTTCAGGTCTTGAAGCTATGCTAGCTCAAAGAATAGAAGCATACATACTACCAGTAGCGTATGCTAGTCGTACTCTATACCCCAACGAGTTAAATTATCTCACCTATGAACTTGAAGCCCTTGCTATAATATATGCCATAAATAAATTCAGACGATATTTGGGATCGCAACCGTTTGAGCTACACATTGATAACTCGGCTGTAGCGTGGCTACTTCAACATCCACGACAAATAGGTAAGATAGCACGTTGGATTACTCAACTACAAAAATTTAGATTCAACAATGTGAATATAAAAGGTAAGGATAATCTTATAGCCGATGAGCTATCTAGGATGTTCGAGGGAGAAACTATAGAAAGTGGCAACAATAATCTTTCGAATATTGGATGATTCTTAACACAAATACCGGAAATGTATACAGCCATACGATCTGCACAACAAAAGGACCAAGAACTAAGTAAGATAAATGAAAGAATATCAAATAAAGAGAATATTACCAATTACAAAATTTTAAATAACATTTTATATTACAAAACATTGACTAAATCGCAACGGAAAATATATGTTCCAAAATATTTTTATAATTTTCTATTTCAGTATTACCACATTTCAACGGTTGGAGCACATTTATGAGTGGCCAAAACCATCAGGTTTATACGTATGCAGTTTTTTTGGCATGGTATGGACAGACACATACGCGCCAACATTCGGTCATGTGATATTTGTATACTAACTACACCCGGTCAAAATTATAAATATGGATACTTGTCATCAAGAGTATCAAAATTTCCAATGCAATGTTTGTTCATAGATATTTTTGGCCCATTACCCAGATCAAAAAACGGTAATAAATACATTCTTACGGCTGTAAACGAATTTTCTAAGTTTGTGTGGTTCTTACCCCTAAGTAATTCTTACCACAAAATAAATCTACGGCTGATCAGACTGTATGTGATTTACAAAATAACATTTTCCAAAAACTTTAGTTTACCTTGTTTCATAGTTTGTGACAATTATTCTCAACTTACTCCTCACGTCTTGGAAAAACATGTGTTTTCAGCTTGGTATAATACATTATTCTACAGTGCCCTATTATCCCGAGCCAAATTTATGTGAGAGATATATAGGAATTTAAAATATGCACTCATAGCCTGTCATAATCTGCATAATAGAGTGGGATTCTAATTTACACTGGCTACAAATTGCTTTCAATAATACCGAAAATAATAGTCACAAATATACACCAGCAGAACTGTTATTAGGCCATGAACTTTTGACACCCCTGAATCTTAATTGGTGTTTACCCGTAGTGCAAAAAGGAAGGGCAGAAGGAAGCTTCCTCCACATGTGGACACTACAACAAAGACAGACATCCGATTCCTTACAAGGTTGGTCAACAGGTTGTTTATAAAATCCACCAGATTATTTTTAAGGCTGCAGGGATTGCAGGTATATTGAATTTTCATTGGTCTGAGCCCGTTGTTATCAGCAAATTTTTGAGCGACGTAAGGGTTCAATTAGTAGATGCCAAAGGTAGGCTACCTTTGCGCCGCGCCCATGTTTCACAACTCAAACCATGTCCTGTGAAGGTCACACCGTTGGGATAGGTTTTGTTGTTGTTAGCTTACTTATAAACTTTCTCCTGCCATGACATCTTTGACATGTACTCTGACAATAATAAACAAGTTTCTTGCATTTGTATCTAAGTGTCAATATTAAATATATTATAATCAAGGTTGTATTATAATAGTAAGGGTTTACACATGGTTAACATAAGTATTGATTTGTATATTACATGCCTCCTACATCTTATTATATTTACGAACAACAGATGTGACTAAACCGGTTGTGCCTCATAATTCTATTATAAAATGATTGTTGGAAAATATAATTAGGTTAACAATGGTGTGCTTGCTCATATTATTTAAATCCTTGCTAGAAGGACTTAATTGAGTTAATAATACCCTACATTGTTTTTATGTATTTCACCTATAATTATACATAAAATGTTTTTCAGTGTAAAACTATACATATAGTAATTACTTGTAGTAATACAATAAAGCCACTGCATTATTTACATCAAATGTAGCAATGGACATAACCTCTTGCTACTTAAATGTATATGTTTGTAAATAACAATAACATTACTTTTAGACAACTAATTCTAAGTTGGGCAAAATACCATACAAATTAACATTTTATTATGATATTTTTGTATTTATTGATTAGTCAGAGTAGGTCTACTCACGTCCATTAAAGATTTTACATTTACTTATATGTATATAGTTTTATAATTGTATTTATACTTATACTTATTTTTAGTGTACCATGAATCTCACATGCCATGTTGTTATGTCGTTATTCTATGTTTTGTGCTATTCTAGTAATAAGAGTTTTGCTTTGGTCAATTTTTTGTGCTTGGGGTGTATGTAGGGAGTGTAGCGCTAAAGGGCTGGTCATGAGGTATTCCTCTCTGGCGTCCACGCGGACGGGACCACAGTTCAAGGAAGTAGAGTTCACTCAGATCAACGATCCGCTAGCATTCATTTATACACAACTGAGCTTTAAACGGTTGTGCTCTGATTCACGATGTACTGTAATTCACTTTTGGACGAGTCAGTTTTTAAATAATTTAAAACGCATGTCTGCCCATCATTCCCACAACCAGATGAGTTGCGTACTCTGAGTTTCACATTTTGTTTTCAAACATTCGAAACAATTACTCAAGCGACTCACTCTGATTGTGTTTATAATTTTGTTTAACTATTTGAGCCTTCTATTTGGATTAGTTTGGTAAATAAGGTTTCAATACATACATACTATACATACATACCTGATTAAGCCGTTCCCGTTCGGGGTAGGGTATTTGCTCAAGGAGTTTGTCCACTGCACTCTTTTCTGGACTTCTTTCTTTTGATAACAATATTTGTCTTCACTTTCTACTCTATTGTTTCTTTATTTGCACTGTATTTCTCTTAATCTTCTTTAAGACTATTTTCTCTCAGCTTGGTTCTCCCCAAGTACTGATATTTACTTCTTGCATTTCTTCCATAGGCAATGGGCTTTTTTGTGATTGTAACACAAGAAGGTTTATTGCCATAAGACTTCAAGGCTTCTATGACAATCAATTGTGCATTCAAATATATTTTTTTCATAATAGTTGTCTGCTCGGCTATCATATGTCCAGATAATAACAAGCCAGGCACAGTCTGTATGGTTATAAAGAGGTATCCCCCCCCTCTCTCTCTCTCTATATATATATATACATATAGAGATTGACAGAGAGAGAAAAATTGCAGAGATCAAGAAATCAGATAATATATATATATATATAGAGAGAGAGAGATAGAGAGAAGAAGACAGAGCATGTATATATATATAGAGAGAGAGAGAGTGAGAGAGAAAGACAAGCAATATATAACTTAAATATATAGAGAAAGAAAGAGCTCTATATATATAGAGAGAGATGAGAGAGAGAAAGAAGAAAGACAGAGAATATTTAATTATATATAGGAGAGAGAAAAGAAAGACAGAGCAATGTATATATATATATATAGAGAGAGAGATGAGAGAGAAGACAAAGCAATATATAACTTAATAATAGAGAGAAAGAAAGAGCTATATATATATATAAGATGAGAGAGAGAGAAAGAAGAGAGAAGACAGAGAAATATTTATTATAGAGAGAGAGAATAAAGAAAGACAGAGCAATTATATTATATATATATATAGAATGAGAGGAGAGAGAGAGGTAGAGAGAAAGCAGAGCAATATATAACTTAAATATAGAAGAAAGAAGAGCATATATATATATATATAGAGAGAGAGGAGAGAGAAGACAAAGCAATATTTTAACTTAATATAGAGAGAAAGAAAGAGCTTATATATATATAGAGAGAGAGAGAGAGAAGAAGAAGACAGAGAAATATTATATATATAGAGAGAGAGAAATAAAGAAAGACAGAGCAATTATATATATATTAGATAGAGAGAGCGGAGAGAGAGAGTGAGAGAGAAGACAGAGCAATATTAACTTAAATATAGAGAGAAAGAAGAAGAGCTATATAATATATATAGAGAGAGAGAGAGTGAGAGAAAGACAAGCATATATATTATATTATAATAGAAGAGAAAATATAGAGAGAGCAATATATAATTTATATATATATATAGAGGAGAGGCATATATAATTATATATATATATAGAGAGAGAGAGAGAAGAGCAATATTTAACTTATACATAGAGAGAAAGAAAGACAGAGCAATATATATATAGAGAGAGAGAGAGAAAGAAAGAGAGCAATCTATGCCCACCAATAGCCAAAGAGTCTCAAGATAGAGAAAATATAAAAGAGCCCAAGAGGAGATTTACAGGAAAGAACAAAGGTTCCGCTAGAAATCGAATAAATGCCACCCAAAGAGGAAATACTCCAGGCAAAAAAGGATACAAAAATTAATAAGGGGAAAAGACCCTTAAGAGGTAGTTTACGTTGTGCCCGAGACTAAAGGTTGAAAATTAGAACTTTATTAAGACAGCAGGCATGAATTGATGCAACGTGCCTAAAAATATTTTACTGAAAAACATACAAATTCACATAAATGATTATAAAATTATTTCATACACCTATTTTTAAGGACTTTGGATTTAAATAAAGGGACTGATAGAGAATTTTAAGAACTTTAGGGACCAAGTATGAGCCCTGCTTTTAGAAAACACAAACATGTAAGTTTGCTGTCAACATTATTATCATTTTACCATATTGTTAGTATTATTCATAGTTATTGTAGCATTGGAATATGAATCAAATCTAGTTCCTTCCCCCAATTTCACCTTGATGATGAACAGCTCTGGCCTCCATCAAACACTGGGTGCAGCTTCCACAAGCAGCTTGCTGGCAAAATTTGGGTTATTCTCTCGCATCAGGATGTGCCAGGTTCTAGAACTTTCTCCGATAGAACAAGATCCATCTAGAGGTGTTAAGGTATGCATGCTGAGCTCTGCCTAAGGTTAGATGATTCCACAAGCTTCTAGAGACCAAGGTCAGGTCACCAGATACCTTTCAAGTTCCCCATCTTTCCCACTCTTTTATTGTCTGTCACTGCCCATCGTGTGATCCTGTGAATCTTTATATAAGCTAGCGTTGGTCAGTGAAAAGACGCGGAAGCTCGCGCAGACCTTCTGAATCCCCCCCTCCTCTTATCCAGGGGCTTGATATATTTGTGCAAAAATATCTTAAGTGAAATTATGTCTAACAACAGTAGACCGCCGATATGGTGGCAAGAATATTTTTAAAATCTGACCTCCTGATGACAAAACCAATCGTCTGAATCTTATTTAAATTTGAAATACGTTTAAAATCTTGACACAGTAACACAGTAGACACATAACTAAAATCAAACCAATAGTAAAAAAAATTATTTTTGATTTGTAGTGGCAACTATTTAATAAATAGTTTATTTTATAATGATGTATATTGATAAAAATAAATAAAAGGGTAAAATAAACTAATAAGAGTAAATTTAATGAAGAAAGCCTACTTAAGGGAAGAGGGAAAATGTTGAAAGGATCCAATGCACAACAGTGACATCATCTTTCTTTCTCATATCTTCTATAGTAGAAATATTTATACACACTTTGAATAATATTTCGGCATTGTTACCTTTATCAAACACAAAGAGAAAAGAGGAAGGAAATACACTTCACACATTTTTAGGAGTAAAGATAAATTTCTCAAAGCTTGGCTATGGTTAGTATTAATATATATACTATTAAAAAAGGGAATAATAATGATATTAATAATAATTATATCAATAACGAATGATTAAAAAAATACTAAATATAAAATAATAGTAAATATATATATATATATATATAATATATACATTTAAATGTTTAAAAAACTAATTAAAATGTATATATATATTTAAATGTTTAAAAAACTAATTAAAATGTATATGAAAAAAATTATGATTGTTTGAAAAGGTTAATTGAGGACATCCCTCGCATAAAAAAAATATCATTCTGGTCTACAACATATTACAACATATCAACACCATCCTTAAAAGTGGTTACCAATTCCTAACCAGTTTCACCCACACCCAAAACCTTCTTAGTTCACCCCCAAGAGTCACTTTCAAATAGCCACCCAATCTCTACAATATACTGACTAGTTCATCCCAAACTTCCTGACCCCAAGAGAATCCGAGAAGAAAAACCGACCACCAAAGGTCCATACCCTGCGGTAGCACCCGTTGCAGCACATGTGGAGTCCACCTACCAGCTACATCTTTCAACAGCAAAGTTACCAAGTTGGAATACAAAATCCCTGGCCATTACAAATTTAGAAACAAATAACTTGGTCTATCAACTATGGTGTAAAACCCTTCCTTCACCTCTGACAAGACATCTTGTGAATGTGGGGAATGACAGGCCTCCACCGTGGTTCGGATTCCACGTTAAACTGTAGGTCCTTCATTTCATCTCACAATCACCCTACCATTACATATTAGCATAAGTGTGTATAACCCGAATGGGTAGTAAGACGCGGTGCTAATAATAATAATAATAATAATAATAACTACAGTGCAAATCATGTGATGCAGAATATATAGGCCTCACTACAGGTTCTCTCAGACAGCGAAAGAACATTCATCATTTTGACACAAAACACAAAGACCCGGCAAGGCTGTACTCATTCATGCTAGTACCCACAATCAGGACTTTCAAACCTGCTACACCACCAGGATATTAAGAGCATTTTCCAAACAGTACAACAGTTCTCAACTTAGACAGTGGAAATTGGATTACCAAATCAAAATTACCACCAGGCCTCAATAGAAGATAGTAGTAAGTTTCTTTCTATAAGAGTAACCTTTTTAAATATATAATTTTATTTTAAATATTAAAATAAAAATTATATATACATATTTTTTAGTTATTTAAATTTTTTTATTAGCTTTATATTTAGTATTTTTTAATCCTTCGTTATTAATATAATTATTACTATCATATTTAGTCCTCTTTTTAATATCATATATATAATATATATATATATATATATATATATAATACTAACCATAGCCAAGCTTGGAGAAGTTTATCTTTACAAGTTTTTAGGTCAAATAAAAAAAATAAAACATAGTAAATAGGTTTGGAAAAGTTGAAACAGATTTTAAAGGAAATAAAACTAAATTAAATATAATACAAACAACTTTCAAAATTAAAAAACAAATGGAATTATTTGTGTCGAGAAAGAAATGGTTAAATTTTGCATTGCATATTTCTGTCTGTATTTAAATTATAAAATACTTTATTATACTTTTGTTTAACATTTTTGTGTGAAATAATTGAAATTAATTTTAATTCATGCTAGTCAAAGGTAATGATATACTTGCGTGTATTTCATAAGTCTTAACACGCCTTGAATTTTAAAAACCAGATTTATTTATAATTGTGTTTGAAGAAGAGAGTGCAAGTGTAGTGTTTTATAAAAAGCAACAACTTTCAAGTTCAAGAAAAAACATGACACTTAAATACTTCTAGTCATAATCCACCACAACTACAATAGTATAATGTCTAAACCACAGATTACCCCATTCTTCTGTGTACGTACCAAGCTGGCTACCTCCCACGGACACAACCAACTAATGCGAACGTGTTGTTTGGACTGAGAGCACGAGATGATGAGGCGTATCAACATCGTTGTTCGCTAAGGACGCCGGGAAGAGTGAAGTAAGACGTTTCCGGCGCTAGATGGTTGTGTGTACCAATAACACTGTTTTGGATCCTTCCAGGGCCTGCTCGTCCACTACTACCCCTTCCCTCTCTTTCTCTCTGGGTATCCTCTTGTGAGTGTAACCCCTACTTCCCCCTCTCTGAGCAATATATATCGAATAAATACTGCCAGGAGATCTGAGGAAAAGACACTCTTGGCAGGATATTCATACTGGGAACGTCTACGTGTTCCCAAAACAAAATGTAAGATTAAAATTAAGTTTCGGCCTTTGTAAGTCTAAATTATTTTTTTTCGGCTTTAAATTGTAATAAATGTTCAGAGTCCTTTTATAAGGAATAGTATGTTATGTATTCAGAGTCCTTTTACAAGGAAAGATTTTACCAATATTCAGAGTCCTTCTACTTATTAATTATACTTATTTATATTATAATATATTAATATATATTATATATAACTTATATAATACTTATGGAAAGTATTGTAAATATTCAGTCTCTTTCATAAGGAATAGTATGTTAAATATCCAGAGTCCTTAATAAGGAAACTATGTTACATATTCAGATTTATTTTTTAGTCATTCTGACTTATAGATAAAATAAATAATATTGCAAAGTAAATAACAAAGATGTTTTCTATTGATCATATATATATATATGTTTACATAAAATTGCACTTATTGTCAGTAGCACAATAGTGAGAGTTTGTTGGGTGGAAACATGAGTGTATATATTATATAATAATATATGCCTTTGAGTGTCCTATCTTTATCTCCTTTTATAACTTTGTATGCCTGGAGGACGGAAAGGGGCGACACAAGAAGTTGAAACATATTATTCTAAAATAGACAGTGATTTATTTAATGACACAGGTTTTAAAATCAACATTAGTCCATGTACATTTTACTGTTCACTAACAAAATTATATATTCCATCGTTTGGAAGTGTTTTAGTCTAATTTGTCTTTAATGTTCAACTTATTATAGTTTTAACTATTTTTATAGTAATTAAAAAAATAATATTGAAACATATTCTTTCATACTTTATCACACGTGAATATTTGCATTTATTAATATTTATACAAAAGTTATTTGAAAATCATAAAAAATTACAAAAGTACAGCAGCTCTATAATCCACATCAGTACAGATTTTGTTGCTTGCCATATTTTAATTTGTTTTTAAATGTTTTAGGTCTAATTCCATATGCTCTAAGCCGTGTGTCTGATATTGCCAGCTCCTGGCTGTTACCCAAAGATTTGACATTGTGAAGTATCTTGCTTCCTGAGTTTTCATTTTTATGCTTTTTTCGTTTTAACTTTAATTTTGAGTGATTAGATGATGAATCTTTAAGTCTCTCCTTAATTTTTTTATTCTGTTTTTTCTTCAATCCTTTGATTGAAACCGAAGCGCTCGTTGGCAAAACAAAAAGTTTCCTTGCAGTTTGTTTCAGTTCCTCACTTTTGATATTCAATTCATTTGAGGGGTTTGTTTCTATTTTGTCTTTATTGATCAATAAATTGTTTGCTTTTTCTTTTACTTGTGATTTACTATGAATAGTGATAGTGAGTTCATTTTCCTGTTTTTTAGCCGCAGTTATTTGTTTAATGGCATGTGTGGGTATTTTATTTGTTTGTATTTCAGTTGGCAATTCGGTTTGAATTAGTTGACTATCCAACCTTTGTATTTTGAAAGCTTTTTCCGATGTTTCTGCTGTAGAACTCTTTTTTCTCTTCCGCTTTTTCTTTTTCTTTCCTGGTTCTGGGGTTTTTTCTTCATTTTTCTCCCTGAAATAAATAATACACCAATGAAACCTTTTAATCTGAGTATGAAACTTAGTAGAAACATGAAACACAAATTTGAGAGAACATTAATTTTCACAGGAGTTTTGTAGAAATATACAAAATGATTGGCTATATCAATTGTAGATTTCATCAAACTCGGGAAATTATCCTGTGGGTGGTTCTTATGATGTATTAGGAATATAAATTCAGTAGTCCTTTTTATATTGCTAATACACCAGTCAACGCGCTACTCCCTATCGGGAAGCGCTATTTCGGTTGCTCACCTACAATCTTCCCTCTCGAGTGCAAAAACAGTTAATATATTTTTAATAACAATTCTTGTGAGGTAAAGTAAATGGTAATTAATTATTATTTATTACTGTACTGACCAAAAAATGTACCACACTTTTTTTCTGAAAACATCCTTTATTAGACCTTTGTGCAGCCTATAATTGCACCCTTTGATAGTACTACATAACAAATGTAGTAACTTTGAGGACTGAAAATATATATTGAAATAGTTTATAATTCCCACGACAGATGTCTCTTCACCATTTAACTTCGACAAGATAAATTATTGTTCCATTAACATGTTGAAGAACTTACATTTAAACATAATAACTTATAAGCCTAATGTCAAAACTAATCTAATAGTTGTTATATAATTGCGACTCTTTTTATTCAACATCATAATTTAAGCATATTTAACTAACATATGAATCGATTCAATAATTATTTGAAATTTAGGAATAATATTTGCTTTAATTAGATATTCGATTCAAACAAAAATAAAAGCTGCTTTGCAACTGTCTATCATAGTATCACCAAAAAAAATCTATATTATTACAAACTTAGTAAAAAAATACACTAAATCACTAACTCATAGTTACAATAGAATAAGAGAAATCCAAAAGAATGCAAAAAAAAAAACTTTAAAATATATGTGGAAAGTAGCCGCTAAGTAGAATTGAATGTTACATATCGTCAGACATTATGACTTGAAGTTAAAAAATGTATTATTAGAGTCAAAATCCATCTATTTTTAGATGAAGTTTTTGAAGCTAAGCAGTTGCGGTGATTATAAACTAAAGGGTTAGTCATAATTCTGTGAAATATTAAAAAAATTTAAAATTAATAAATTTAAATATATATGCTATATTTTATTATACTGAAATAAAGATAAACTCTCCTAGTTTTTTTCACATACTTCCCAAATTCTCTATGTGTCCACCTTTGCAGATGCTGCAAACATCTAAACGACAGTTCATTTCGTCTCACACGTGTGTGGGCATACCAGGGTCAATCAGTGTCAGAGCCGCAGTGTTACGAACATGAAGTTCCTGTAGATTAGCAGGGAGTGGGGACACAAAGAGAGTATACTTCACGAACCCCCACAAGAAAAAGTCGCATGGGGTTAAATCCGGTGAACAGGGTGGCCAGTGCATTAATGCCTCATCATCGCGACCTATACATCCTATCCAACATTGTGGCAAGCTTCCAATGAGATACTGTCATACTTTGTTGTGGAAATGAGGCGGATAGCCATCTTGTTGAAAGATGTAATCATTGCTGTCTTCATTAAGCTGCGACATCAGCCAGTTCTCCAACATGTCCAAGTATGTTACCCCTGTGACAGTGGGCTTTGTGAAGAATAATGAGTCGTGTACATTGACCTTTGAAATTGCGGAAAAGACAAGATTCGGAATTATACCAATTCACCCCACCCCACAAACATGAAAAGTTGCTTCGTCGCAAAAGATGAGAGATTCCGCAAAACATCAACCTTAAACTTCTCCAGCATTTCAAAGCAGAAATAAAGGCGCACTTTTTTGTCACCAACACTGAGATCCTGCAGCAACTCAAGTTTAAGGGTTTAACCCTTAGTCACGAAGAATTTGCCCCACTGTTGATTGTGAGATGCCAAGTTCCAAACCAAGTGTAGTGGACATCGGGGGGGGGGGGTGCATCTATAGGCTTGTCTAACATAACCCACAGTTTCTTCACTTGCCCAGGACATCCTGGCCAAGAAGCAATGCAAAGGCAGCCTTTATTTCAGAATTTCTCATAACACTTCTTGACACTGTTGTACACAGGTGGATCTTTTGGAATTCTGCTCGAAATCGTTGATTCACTGTTACAACGAATATTGTTTTTCGTGTATCCTAGCACAAAGAATGCCTTCTCACGCTGGCTCAGCGCTGTATATTTAATACTACTTTCTCCTAGCGACTAATAGAGGACAACTATATGCGTGGGCAGTTTTCTTTACAGAAAGTTGAATATTTTGTCGTTCTTTCTGTGAAAGCATTTACACTAGGTGATGTGTAGTATATGAATGGTAATTTTCATTAATGTTTCACGGAATTATAATTAACCCTGTATTTCCACATCAATATATCTACTACGTGCAGTCCTTAAAGGTACAACATTAGTTATATATAGGGACATGCAAAATTCAAATTTGCGATGAAACAAATTTTTACACAAATTTTATTGTTTTCACATGAATAACAAGAATTTAAGTTTTTTTTTCTAAATAACCACAATTTATTTGTAATTTGGCAAATACCACATCATGAAAATAATTTTCAACATGGTACACTGGTGATAGCACTCAGGCCAGCAGTTTATACAAATAGTAATAGTTTTTACTTATTTTATGGTTATGAAATAGATCACAGGAAAAATTAGTGTTTTCATGATATTCAAGCTGTTTTATCTAAGGTTAGCATTAAAAAATCACACTTCTACTTTTACACATTATTTGGACCTTGCTAAGGCAGTCATGTTTGGCAAAATTATATCTTCTTAGTTTGTATTCCCTTCTCTTTATTTGATAGTAGTTTAGTCTTCTATGAAGAAATGTTTCCGTGTTATTATAGATTGGTCTAAGCCTAAGTTGATAATTGATTATTTCAATATTGCTATTTGTAAGATTCGAAGGTAATGATATTGATATATCGATTTTGATATTACTAAGCATGAAATGTTTTGTACGTATTAATATTTGATTTTTCTCCAAATATGTTAATAAATAGTTAAATACACATTATGAATGAAAAATTTAGATAGTTTTATCCTAGTTTTTAAAAAAATACTAATTCGACTCATATTTATGTAAATAATATTGCTTTTTGAGAAAAATAACACCACTTTTCCCCTAAAAATAACCTCACCTTTTGCAGGTATTTAGTTATATATTATTTAAGAGTACAATAGGCAGTACTAAGGGTTTATTGACTGTTTAAGGTCCCAAAAAAATGCGGCCAATTTTTGGGTTAATACAGTGATGTTTTAAAAACAATATTAACATTTAGGCAAGGTTAATAAATAAAAAATTGTTCATTAATTTTTACTGTCAAAATTATCAAAAATGAATACTAAAACTTACCCAGAATAAAGACTTGCTAGACACTTTTCCTTCAATTTGATATTCTTAGCTTTATTTTGATAAGCTTTCACATCATACAGCTCCTTTGTTTCTGGCCTGTATTGTACTGCCTTACCTAGTGAAACCCATTGGTTTAGTTCCTTATCCTTCGCGCTTAATATCTGAAATGTGTGTACACAAAAGTTAGTAGTCTGCAAGCATGAATTGTTTTCATTCGAGTACTTTAAATAGCTCCCGAGTTATAATATTTTCATAATGTTAAAATGTTAAAACTAATATTTGTTTAATTTAAAAGTAAAATAATATGTTTAAAATGACACCAGCCAAAATAAACCTAAAATATAAATATTTAAGTATTTAAAATGGGAGATTTAAAACTATATGAAAACAACAAATGTTTTTAAAATAAGAACGATACTCATATTTAAAAATAGAAAATACTGTCAAGAAATTTTTTTAAATGTAGTTAACACTTTAAAAATCATGATTTAAAAATAACTATAACATTCAAATAAAAATATAATAGAAAAAATTGGCAAAATGGTTTCAACACTAATGTCTTAAAGAGATTAAACTAGATTACTAAAAAAAAATAATAAATTTGACATTTTAATAAGCTAATATTTCCCCAAAATAATCCTCCAAAGTTACCCAGAAATGTAAATACTTTGACTATAAATTATACTATTATTAAATTTATTTCAATTCAATTTCTTATGCATAAATGATTATGTTCATACTTTAAAATGAAAAATAAGATGGTAAAAATAATGTTTCTAGTAGACAATATGAAATAGTAATTTCTCTTTTTATTAAAATGTGGTAAGTTTTGTAAAATATTTATTGCCATGTTGATGAACGCTGATTTTAAACAAGTTAACCAACATAATTCTTTAACTAAATATTAATTACCTAGTGATAGTTTCTTAGTTTAACGCATTATTACAAGTTTTAAATATATTTTAAAGTTGAAAACAATCAATACTTATTATCAATATTAAATTTTAGGTTAAATGAAATTATAATTTAAGAAAGGGACTATGTAAGATAGTAAAAATAATTATTATTTAAGTATTGACTATTTAGGGATCTATTTTTATTTTCATTGCCTTGTCATGGCAATTTTTAATAAATAAAATGCTAGAATAGTTTGAAAATACTAGAACACAAATTAAACTAAAAACACAAACACATATTTATACACACATCAATATTTTGATGCTATTATAGCATCTACCCCAAGAAGTATTAGTATTAATACTCATTGTCGTGGCAATTAACTTCGATCGAGGATAGTTGAAAATGGACGAAAATATTTAATTAGTATACCAGTCGAAAGTAGTTTTAGAACTTTATTATATTTTAGTGCGAAATTTGAGACTTATTTTAATAATTTGTTAAGTTACCAAATGATTTATAAGTGAAACCGCGGTATTATCTAAACTAAATAGTCTATATAATAGACTCACGTTTCAACCAACGACAACTTTCCATTGAATATGGTACGTTAATGAACTACCGAAATATGTTGACTAATAAGCTAACCTAATTCTACATCTGATCTGGACTACCAAAAAGGAGTAACGAGACATTGATTTCAGCTAAGACTTAGACATAACCCAACTTTTTCATTAAATTAACTTAACTTTCAATTTATATAAATTGTAATCAAAACTTCTGACTAGAGATATTAACCTATTTTAACTCGTTTTGAATAAGTTTTATATCTTTCATTTTTGTATTAAACTACACTCGAATTGGAATTTTTAATATGTTATGAATGATAGTTTTACTATTTGCTTCTTTTAAATGCTCTAATTATTTAGTCAATGAAATATTTTAATATTATACAATTTGGTTATAAGCTAATTGATATTCCAAGAGTATAAATAACTTATCTAGGGTCTTTCTAGGTAAGGCTTCCGTGCGAATGTCCTTTTGTATTGTGGACAGAGGTGATAAAATTGTGGAAGACACTGGACGTGTGGTCCATGGAAGTAAAGAAATCAATAAATTAAATTATGTAAATAAATATGGTTTGAAAAGAAAAAATAGCTTGCTGAGAATTAATCATTAAAAATAACTTTAAAACTAACAGTGACTATACTTGGAATACTAAGTTAAAATAAATTGATTTTTGACCCTTCAAATCCTTTAATGGTACTTGAGATTCAAGTGGTGTGCAAAATTTAAGTTTGAAATTTAAAAATTGTTCTTTTCATCCAAATATTTAATTTGAATTATATTTTCAAATCTATTATGCTTACAATTGGTTTTGTCCAACAACATTATAGGACAAACACAACTACTAGACCCAGACCATTAATTTCTCTCTTGGGCACTTAATAATAACAAAATCAGAAATAAAGAAAAATTATCAAGATATAGTGTTTGTAATCTTTACTAAGATTCATATTAAGGTTATTTGGAATAGAGCACTAGGCTAAATCATGGTTTAAATTAATCAACCTTGCAGTTCAACCAAAAGCATCAGTCTACTCTCTTAACCTGCTGAAGTTGTCTGTGACAGTGAAAGCTTGTCCTTAAAAATGTGTTTGTATTTTTTTTTATTGTTCTATCTAAACAATTTCCACTCCCAGTATCATCAAGGTAAGTGTGTTGGCCTATCCCTCATAATTTAAACCATAAGATTCATATTAGGATTTGTAAGTATAATTAATATTGGGATTTGAGAAAAAGTGGATTCAACACATCTATAGTAATGACAATTTCCCAATTTGTGTCAAAATGATTACATATGCACCATATACTTGTGCTACCCACCTCATCAGTAGTCAACCCAAAGCTATTAGGCACACATTCCTGTACTTGAATCGGCAGGGCAAATCCCCAATTACATCTTCAAAGTCCATTTTGTAATACTCATTGACGTATTCATCAAATGTTCTTTCATTAGGCTCAAATATTGGCTTTTTCTTAGCTAAGAGTTGAGCCAGTTTCGACCGGCGACGTCCCTTTTTTCTTCTCCTTGTTGTCTCAATTAGCTCTGCTTGAAATTGGGCTTTTGGATCAAATCACAATCCATCTGAAAAGCAAGAGGCTCTATAAATATGCATTTATATTGGCTTTATTTTCTTAAAAAAGTTTTGGGCTATTTGTAATGACTTATTAGAGAAATGGTGGTTTACTTTTGTATGTATATAAGAATCAAGATTTAAACATAAAATGAGGAAGAGTGGTTGGTAAGTTTTACATAAAATAGAGCATCGTTTGGGA
>JBCFYV010011164.1:9807177-9828871 GCA_039000515.1 Timema cristinae | reverse complement strand
GGCTCAGTTGGCACAGCCATCATTGACAAATTTAACAGAGTATTGCAGCGAAACCCTGGGTGGAAAGTGATGGCAAGTATTGCGGACATCTTAGAAGGACAAACTACATCACTCCCAGAAGTCAAGCTTAGCCCAGCTGAAATAGCTTGTCTGAAGTTTTGCCCAATGACTTCATGTGAAGTCGAGAGAAGTTTCTCACAGTATAAAACCATTTTGTCAGACAAAAGAACAAAATTTACACCTGAAAATTTTGAGAATTATTTGATAATTAACTCTAATAGTAATTAATATGTGTTTATGGAAAGTGTATGCTTTATTTTAAGAGTGAATAATAAAAATTGAGTGTTTTGGTGTCTTTTTTTGCACTACTATGCCTATTTATGTGCCTATTTTTTTCTTTTTAGTGCCTATTTATTGCCTTATTTTACTTTATAATGCCTATTTATGTTCCTATTTTTGTGATTTATAGTGCCTATTTGCCTGCCTTTTTTTAATTTTAGTGCCTATAAATCCGCTCCCTATTCATAACAATTCGAATAACTAGCAACATGTGTCCAATTCTTTTTCTCTATAGCCATGACTTACCAATTTCTAGCTCTTCATCAATGTCTGGGAATTCGGGCTTCTGAGAGTAATCCTCTTCTTTATAGAATTCGTCACTGAAAAGCTCTTTCATTCGCTTATCATACTCAGCTGGGTTAAACTCCCCTTCCAAATCCTCATCCTGAAAAACAAAGGGTATTTAAACTTTGGAAATAAAACTTAAAGACTGGATTAAACAATTAAAATGATTGGACCAATACTAAGCTTTAACAATACCACACAGAATTTTAACAACCGAGCAACATACCCGGACTTAAACATCCTGAATTTCATAAAAATATTGAAAATATGAAAAAGGGTAGTCGAGTATGTCCATGTTATAAAAAAAAATTAGTTAATAATTTAGCTGAAGATAAAGTTTCACTATTAATAATAGTAATACTCACAAAAAATTAGTTTGTGGCTGTACTAAGACCTAGTTATGATGCAAGTTAATTAGATTTTATTTGTAATGCAAATTTTCAAATTGGCTTATGCCAGCTTTTCAGAGACAGAAAGGTAAAAATACTTTGAAAAATATTTATAGAAAAATAAGAATATTTTGGGATCATAGTTTGGATAGTTTTGAAATTATTAAGTTAGTTGTTTTGCAAAACTTTATGTGATACAAAATAATTAGGGACACTAAAATACTGTGATAAATACTTGCATGAACTTTTACTTTAATACCACAATATTTTAAAGTGCATTGTATCATTTATGAATTATTAAACATCCACGAAATAAAACCAAAATTAGTCATTTGACAAAATTGACTATTTAGCCTTTTATGTGTGCAGAGTGGTCAATTATGTAGTTTTAATGAGAATTAACGGTAATCTAACTATACACATTTTTACTTATGTCTATCAGATAAATATTGCTATCAGGAGGTTAAAGTTAGCTACCAGATAAAGGTCATCAATCATTTTAATATTTTACGTGTATTATGAACGGAATTTATTTGACGAATAGTTATCTGTAGGAAAAATATATTTTTATGCATAAAACGCAATATTGGTGCTGTTTTTACTGGTGCGCGCATGCGTACAACCTGGCTAGCAGCAACATTTGTTAATTAATGGCAGCTAAACGAGTGTGAGTAAACCAATGGCATCACGTGGACGCAGAAACTAAGTTGTCTTGCAAGTATTAATTTCGGTGTCTGCCAAATTGTGGTCAATAGTTAGGTACAACGTTTACAAAATTTCATTTATTGTATTCACATTTAAATAATTTGTTCTTATATAACTATAACTCCACAAATAGATTGTCAGTTTTTAAAAAAGTATGAATTATTATTATTATTATTATTATGGTTTAAAGGCCCATCGACACATCGAGGTCATTAGGGCCTTGAAATATATTAAAAACATAATAAAATCCCCATAGGGGAAAGAGATAAAACATTCACCATCTGAGACACTCCATAGGAGTGCTCAAATGGGCTCCTGGTATAAATTAAGTGATACACCTGCTAAAAAAAACCACAAGTGTATCACTCCAATAAAAAGACAAAACAAACATATTAAAATATAACACGTTAAAATGACATGACATGTTAAAATTATAATACGTTAAAAAGACAAAACAACATGTTAAATTGTAATAAAACTGTTAAAAAGATCTCAATATGAGATAATATCCAAAAGGGCCACTTTATAAAAGTGACTCAAATGGCATTAAAAAGATCCGCCTGGCGTATAAAACGGAGTAAACAAATGACTCCATCCGCACTATCGCGTAATAAAAAACGTAAGTCACCTTTAAAATCAAGAGCCAGACGGATAGGGGTTAGTTTGCGACACTCCACCAAAATGTGACGCACACTAAGGGGAGTATCACAAAACTCACACACTGGAGGTGGATCCCCTCTCAGTAAAAAACTATGGGTCAATGAAGTATGCCCGACGCGGAGTCTCGTCACGATGACCTCCTCTCTTCTAGACTTTCGTATAGAAGAGGGCCATCGCGACACACACCCTCCCTGATGGACCGCAGCTTGTTCTGAGCAGGGGTCGAGACCCACTGCTCGTGCCAGGTGCGTAAGACCCCACGCCGAACATAACCCTTTAGATCTAAAAACATGACACCCAGACTCGCCTCCGGAGGCAGGCGTGCTGCCTCCTTGGCTGCCTGGTCCGCCAGTTCATTTCCTGGAAGACCAGCGTGACCAGGAATCCAGCAAAAGGCGAGCCGGGTGCTTAATGAATCAATTTTTAAAATTTGCTCATGTATCATCTGCACAAGGGGATTCCAGGAGTAGAGAGTGGACAATGCCAACAGAGCACTCATGGAATCCGTGCAGATGAGGACAGAACGGTGACTACTTCGGTAAACAAAACACAAAGATTTAAAAATGGCATATAATTCAGCCGTAAAAACACTGGTTTCTTTAGGTAAACCAAATTTAAAATTGGATCCTTCCACAACAAAAGCACATCCCACGGAGGCTCCAGATTTAGAGCCGTCAGTGTAGATGCGCTCAAATTCGTGAAAGCAAGTGGAGAGGAGCTCATTAAAGGTCCTCTCATATACAAACTTTGGGGTGGTCACTTTAGGGAACTTGGCAAGATCAAAATGGCATTTCGGAGGGCGTATCTTCCAGGGAGAAACTCGACCTGGTGATGTGGGGATAGCCTTTGGCAGGACTATCCCACACGTGTCGAAAACCGATAGCATCCGGATCCCAACCGGCCTTGTAGTACGCCATTTAGTTTCATACAAGACACGGTTAGGGGATGAAACACAGGGCGGTAAGCAACATTATTTGGCATGCAATACAGTTTCGACACGTAAGATGCCAGGAGATAAGACCGCCGGTAAGAAAGAGGGGGCTCACCGGCGTCGGCCCAGATGCTGACGACTGGACTGGTACGAAAAGCACCAGTAGCCAGTCGAATGCCAGCATGGTGGACGCTATCGAGCATCTTTAACTCCGAGGGTCTAGCGGAACCATATACAAAACTGCCGTAATCAAGTTTTGATCTCACCAAGGCTCTATAGAGGCGCATCAAGGTTTCCCTATCAGCACCCCAAGAGCGACCACTCACAACTTTAAGTAAATTCAAAGCTTTAACACACCTCGCTTTCAGGTCTTTGATGTGGGGGATCCAAGTTAGTTTAAAATCGAATAAAAGTCCCAGGAACCTTACGGTCTCGGAGACAGGTAAAACAACGTTGTTCATTAAAATATTGGGGGCTGGCTGTATTCCGCGTAATCTATGGAAGTGGACGACAGTCGTCTTGGCCGCAGAGAAACGAAAGCCATTACGAGATGCCCACAACCATAGATTGTTTACAGCGAGTTGTATCTGTCGTTCAGCCCTGTGGAGACTTGATGAACTGCAATAAATTGCGTAGTCATCCACAAAAAGGCATGAACAAACAGGTAAGCGCACGTTGTCTACAATGCTATTTATCGCAATAGCGAACAACGTACAGCTCAAAGGACTGCCCTGGGGCACCCCATTTTCTTGAATAAAATCATCGGATAAGGTGTTGTTTAACCTTACCCGGAAGTGTCTATCTGACATAAAATTAGCTAAAAAACTAGGGAGGCTCCCCCGGAACCCCCAATTAAAAAGGTTTTTTAAGATGCCGTAACGCCATGTAGTATCGTACGCCTTCTCCAAATCAAATAAAACAGCCAAAAGATGCTGTTTATGGAGAAAGGCGTCACAAACGGCAGTCTCAAGACGGACGAGATGATCAACCGTGGATCGGTTACGGCGAAAACCACATTGAATATTGGATAGCAGATTGCGGGATTCTAAACACCATATAAGTCGTTTATTTATCATTTTTTCTAATATTTTGCATACACAGCTAGTTAAGGCTATCGGTCTATAACTAGTTGGCTCTAATTTTTCCTTGCCACTTTTATATATTGGGATAACGGTTGCTTGCCTCCACAGTGTTGGGAATTGACGAGATTCCCAAACACAATTGTAGAGGTCTAAGAGGAACGCCCGTCCAGCAGGGGACAGTTGGCGCAACATTTCACAATGGATATCATCTGGGCCAGAAGTTGTATTGCCCGCCTGGGACAGGGCATAAGTAAGTCCTCTTTAGTAAAGGGGGAGTTATAATCCTCCCCCCGACTTTGGCCAAAATCAATAGTAAGGCGCTCGATGCTGCGCTTATGCACCGCGAACTCGTTAGAGTAGCTCGCAGTGCTAGAAATATTGGCGAACATCGAGCCCAATACATTGGCGACCTCCATAAGGGAGGAGACAAGTGAACCGTTTGACATAAGTGCGGGTATATTATAAATGGTATTTTTGCTACTACGTACTTTACGAATGTGATCCCAAACCTTGGTTGTGGGAGTGGAAATAGTAAGGGTAGAAATAAACTGTCTCCAAGACTCTCTTTTGCTTTCTCGAATAATACGGCGAGCTCTAGCACGTAGAATCCGGAATGACTCCAGATTCTCCAAAGTTGGACGTCGATGAAAGAGACGTAGGGCCCTTCGACGGTTAGAAATAGCCAGCCGGCACTCCTCGTTCCACCAGGGAACAGGACGGTGGCGCGGGTTTGGCGAGGATTTAGGGATGGATGCCCTCACCGCCGCTATGACCATCGAAGTAAATTGCCCAGCCTTAACATCGACGTCAGGAGAATGGGGTTCGTCGAATATGGCGAGCTCGCGGAATTTATCCCAGTTAGCACGTTTAAGAACCCATTGGGGGAACCGTGCTGTACTGGGGGGATCTTGAATTTGTGAAAGCAGAATGGGAAAGTGATCGCTGCCACATAGGTCCGAGTGAACCTCCCGAAGGAAGTGAGCAGCAATCCCGGGGCTACATAGGGCTAAGTCGATGGCAGAGGATACACCATTAAAGGTGGAGAAGTGTGTCTGGGTCCCGGTGTTCATTAACACCAGGTTTCCCGAGACAAGAATATCCTCTACCATCCTCCCGCGGGTGTCTGTAAAATTAGACCCCCACACCAGGTTATGCGCGTTAAAGTCCCCCAAGATGATATAGGGGGCGGGAAGTTGTATAAAGAGGGCCTCTAGAGTCCTCTTGGAAACACGTTCACCTGGTGGGAGGTAAATGCAGCATACGGTTACCTCCATAGGGAGGGAGGCTCTGACAGCAATCACTTGGAGATCAGAGACAATATTTATATTCTTATGATATATAGTGCTTCGTGCGAATATAGCCACACCTCCGCTAGCCCGATCAAAGAGTGGCTTGTCGGTACGATATACATCGTACCCACAAAGCATCGGGTTGTCAGTTGGGCGGAAGTGGGTTTCCTGCAAACACAAGATGGGAGGATGCAGGGAAGAAATTAGTAGTTTAATTTCCTCCACACGAGCATAGAAACCCCTACAATTCCATTGTAGTAGCGACATACTTTTATCAATATAAAATTTAGTTATCCTCGCAATCCATTTCACTATCCTTAAGGAATAAAAATTTGTTGAGGTCCTTTTTAGGCCCTCTTGCCTTTCCCAGTCTCTCCTGTACCTTCCGCTTCAGGAGAGGCTTCGGTTTATTTAGGAGAGATTGGGTAGTCTGATTCTTGTTCGAGGGCTTTAAGACCTTCGACGCTTTTTTAATATAATTTTTTTCAGCGGTCTCGCGCTGGTCCTTTAAGGCACCAGTGGGACTCGCCTTAGTGGCCTCACCTGTTCCGCAACTCGTCCCCACCTCCGGAAGCCCAGAGGTGGGTGTGAGAGGCTCAACAACGGCCGCCCTTGTTTTAGTACCCCGAGGCGGGCCAAGGGGGATATCCCGAGGTGGGCTCGGGGGTGTTCCCCGAGGTGGGCTCGAGGGTGTTCCCCAAGGTGGGCTCAGAGGTGTTCCACGAGGTGGGCTCGGGGGTGTTCCTCGAGGAGGTCTCCTCGGTGGTATAGGTGGGGGAGACGACCGTTGTGGCGGTTTGGCCTCCTTTAAAAATTTAGGCGCCACAGAAGTTGGCGCGGAATCAACATAAATGTCTCGATAAGAGACCAATGGCACTGGTCGCGTTGGCTCCTTAGCAAGATTAACTGTGCAATGGCAGTTGGGGCAGTTTATATTTTGACTGACAATCCGGCTATATGAAGTTTGATATACCGGAGCTTGATTTGATACGTATTCCTTGCGTGCCTGGGCATATGAGATCTTCTTTTCAGATTGTATCTCCAGGACTTTCTTCTCTACCTTCCATTTTGGACAGGCCCTAGACCAGGCGGAATGCGGACCCTTGCAGTTGACTCAGTATTTAGGAGACTCGCATGGTGTTTCGTGAGCCTCCTGTCCACAGTCCGCACAGGTTGGCTTACCACGGCATCGCAGCTTCGTATGCCCAAATTCCTGGCACTGAAAACAGCGCCGAGGGTTAAGGACATACGGCCGGACCCTGAGCACGTGGAAGCCTGCTCGGACCTCCTTCGGAAGGGTAGGAGTCGCAAATGTGAGGATATACGTATCCGTCTTCTTTTCTTGTCCATTCTTTTTTGTGACAATACAGTACACTTCGGTGACATGCTGGGGGGAAAGCTCCTCACAGATCTCCTCAATGCTTACGCAGTCGAGGTCAAAACAAGTGACCACTCCCTTGCAAACATTGAGGAACCCGTGAGGTTCCACCTTCACCGGTATTGAAGCCGTATTACGCGACGGTATTTCAGTAATAGCCATGATGTTGGAGGACTGGACGTCGGAGTCTGTATCAAAATAGTGCCATCACGCAATTTCCTTATAGAGACGTTCGATTTTGCTGCACCATTTATCGCTCTTTCGAGGATAAATGGGCTGACGCGCTTAAGGTTTCCATTGGCATCATCTCGAGACATCACCAGGAAGCGGGGGTGGGGCCTCACCATTTCCCGGGTTTCCACAGTGACAGGGCTGGACGGCCTTACCCGTTTCCGCCTCTTATCTATATTACAACCCTGCGAGGGGCCGGGCAAAGAGTTGCCAGCAGTGTTTGGCAGTACGTTGCCAGCGGCGACAATGTTGTCGGCCATGCCATGATTGGGGACAACCTACACAATACTCGGATCGTAGACCCAGGGTGATCCAAGTTGGTTCTACCACATATGGCCCTGTTAACTGTCCCGACGAGAGGCTCTATACGACGCTAGACATGACAACCTTCGCATAGAGCATTGCCGAGAGAGAGGTCGTCGCAGCAAGTGGGTGTAGGAAAGTGCCAATTTTACATCCGGGCCCTCATGAACGCAACCGATCTTTTCTCAAAGTAGGGTACCCGGTTATTGTCATCCCTAAGGCCCTTCTACTAAGATATTGCAACCGGCGCACTTTCATTTAGGAGCTCAAGGCAGTGGTATCCAATAATAAACATAGAAGAGCCAGGTTAGTTGCCAAGGTCGTCAACGGAAAGGCCAAAGGCCTCTGTGCAGGATGAACGGTGGGGGAAAGGAAGAAAAAGGTAAGGGTAGATAAAACGAAGGGGGAAGGGTGAAAAAAAGGGGGAAAGTGAAGGAAGAAGAAAATGATGTGAAAGGAAAGATATAGGATAGGTTTGTCCCACACGAGGTACGTCCTGAACAGAAGCCTCCCCTTTTAGTCACCTCTTACGACAAGCAGGGGTTACTGCGGGACTATTCCAAACCCCGTCCCGCAGGGGGAAAAAAGTATGAATTAAATGTTCTAACTTTATAAGCGTATAACCCAAACAAATAGTAAGATGCAGTGCTAAGTATGATTACTCTACCTTTGTATATCATTAGAGCCTAAGCCTGTGCCTACTAAACACATGACCAAGAGTTTAACCTAAAAACAAATTCTGATAGGTGAAACCTCAATAAAACAACGCATCACTATGACAATAACCATTTTAACTTCCAGATACAAGTTATCAGGTACTTAAACCTCTCGATAAAAATGTGATGGATAAATACATTTTATCTGCCAGTCATGACAAATATTCAAGAACCGTTGCTGACCATTTGTCATGTTCTCTTTTGTCCCACCTTAATAATGTATTTTTAACTAATTTTATTGCTAAAATATTGTTTAATAACTTACTTTAAACCCCAATTCTGCATTTCCCGTAATTTCTTTCAACTTTTCAAGTTTAGTTTCAATCTCTTTTCTTTTCATGGCTCTCAACCTTTTCAATTCTTCACGTTTCCTGACTTTCTCTTCTTGTTTCCTCTTCTTTAGTTCCTCTCTTTTCAACTTTCTTCGGTCATCTTTCTTACGTAAGGAGTGTTCCATCACACGAGGATATCGTTTTGTCTGAAAGACACAAGTCAAAAAATATTGTATAATGGAATGCAAACATTTGTGCCACCCTAACAAAACTAGACTTATTTTTAAATTATTTCAGAGAAACTACAAACATTAAATAATTAAACTTTAAAGACACATTTTGTGTATATATTAATTTATTTAAGATGAAAGTTGTGTTTATTATAAAAATAACTCTGTAGTTTGGTATGGCTATTTTATTTTTTAAACTACAAAATTACTCTCATTACAAGACAATCTTTGTCTATAGAGCAGGCAGAGTTCACAAGACACAAGTAATATTACTTTCTAGCCAATGTGCCTAAATTTCCATCAAAGGAAAGAGAGGGCCGAACCACATTATAACAAGGCAGCTTCCAATCCAGTCTACTCACTCAAAATAATTCTGAATACTTCCACATAAAAATGAGGATAATCTAACACTTGTTTTGAAAAACTGTCATTACGAATTAAATCGTTTATCTGTTGTTTAAATAAAGTGAAAGAAGTCTACTATTTATGCTAATGGGTTTAGGGATGGTGACTGTTATATTTATAGAAAGTGTGTCCTCATTTGCGTGGAGGAAGAGTGGAAAACCATTTTGGAAAAAACACCCTCAGTACACCTAAACAAGATTCGAACCTCGATCTTGTCATTGGCAGTCCATTCTACTGCGAGAATAGCGTGTTAGAACACATGGCCACAGAAGTGGCTGATCTGCTACTTAAAGTTGGACAACATGAGAAAAAGAACGGATGAAAAATAATGCAACCAAACTGATTTGTAATTCTTACAAACTCTGAATCTGGTTCCTCAAAACGAAAGTTAAACTTTCGTTCAAATTCTTCTTGTTGCCCAAGTGTGTGCTCATCACCCGATAGACCATCAGAATCATGAACTATTTCTTCATAAGTGGGGATATGATCATCATCTTCAGTTTCCAAAAATCTTAAACAATACAAATAATAATAGGGGTGTACAAAGCTTAAAACTTTGACAGAAATTTTTAAAAATATCAGCTTCAACTTAACTTTGAAAAAAAAAACTCGCTTCCACAACTACACAAGAACTTTCCTAATAAGAACTTTGCCAGCAATAATACAAAAGAATTAACAAAAAATATTTTAACTTTCATTCAGCTTCAAGAATATTTCATAAATTGGTGTGATATTTGCACGAGTTTTTAATATCTGGGCCTATATGTGAACAGGCCTTATGGTTTTATCAATAGGTTCATATTGTTGATAAAACAAAACAAGAAATGAGAAGATGCAATATTGTAATGAGATGTAATGTTCATTCATCTTCATCATACGTCTTGTGTGTTTGTAAATAATAATATTAATATTATCATTATTATTATCATCATCATTATTATTATCATTATTATCATCAATATTATCATTATCATCATCATTATTATTTTTATTATTATTATTATTATTATAGATTGTTTATAAGCCAAGCTGAAATAAGATTTAGTTTTGGATAAAAATAGCGGTTAGGCCTATTCCAAAAATAAAAATAAAAGCCTTCACATATTTTCTTGAAAGACACGACAAAGTTTTTGTTTATGACAGTAATTATATAAAGAAAGATATTAGCATTGATATTTAGAAAACCGGTAGGTGTATTGGTTTCAGCCTTTTAAAAACACACTGGTAGCTTACTTTTGATTGAGTATATAATCTCTCAAAAACTGTTCACTTTCATCAAGTTGAGGATCATTCCAAAAGTCATGCAGAGGTTTGAGCTCCGACTCCATTTTCTTATCCAACAACTCTTCTTTCTGTCCTTTCAACCATTCCAAATAATTTGCATTATCTTTTTCCTGCAAAATAATGGTTCATTCAAGACATTAATTGTATTTTATTTGTAGATAATCACTTGACTAATTGAAGAATAATATAAATATTCTAACTTGGGTTCCCAAAATGTGACCCTAAAGCTTCTGTGTGAGTGCAGCCCTCAACAGTTCTTAAGTTACAGTATACTATACAGGATGAGTCAGCAGGAGAGGGAAATATTATGGGCGACAATTGTATGGGTCATTGTAAAATAAAAGTGTACATGAACATGTATATTTTTCTAAATAGTTTCGGAGATACATCTGTTTGAATTGAACATGAATGTTACATGTATTATATGTTCCTAACAAATGCTTGAAGATTGAACTGTGAATGTAAATTCACTTTACAAATTGTGTTCTAAGATTGTGTATCGATTATCTGAATGTAGCTAGCATTCCATTCTCTCATATGAGTAGCAGCATTCAAAATGCAAGCAATAAGTGACTTCTTTTATATTTGACTTTTTGGGTGTCCGTGGAAGAGCCATACACTTACTAATCTGTTGTGTACCCATATTTGGGCCGCTCTCTATCATCCATATGATGTTTCCCTCTTCACTTGCATGTTCTTGACCAGCACAATATGATTAAGTATGAGCCCTGGGAAGTACACCGTTAGTACGATACGTAAATTGTTGAACGCTTTGGTGAAGACTTTTCTATATCGTGAGTTCTTCAGTTAGGAAATCTGTGGTATAATTCTACAACGGGAGCACGGCACTTTCCATCACAAAAACCATACACATACACCATAGTGGCATACTCACAGCATGTGTAAAGATTTGTGTCATTGTTATAAAGCTTCATAAAACAAACATTGTCACAACAACCTTTGAAGGTACTACTCGTGCCTCAGGGAAGAAAAAGAGGAAAGAGAACAGATATGCCCCCGCAACAGTCAAAAAAGTGTATCTTCAAAATAATTGAGAATTACAAACATGTTCATGTACACTTTTATTTCAATCTTGGAAACAAAATTCGTGATAATTTTAGGTTTTTCCAGGTGATTTTCAGTTTCCAGGAGATTTTCAAATTTTTCAAAGCTTAAAAAATCCTATACTTTTATGTATAATCAAATTAATTATATTAATTAAAAAGCACATGTACTTGGTATGTTAATAAACTTGTTTAGTTGTTATTCTTCATAGAAAGCATTCAATCTATATAGTTGGGTTTTTTAATTACAAATTTAAGAAGATTCATAATCCGTTTTGTAATCATAAAACTCATTAACAAAACTTATTTTTGCGATTATTAGAAAAAAAATCATTTTAAATGTACCTATTATAATTTTATTTTAATGATTTCAATATCATATTGTTAAATTTTAACTATTGAGAAAAAAATATGTTAGGGTCTATATAGAGTTTCTTATTTGGATCTATAAAATCCATGTCTCTTTCTTAAATAAGACACATAGAAGAAATACAAATTCAGTTCATGTTATGGAAATATAATTCAGTTCATGTTATTTAAATACAAATTCAGTTCATGTTATTTAAATACAAATTCATTTCATGTTATTGAAATACAAATTCAGTTCATGTTTTAAATACAAATTCATTTCATGTTATTGAAATATAAATTCAGTTCATGTTATTTAAATACAAATTCATTTCATGTTATTGAAATATAAATTCAGTTCATGTTATTTAATACAAATTCATTCATGTTATTGAAATATAAATTCAGTTCATGTTATTGAAATACAAATTCAGTTCATTTTAGGGAAATGAGTTTTGCAAAGTAACTAGTTCCAACAATTAACATACCCTGATAATTATTTTAAAACAAGAACTTTCTTCATACGACACATATAAACTTATTTATAATTTAATAAAATGAAATAACACACCAAAACTTCAAATTTTACTTTCTTCAAAGTATCCATCGTGAGCAGTGATAACAGTAGTACACACAAAGGTCATTCTTTCCAAAGTGTTTCTGGTTCAATACACTTCCACTCGTCTTAAAGGGATTCCCTTTAGTCATTTGCAATTGTCAAACGTATAGATCCCACATGATCCCAAAACAGTTAGAATGAACTAGAATTGTTACTCCCTGAGTTGTACATATCAGTTTATTGGCAATATGTTTATGGTCTTTCATCTAAATATAAATGCCACACAGCTGATAAGTGTGTTTGGATTGTTTGCTAAAATGTAAAGCCCTTCCCAAGAAGATGTAGCCCCGATGGAATCTATTGGTGTTGAAGAATGCTATGGTTTTGGTTTTGATAATGGCTTGTTAAGTAAATAGTATTACAACTAAAAAATTGTCAATATTTAAGTTTTAAATGCACTCTTTACTGAACAATTATGATGGTTAGACGTGACTTACTGAATAAATTGACAATCGCAAATATTGATTCTATTTCGTTTTTGTTTTTGTTCATATAGCCTATATAGCTTTTGGGCAATATCCCAATAAACATTAGCTATAAGAAAAGACACTACACTCAAGGTGCCACCATTTTGTATGCCAATATAGAGTTGTTTTTTGTAATGGAACATCAATTCCAATACTTACCAACATTATGATTAAAGAGACAAGTACCAACCTATTATAAGAAATAAACCATACTGGCCAATAACTTAGAGCGATGACTGTGATTAAGTGTAATTTTTACATAGATGTGTATTTAGTGAAATTAACAAATTGTAGGGGGAAAGGTAGGGGCACAGGGAGTATATGCAATAGTAAAGAAAGCAAGACTGAGATGGTATGGACATGTAATGAGGATGGAAAAGGAATAAACACCAATGAGAATGATGGAGATGAAGTATGTAGTATAAAGATTGCAAGGGAGACCAAGGAAATAAATAGGTGTAGCAGATAGTAGAAAGTGTGTGAGTAAGAGGAGAAGAATGGAATGATTGAAGGAGTAAGAATGATGGCAGGATAGGGGAAGATGGAGGCATTTTACTAAATCGATCCGGTTACAGGCTGGAAACAGTTGATGGTGATTATGGTGATTTGTGTGTATATATATATTCTCCAAACATTAATTATTGGTGTGGCATGCATCCCACTAACTATATATAATTTTGGAACTGACACATCGACAAAAAAAACTTTGGGAACCCCTGCTTTAGGCGAATTTAATAAAATTATGTTTCTAAACTTGTCAATCATGAATTGGGCAGTGCAACCAATATTGTAGAAACCAAAAACTTACAAGCTCTTGTTTAGACTTTTGTCGTTTCTGAAAAAGCCCTCCCAAATTGTTGACATCCTCATCATCATCGTTGAGGACATTTTTAAAACTATCTCTGATAGCCAATTCCTCCTCCACAAGTGTAGGAGAAGGAGGACGTTTCTGATTTACATTAGAGCCGTCTTCTTCTGAAAACACAAATTATAATCAGTTTAAAATTGAAATATAAAATTGAATTGTGTTTAGCTTGTGTGGTAAGAGAAACTTCTGAACAGATACAGAAGTAAAGTAAACATGTAGATATGCATAAACTTTTGAAAGAAAGAAGATAAAAATAGGGGGATGGGGGGTATGATTAGAATAGTGTTCGGTGTAAGTTAGTCTTATATCATGTGTGCGCAAATTTGACTAAAAAATTTGTAAAATGTATTTCATACAAATTTTCATAGGCAGTTAGTTCCTTATAGAAAATACAAACACATTTGTTGACGACCAACAGTGATAATGTATTGTTATTTTATAGGAACCTATCGATACTATCTTACAACAAAGACCGAGCTGCAGCTAACAAACTTTATACATATGAATACATGAAAGTATAGACTTTACATATGAATACATGAACGTAACTCTAGTAACTTTTCTAGCTGTCAAATAAGGAGGAAGAAAATTGGATTGTAGCCTTCATTTGAAATCTGAAAGGTATCAAGCTTACCTGGCATAGTTCCATTATGGTACAGATTATAATATGGGCCATGGCATAGGCTAGTCTGTCAGTTAAGCAAGTGTACCTATCTTGACAAAACTTACTTTGCTTATACTACCTTAACTACTGAGTTTGATAATATTTTGCGTGACTGGCTAGGTAAGGTGTCAGATTTCTATCTGGCGACGGTTCATCTCGCTCCGGCAGATTAATCTATTGCAACCTTCTTCAACTCTGACAGACATTGGAATGTGGATGGCAGCACGGTTCGATTCACTTAAATTAGTCTTCATTTCATTCACTATACTACATTACAATAGCTAAGTGGTAAACACGGGTATAGACCGTGTAAAATATAACAATATTATCATGATAGCTAAGCTTAAGTAGTTTTAGAAATCAGATAAGACCAAGATAGGATGAATTTTAATAAAATGCAAAATAATCACCTGGAGAGATAAGGCCTCTCAAGAAAGTCATGGTTGTAAATACCAAAAAACATCAACCATGATGGACACTTAATGATTTGATGATTTAGGGGGCAAATAGCTAAGTACTGTAATTAAATTCTTACCTTCATCGTCAGTAAATTTCCCTCCTTTTTCCAAAATGAGTTTTCTTTCGTAATCTCTGAGAAATAGTGATTTTTCTTTCTTTTTACTTTTCTCCTCTGATGCTCCATCTTGCTTTAGTGTGGATTTGTATTCTTCAAAAAACTTAGTATCCTTGTCATAGATACAAGGATCCTTCTTTTTAAGATACGAAAGAGTTTTTAAAAAGTCCCTCTCAAATTCCTCTGTTAACTCCTTGGCATTTTCATTTTCCTCATCTGAAGAGCTTTCATCGTTGTCATCCAACTTGTTTACAGCATCTTCACCATATTTGTTTTTCACTGAAAATTAATTTAAAAACATAAATATGAGATATAATATACTCGGGTGGGTTATTTGTAATAGGCCTAAGCACTGAAACGGAAAGTTGAAGTTGTTCATTTAGTTATAAAATTATTTATTTTTACCAAAATATCAATATTTTATTATATTTATAAACAACTTAATATGAAATTTTGACTACCATGTAAATCTTTTTTAATTATTTTAACCAAAATAAAAAAATGTAGGCCTAGTATTCTTTAAATTTAAAAATGACACCTGGACACGAGAATAGAACTGGCGACCTTTGGTTTAGTACCCAATGCTCTTACCACTGAGCTATCCAGGAATCTCCCATGACCACGGTGATTCTTCACTCATATTTTAAGGCAGAGTCTGTGATGGACATGCAGAAATCTTATGCTACATATGAGTGATCAATTAAGCTCATGATATATCAAATAACACAGCCACCTTGAGTCGGGAGGGTTTTGTGCTGCAAAATAGGGCACTTAATAATATAGTATGATTGTATTATTGGAAGTGTTGAGAGCATTGATGTACTAAGCTAAATGCCCCGGGTTTCCAGGTGTTATTTTTCAATCTAAGAATAATTATGATAAATAGAGGTGGCTAGTACTTAACAAATTGTAATCACTTGTCTATTTAATCCATCAAATTAAAACATTACAAAATTATATCCAGATCACCTTATTTTTAAAATCATCAATTAATTAAAACATTATGGTAATTTTTTTTAGCACTGCGTCTAATTACCCATGCAGGTTATAAACTTATGTACTAATTACGCTAATGGTTCTAGGGATTATAAATGTTATAGTTGTAGGAAATGTACCAACATTTGTGTGGAGGGAAGGTGGAAACCCCTTTTGAAAAATAAACTCAATACATTCAACTGAGATTCAAACCTTGATCTCTCCATCAGTGGCATTCTAGTCTAATGCAAGAGTATCATGTTTTACCTTACAGCCACCAAAGCTGGTTATTATGGTACTAAACTGGTTAACTAACCTGAATTTTCATGCACATATAAATGGTGACGGGACAGACACTATCGCTAATATAAGGCACTTTTCCGTTGTCATTTTATATAACTTATTTCATTGCTATTGTTACACATTTAAGTATATGACAAATCAAATATAATACAGAGATTTATTGAGTTTGATAACTAACATAGGCCTAAAACAAAACTCACTAAAAATACAAGTGAAATATAAGAACATAAATATTGAATCTTTTGTGTTGACTTAAGCAGTTTGCATTAAAACAGTGATCCATGATATTTCCGGTGTAAGGTGCATTTTTTGTAGAGATTAATTTGTTTATAACATCAATATTATTCCAAAATTTTAATCAACTAAGGCATGAAAGGTTGTTTAGTATGGTCAGGTAGGATGAACCATAATAAGGTTTGAAAGTTAGGTTTATATCCTGATAACATATTTAAATATTAATTTGGGATTTAATATCCATGACATTATCTAACACGCGGACGTGACACTATGAAGTTCTGTTTCAGTTTTGGTGATTCTTGTATTATGTTACAAAGTGTAGTTTCATTTGATGATTTTCCAGATTCCGTCTAAAATAAAAAAGATAATTGTGTCTTGTTTGAAAGGGTTGGGTCTGCTAAGAAAAAAGGCAAAATGTGGTCATTGTAGACAATTATTGCGTGTTAAAATTTCATGGGTGTGCCCGCAATTGAGCGATCGAGTGGCTGCTGTTAGCGATGATAGTACTTATATTTGCAGATAGAGGGTGTCATGTGGTCAGCACAACAAACGCTCCCGCCTTTTCTCAGTTTTCTAGACCAGAAACGCTGCCAATTTATTAAAGTCGGTGGCTCATTTGTCCTCACAAGGTTGGGTTTTACCCAGTTCCAAACCCAATGCTTCATAGAAAAATGCTGGAAGCGCCTGGGATTGAACCAGAGACCTCTGCATCCGTAGTCAGGAACTCTGACCAACATCGTGATTTAAGTTAGACATTTAAAAAAAGTTTTCTTTTTTCAGTTCCTAATCAATTCATTGTCTTTTTTTCACTAAGTAAATTATTTAATTAAATAGAATTATTTTGTTTGGAAAATAAAGTGATTTAAATGGGAAATATTGTAAACACTGTCTCCAAATCAATTAATTTTTCAATTAATATTGTTAAAATGAACAACTTAAAACCTCACAAAATAATATTTCGATGATATCACAGAGATATATTGAAACAGAAAGATTTTAATAGGGCCATCGATCACAATAGCGTGTTTATGAATATTGTTGTGATCCAACAACATGTGGAACAGAGAGTATACTCAAAACTAAGACTGTGCAACTACAAAAGTGCATAGTTGAAACTAGGAATAGTTGCAACTTAGGACAGCCGCCTAGCTTACAGATATTCCTAGTCTTGAGACAATGGCTTCTGTACTGACCATGTGAATTTCAGTTAGGGATGAACAGTCGGTTCATGACCCGGAGTTCATGCTGGGACAAACTGACTGACTAGCAGGACAGTTGTGTCCGGTACATCCTCAGAGGATGTTGTCAAACCTAAGACCTCTACATGGTCCAAGAATATAGTAGAGTTAGAGTAGTTATGTATAAAGTATCATCTTTTGTAAATAATTGTATATTTTATATTCAAAGTTATTAAATTTGTTAGTTATAGAATATAAGAGTATTATTTAAATGTGTGCGTGTATTTCCATCCTCTGTGAACTGGTGACCAGTCATAACAATATTTATGTTCCTGTATGATTTTGGTGAGTTTTGTTTTATTGTTTTACAAAACAAATTTTTGAAACTTTATAAATATGGTAATAGCATTCAATTCTTCATCTTCTTAAGTGTTGTAATAAAATGTTGTCGACATTTATTATAATGTAAGAAAAGAAAATAACTTGTATATACTCTAAAGAGTACTATAACCCTCTTAGTAAAGAAGGCTACATTAGTTTTCACTGACTTGATTAACTATAAATGTTTGACAGTTTCACATTATCCTGGGGCTCAATTAATGTAATTTATATTTTTTTCAAGGATTTTAGATTATATTTCACTGCAATTATTTTCAAAACACTAATGTCCTTAACTGAGGATCATTTGGTTCCCTCCGAACAAAACTTATTTATTACGGTGGTGTATGCCTTGTTGGTCTGGCTTGACCTGTTGTGTTTCAAGTCGCTTCAACAGCTGGATAGTGTGGTTAGGATGAACAGTTTGCTGTATTAGGTGTAAACACAGATTACTAGCTTCATGATACCCTTATACTCTGAGTTAGACATTAGGTAATTGTCGCCTAACGACGCCTTGTAGTTCATTATTTTGTGTGCTCAACCTAGCAACTCCAAATATGTCCTTTTTCCAACTTTAGACACTCAGTTTCCCTTTTTACTAGGGGAACGTCAGCACCAAGAAACCAGGGGCCAGCTATTAGCTGTTCATAGCCTAATTAGGCCTTTGCCCAAGTCAAATGCCTCGTGTTCTCCTTGTTTATGAACACTCCCAATTTAACATGTTTGCCAGAAGTGTTCAAGGTAGGCCTCTCAAGGCACTTGTAAATGTTAGTATTTAAAACCACTTAGACGGGTTCCTTAAGATACTTCGAATGAATGCGGCAGCGTTCTAGTTTATACATTTATATAAAGTTTTAATAGGGGGCATTTCAATCAAGTTGTCTTGTCAGTGCAGTCCTAATTGGGGTTTATTTGTCCCTAATGTATGGACTCTTGTTAGTTGCTCCTACCCATGGCCTTGACGTTCACGCAGTTGATTACGAGCTCAAATGGGCTAAAAAACAATATAAAGGTAGTCACCTAGTATCCGGGCAGGTATATATTGAGGAAATAGAGCTATATGAGCTTACATTAGAATTAATTGGAATGTGTACAGACTTATTCTAGCTATCCACTTATGAGTTTGTTTATTATGAGCATTTAGCCTAATAACTTTAAAGTAAACCTATTGCAGTGCAGGACTTGCCCGTTTAATAACTTTGAATCTATGATAGATGCCTAGTTCCCCTTTTGTAGGAATTGTCTACTCAATTTTGACAGTCTGATTAAGTTAATTATATTCTTTTTAATATCAACTCATAAAGATCCATTGACATAGGCATTAACCCAGTTAATCAGACAGCCTGTTGTTTGAGTGCTGGGTAACTCAAATTATTAGTATTAATTAAAAAGGGTTATTTATGATGAGCTTAATTAATTGTTCATTATAGCTTGCTTTCTCAATTACATGCTCAATGTTTTTGTATCATGCTGTATAGTCAAAGAATTCACCACGACACCCATCAAAGGGAAATTTCAATTGTATGTAAATAATTATATTCAATAAAATATTGTATGCCTTGTACTTGTTCTTTCAATCTTAACACTCCCCTTAGTGGAGGTGTGTGTCATTATTACATTGATAGTTTATTTTATCTATGATTATTTAATATGGAAGGCAAATGACTTATTCAGAAACAAGAAGAGAGAATATTTAAAGGGTAACATTAGCGAGATAGAACAAAATTGCAAAAATAACAAACTCAGGGAAATTTATTTAGGTATTAACCGACTAAGGGAAAGTTATCAGGCTAGGGTCAATTTAGTGAAAGATGAGAATAGGTAGACAAGTTTTCACGATTGACTTGGCAGCATCTTGGTATCGAGTGTTTTGACCAAAAGGTTCTGACCAAGGAGGAGCGTGAAAACGGCCGAGTTAGTTTTCGTAAATAAAAATGGTAGTTGGTGGGGTAGAGTAGATCTAACAGCTGGTAGGTTAATTTATGTAAAGTTATGTACTACAAATCGACAGAGAATGAACTATTTAATTTTAGTCCTAATATTTACATTTACACAACATATCTTCACAAAAATAACCTAAAAAAACAAAGTAGGCCTATGTTTCAGTATGTAAGAGTAAATAGGGCCAGGTCATATAATAATACTCACTTTCTTTAATACATAACTAAACAGTTTTTAAGGTGGTACCTACCTACTGTTATGTATTTCTAGACAGTAGGCCTAATTACTGTCCATTTTAATTCACATCTTACTGTAACTAAAATTCCATTGATTACAAAATTATACACATTTAAATCAAACATAAAGAGTGAAGCTGTTTAAATAAGCACACAAATTCTAAGTTCATAGTCGTAACTATACTATTTAGTCTGTAACAAATCGAGCTCTGATATCGTCTCGGTCATAAACATTTTGTTAACATCGATACCAGGTAATTTTCCATCCTAGGCAAATATTAGAAAAAAGTGGGAATATAACATGACCATTCATTAATCACAAGAGATTTTAAAAATGGTTATAAATCAGTTAAAAGAAATAAATTATATGGAATTTTAGTTAATTGTATGATACACACAAAAAACTTGTCTAGCTAATGTTTGAATGTGCACATGGCAGGGTACGTGTTGGAAGTCACTTATCAAATACTTTTGAAACACATAATGGGTTGAAACAAGGAGATGAGCTTTCCTCGTTACCTTATAATCCAGTCTTAAGAGTATGCTATTAGGGTAATGCAAGAGGGTAGGGAAGAGTTGACACTAAACGGTACAGTGCAGCTATTAGGCTACACTGATGATTTAACTTTGTTGAGCAATAGTACTACAGACTAGAAAATAAAAAGTTCTAGAAGGAATGCAGAAAAGACTAAGTAGGCCTATAAGATTACACAGAGAGCACAAATTCAGGACGATAATTTAGAGATCATTGTGAAAATCATTTCATTCGACAGGGTTAATGAGTTAAAATATTTAGGAACAATTTTAACTAACAATAACAATTTTAGATTGGAAATTAGGAAAATAATAGTCGGGAAATGCGTGCTTAGGTAGGTTGTTGACATCTTACATGCTGTCAAAGGAGTTAAAACTCGGATCATACAAATCAATAATTCCACCGGTTGTTCTTTATGGATGGGAAACGCGGTCTCTTACCTTAAATGACGAAAACAAATAGATTGTGATTGAAAACAAGGTTCTTAAGATATTTGCTCCAAAAGGGATAAGGTTACTGGGAAGTGGAGGTGGTTGCTTAGTTATGAGTTACATACCCAGTACTCATCACAAGACATAGTTAAGATAATAAAGTCTCGTAGATTATGGTGAGCAGGGAATACAGTGCAAATGGGAGAATCTAAATCATGTTCAAAGTAATGATTGTCAAACCCAATGGGAAGACCTAGACGCAGATAGAAGGATAACATAAGAATGGACCTGAAAGAGATAGGTGTAATGAGGTGGACTGGTTAGCACTAGCTCCAGATAGGGAAGGGTGGCGTACTTTTGTACGTGCAGCAATGTAC